>JAHZTW010000068.1:109210-142868 GCA_020283515.1 Alliaria petiolata | reverse complement strand
CTTGCCAAACTCAACGAAATGTTCAAGATGAACAAAGAGATTTCTCTCAAAAGAAGATGATAAAAACTTGGATTATTTAGTAAAATGATCTTTCAAGAGTTTAAATAGAAAAAAACACAAGAGTAGACAAAGAGGTCTAAACTCTTGGTCAAATAAATAAATAATCAAGACTGAATTAAAACTAAGTAGAATAACTCTTGAACTCCAAAGTGACTCCTCATATGTGAGTCTTGAAGTCATTTTCGTCACCCACCTTTGACCACAAAATAAAATGATATTTGGGCTGTCTTGGGCTTTAATTAAGTTCAAAAGAGGCTGGTCTTGGTAGCTAACATCCCCAAACGAATTATGCATCTTTTTCTGTCCAGAGTTGCTTGAATAAGCCTACTAAATGCATCTCCAAATTGCTTGGCTTGGAGTAGCTTCAGAATGGGCTTAGAACATGTGAACCAATTTGTCTCATTAAAACCTTTCCTGGAAAACTCATTGGGACAAAACCAAGGATGAGGAAAAAGAGTACAAATGGTCACAGCCCATTTGTAATAATCGGCATTAAGCTCCTTAAGAAATGAGTTGAACGTTTTGGACTGCTCTAGCGGACGAACCAGCTCTCCACGGTCAAGAATAAGACTGCCACGTCCATCTCTTGATCCAGTCCGAACCATGTATGATCTGACTCGACTAAAGTGTTCATATTGGTTGTTTGGTCGAGTGAAATGCTTTCCTTTTGGTGAATGGACGTATGGATAAGCTCGCTCCATCAAGATCTTCAAAACGGGTCTTCCCGGATAAGGGTCGGGTTGTCCAGTCCTGTCCATGATTCTATCACATTCTCAAATCTAAAAATCTGTAAAACCCTTAATCGTTTCTCCGCAGTCTCTTTTCTTCTGAAACGTCAGGAAATCAGTTTCAGCTATGAAATTATCTTTTTGGTTTTATATAAACAAAAATATAACCAAAAAATACATATATATTTCTTGTTTGGTTTTATGTAAATACATAATTTATCTTTGAACTTATTTAATTTTGTTTTTATGTAATTGATTTTTTTTTTTGGTTTTATGTTCTTTGTATTTCTGTTCTCTTGTGACAATTTGAAGTTGAAACTTTAATAATTATTTTGCTTTTGAATTTTGAATGTTTAGTTGGATTTATAATCTATATTACTTTACTTACTTTTGAATTTTCATGTTTAGATTTTCGGTTATTTTCGAATATTTTTTGTTATATTTGGTTACTTTTTGTTATTTTTCGGATAAAAATACTTGAACTCGAACCGAACCCGAAAAAAACGGATCCGAAATATGATATTCGAACCGATCCGAACCCGGAGGTACCGAACCGAATCCGATCCGAAATCTAATAATATCCGATCGGTACCAAAAGCTAGACTCTCGAAATATCTGAAATCAAAAATACCCGACCCGATCCGGTAATCCGAACGTGTATTATGTATGTATGTTGTAATGTGTATTATGGCCCTAATGTGTATTATGTATGTATGTTGTGTGTTTCTCTCTATGTTTCAAAAGCAAAACCATCAACAAATTATTGTTTCGTACATTACTTTCCGTCTTCTTGGTAATTACCCACAAAATAAAATGATTTAAGAATGGCCAACTGGCCATGTGCACATAAACATTATCTATAGATCAAATCACGCATAAAAGTGGATCCAAATGGGTCAATGTTACATTCATCCTTTGAATTTGCAGTGCATCAACAATGTCGCCAGGACGCAGGCAAATTCTTCATCTCTAGCGTCACCATAATTATGTTGTTTCTAACATAGATAGAGATCATATATGGTTTATTTGACTGTTTAGACTAATTCATATATGAATTTTATTTACTTGTTAATATGTAGCAGATTGGATGCCAAAATTGCAATTATAACAGGTGGAGCGAGCGGGATAGGCGCCGAAGCCGCGAGGTTGTTCACCGAACACGGCGCTCGAGTGGTCATTGTGGACGTGCAAGATGAACTCGGACGCAACGTCGCCGTTTCGATTGGGGCAGATAAAGCCAGCTACTACCATTGCGATGTCAGAAACGAAACTGAGGTCGAAAACACCGTTAAGTTCACCGTCGAGAAACACGGCAGGGTCGACGTTCTGTTCAGCAACGCCGGCGTAGTAGAGCAGCAGCAAGCTAGCATCCTCGACCTCCACCTCGACGAGCTCGACAAAGTCATGGCCATCAACCTCCGTGGCGCGGCGGCGTTCATAAAGCACGCGGCACGCGCCATGGTGGAGAGTGGAACACGTGGCTCAATTGTGTGCACCACAAGCGTTGTGACGGAGATCGTGGGAAAGGCGCAGCACGGGTACACGGCGTCGAAGCACGCGCTCTTGGGTCTGATCAGATCGGCCGCTGGTGAATTGGGGAAACATGGGATTAGAGTCAACGGAGTCGCGCCGTTTGGGATCGCGACGCCGATGTTGTGCGACGGTTCCGAGATGGAGGCGAGTAAGTTGGAGGAGATCTTCAGCTTAGCAAATCTTAAAGGTATTGTGCTCAAGGCTCGACACGTGGCGGAAGCTGTTCTGTTTCTCGCCTCTGATGACTCTGCTTACGTTAGTGGCCAAAATCTCGCCGTTGATGGTGGATTCGCCGTGGTTAAGCCTTAACCATCTTGGACACGTACTAAACCGGAATTTTAGTTAAGAATTTGGGCCTTTTCGATTGGGCTTTTGTTTTGTTTTATTAAATTTGATGTACTTGGGTTTCTTTTTTTTTTTAACAAATAAAAACCTGAAAATTTGAAGTGGTTATTTTTTTATTATTATTAAAACTAGGTGGTCCACCCGCAATGCGAACATTAATACCCCAACTAAAATTTTATTTTATTAGTATAATACTATAATTAGACTAAAATTGTATGTAATAAATTATGTTGGCAACGAAAGTAGGTTTATTATATGTTTTCCGTTGGTTATAAAATACTAGGTGGGTGTTCGCGTAAATGTGCAGGCTATTGTGTCCCATTTATTCCGAACTCATTGGTTCAATCTGTTATTAACAATTTGAAATAATTGTTGGTCACATATTTAGATGCATACTAACAATAATATTAAGTTGCGCAAAACGCTTCCAATTCTAAATACCAAATGCATTTTATCCCAATTTTAAGTACAGTTTTTTCTGCTAATTAATAGAATATAAATATGAAAGGTACAACATTCAAATAAAAAAATGCAAAAGCACGCAAAAACAATAGAATATAAATACTATCAAGAAAAACACAATTATAATTTATCGTTAGGGAGCTAGAAAGGTTTCGGGAACATTTCTTCATAAACAACATTCAACGTCTTCCGTTGTGGTTTATTATATGTATCCGTTACCAAGATCTTCAGCCCCGACCTCGAAGTTACCATTGACAAAGCCACGTATAATTGGCCATGTGTAAAAACCGGTTTTGGCAGAAACACTCCTACCTTTGCAAGTGTTTGACCTTAAATCTTGTTTATGGTCATTGCAAAAGCCAAAGTGATTGGAAACTGTTTACGCCTCATCCTAAACGGGAGACTCGTCTCTGTTGGAGACACGAAAATCCGGGGTATAAGAACCTTCTCTCCAACCTTATCACCCGTAATGACTATAGCTTCGATAACATAATTGACCATCTGGGTTATAAGCAATCTCGTTCCATTGCACAAACCATTCTTATGGTTAATGTTTCGGAGCAACATCATTGGCGTACCAACTTTCAAACGCAGCTCATAGTTTGGCAATCCGGATATTTTCACTGAATTAAGAAATTCATCGGTATATATCATATTACCAGGCACACGCTCATTTTCAGGCCCGGAGCTTAGGGATGGAACCTCAGATGTCTCGTTACTATCGAACTCTCGATCGGTCGTGTCAATACTATCACAACTTCGGTAGATTTTTTCGACACCTGGCGTATGCAAAACAATCGTTATTATACATGCTTGCTTTAAGGTCAAAATACACTGTTGTAATTTTAAATACGGCCACAGTAAAAAATAAAAATAACCTGGTAGATGCGATAACATGTAGTTATTTATGACTTCTACGTCATCGTTCCATGGACTTATGAACCGGGGAAAACAGATCCCAGGTTCTTCCAAGAAAGAGCGATTTTTTTTTTACTATTGCTTTAATCGGATCTCCACCATCCATAATCAGCATATCCTCTGGAATGTCAATCTCGGATTCGCCTAAACTATTCCCATTTATCTTCGAGTCACCAATATCTAATATCCATTGTGAAAATTCTGAATATTCTGGTATTATCTCCTGGTATTAACCGCATATTCTTTGTAAGCCTTCACAGCTCACAATCTGGCCAAAGGGTGGACGAATTTAAAGTTGCCATGACAACTTGTACCCTCCCAACATTCAGCATAACTGGCAAGATCTGCCTAAAATCTAGACCGAAGACGATTACCTTACCACCAAACGGCTTATCACATTTCATGACATCGTGTAGGGTCCTGTCTAGAGTCCCAAAGAAATCTTTGTTCATCATCAATGCTTCGTCCCATATTATCAGCTTCGTCTTCCTAATCAAATCCTCTAAATTAGAATCAGATTTAATGCAACACGTTGTAAACTTGTTGACCACGATAGGTAATCCAAACCTAGAATAAGCAGTTCTACCACCTTGCAATAACAACGCGGCGAAGCCACTCGACGCAACGTTGAGAAAAATTAGACCCTTAGAACGTAGAGCAGCATCAAGCAAACTCCAAAGATACGTTTTTCCGGTACCCCCAGAACCATACACAAAGAACATCCCTCCACTATTTTTATGCACATCAGCTAATATCTTATCATAAATTATCCTTTGCTCGTTTGTAACAGTTGCTATCAACTCATCGTGCCTACGCCGTAAAACCTCGCGATCGTAACTTTCCTCGTCTGTAATAAGGGGGTTACGGTGCGTTTCCATGACCATGTCGTCTGGGAACGGCATAGGGGTGAAATTTGCAAGAGAACTCCCACTGGCAAGTAACAATTTCTCTATTTCAACCAAGGCATGGTTCTTGATTTGATCTTCCGAAAACGCCAACTCTACACGAATCCTAGCAGATATTAGTTAACATAACAAACAACACCCGACTAAGAATAGTATATATGTATCACTCTTAAATTCTATCGTACCTCGGCTCCCGGTGTCCTTCCTCTGCTGGTACAGAACATCCCCCGCTAGGATCCGCCAAGTAGCATCCCAAACTCTCGATGGTATGACAATGCTATTTGTAATCAGCATGATCACAAAAAACCTACGAATATATTTCTGCAACGCCCAAACATCGACCTCGTTAATAGCATCAATGTATTCTTTATCATCATCCAACAAACCATAAGCATATCAAGCCTCTTTGAAGCTTTGATATTGAGTCTCCTCCATGGTCTTTATATCCTCGTAACTCTTTGGCCCTCTCACTATGTTCAACAGAAGCCTCAAATAATAGGCCTCACCAATGGACATAGGGACATATGTTACTCTACCCAGCTCAAATTTTGCTCGAACTCTTAGACTCCACATTCGTTTATTTGCAATCCATCTGAACTTTGTAGGGATCTCTGCGTATGTTAAAACCCTTGCCTCTTCAAAGTTCTTGTTGCATTCCATCCAAGCGATGAACTTAGAATGACCAGCCGAACGACGATTTACCACATCCTCTGCCGGATCATCTTCGTTAAAAAATAACTTGTTGCTGGTTTGGTAAATGAAACGGAAGTTTCACAACGGAAATCGTTCGATAGTGTGTTACGAAAGAAAAAAGATGCCACGTTGACTCACAAGCTGAGATATATCGGGCAAACCAAAATATTAAAAATTAATAACGTGTCGATGAAGTAACCTATAGGAAATAACATAATAAGGAGAATAATATAATAAGAAATTAATCCCCCTGCAGCTAAAATGTTTTTTGATCTCGTCATTATCGTCGTCATTGATAACATGCATATTTTACCCATTTTTACCATCATAAGTGTATGCTTTAATAAGCATTTCACTAAGGTATTAATGTATATTTAGTAGTTTTCGAGTATTTGTGTGTACAAGACTCTTTTCAGGTAATCTTAGCAAAAAGGATGCAAAATGAAGCTTTTCGGAGCAAAACGGTATTCTGGACAGATTCGAGCTGCTAGAAGTTTAACATCCGATCAAGACCTTCCCACCATGAGGTCTTCCTCAAATTTGGATACCGGATAGAGGGGACTGTTAGCTTTCATATCCAAGTGGTTTAAAGGGAAACTAACGGTTGGATCTGGAGTTATGACGGTTTTACTGAAGATATATTATGCAGTCTCGCAGGAGAAGCAAGCGTAGAAGTTGCAAGACCAATGGCCGCACCACCAAGGCTCGTGACCGTGGCCAGAGCACTCTCCACCACGCCACATACACTTCCTCATGCGGCAAGACCCCATGTGGCCGGGCCATGAGCGGTCCGTGGCAAGGCCAATATAAAACACGTTTTTGGAGCCCGTTTGCAAGCCCGTCAAGCCCAATTGCTGTCAAACGCTAAAGAGCCCTAAGTGACGCCTAAGAAGACCTGAAGACCTATAAATACTCTTATTCTACAACCTAATTTCGTGTGCCACCAGAGGGGAACCTAAGAGAAGGCCTTACGACCGCCTCTTAGCATACCTTTCATTGTTTTTCGTTCTTTGTTCTCTAAGGGAGATAGACCTGTTCTTGAACCCTCCAACTTTCTTTAATTCAAGTATGCATTCGTTGATTTCGTCTCTACTCGCCCCAATCATGTTAGGGTAGATTCGTTTGTTGTGTTCAAGGGATTTCAAAGGGGATTCATGAATTGATTGCTAGGTTGTTAGATCGAAGTTTGTCCTTAGGTGTTTTGAGTTTAACTCTCGGGTATACACGTGGGTTGGTTGAGTTCATCATCGATTCTCTTTTGTTTAATAGTCTTGTTCTCGATCTCTTGATTTGAATAAGTGGCTTATCAACTACTTAGTCATATTAGGTTTTTCTTTCTCACCATACTCGTTCTTATTGCATGAGTCTAGCGTCATGAACTAGAAGTCTGATCGCAGGGTCTTGAGAGCGACTAACGTCCTGAATCTCAGATCCAGACCATAGTAGGGTAGAGAGCATGCTTTAAAAGATGTCTGAATGTTTATTGTCCCGATCTTATTGCGTGTTTGTCTAGGACGCATGATACGACAGTATACATGCGAAATAGGCATTCACAGATCGATCTTGCTTGTCAGAGTTAGGTCGTTAAAACCAGTGAATCAGTTTAGGGAAAATCGCCTAGTACCCCAGAGAACAACCTTGAGCACAACGCTTTGTTTGCATGTTTGTTATTTTCTTCCATATATAGGGTTGATTGACAACCGGCCCTATATAAACTTGCTTCACGATTCCTGCATTCAATAGCCACCGTCCGCGAAACACCCTTCTCCAAACCCCCCTTCTTGTCTTAGGAACGTTTTCTAACCGTCACTGATTATGTAGTTAATCATACACTCCCTGTGATTCGACACCTTAAGTACAACAATGCACATCTGTGCACTTGCAGGCATTAGGGTTTATAAATTTAAAACTTGAAAAAGCGAAGCTCTAAATCCTACCGCATCAAGTTTTTGGCGCCGTTGTCGGGGAGTGTTTTTGATCTAGCTGCAGAATCAAAGGTAAGAAAATCCGGTTCTAAGACCTTTCCTTTAGTTTCGTATTCGCTTCTTTGCCTTTGCAGGGACCATTCGAGACGAGGAGTGAAGGCTTGTTTCTTTTGATTAATGAGCGTCTTCCATGATGTCTCAAGCGTCGAGTGACAAGTGCATGGAGATTAAAGGAACCACGTTTTCCTTTAGTTGATGTCATCACATCTTAATCCATACAAGTCTAGCTAAAAGACTCTAAGCAAAAGCGCTGAATGGGAGGCAACCCATTAGGTATTTCTTTTTCTTCTTTCTTTTGAGGTTTCTAATACTCACTTTTGGTTAGTTTCCTCTTATTTACAGTTTCATAAACGACACAAAAGGCAAAAAAAAAAAAAAAAAATATCAGAAAACCAAGAAAAGCACAAAAAAATCCGAAAACCAAGGAAAGCAAAAAAAAATCAGAAAAACCCAAAAAGACCAAAAATATGAAAAAGGAGTTTCGAAGAACACTCACCGGGCGACGAACTGCCCGTGGGCCGGCCAGAAGGAGCCTGGCCGCGCCATGAGCCACGGTGGCGCGAAGAAGATGTGCCTAGCCACGGCCGCGACTACCCGTCGCGCGGCCATCCTTCTTCTGCAACGTTCTCCATCTAGAACTTCACCAAACCGGATCTCCTTCAATCTGTGTCAAGCCTTTCAAGCTTCCTCCTTGATTCAAGGGCCTGAACTTCACCAAACCGAAGCTCTAAATCCTACCGCATCAGTCATTCTCGACGGTGGCACATACATAATCCGCCCCTTTATGAATGTACTTGAAGAAGTATTTGACAGAACGTGATTGTATACACCATTCAACATTTATATGGGCTCTATAACGAAGTGCTAGGTCTTTGTTATAAGGGACCACATAACCATTATCACAATTGAAACCTTTTTTGGTAATAGACCTACCATCCTCGCGTCTCCTATATATAGGATAGCCCACGTCGTCGATCTTAGTGTGTGTACTGAACGATTTGGGGAAGAACTTTGTACATCTTCCTTCCACCATGCAAACACTACTCTTATTGAGTACACCACACGGTCCATGTACCATTACATCGCTAACAACGTCATACAAATCTGGCTCGGTCGTCTTATCAGGTATTTTCACACAAATGATATTGTCGATATCATCACCGGTGGGTAGCTTGTGGCCAGGCTTCATGAAAAGTACAATATGAGCGTGAGATAATCCTCTTTTCTGGAACTCGATTGTGTATATAGCTACATATATAAAAAAGATAATCCATTAAAAATCCTTATTGCAGCATAGACTACTCAACAGAAATCACAGGGACCGAAAATAAAAAATTACCAGCAGACACGCCTCCTAGCACATCCTTCTTCGTCAACTGATATATGAGGTCATCGAGCTTCATCTTGAATATTCGGCAACATACGTCTGGCCTATCCTCAGCTTTTAATTCGTGCCTGTCTAAGTGTCTAGTAATCTCAGGCCATTTGGGATTACACGTGAATGTTATAAACAGGTCAGGGAAACCAAAGTATCTGCATGTTATCATTGCATCTAAGTAATGCTGCAACAAATACCTCGTACCACCGACGGTATAATTATCCGTCGTCCTTGTGCCGAGATATCAGAACCGCCCTTCACAACAGTTTTTTGAATCTGCTCATAACTCTCCGACCGGAACTTTTGCTGGTTAAAAAAAAGATACCGAAGCCTGTTCGTTTCAACCATCGTGTATGCGTCCACCAAAAACTGTTGGTAAAGCCTTCCTGACATAACAATTATCGGTGACTCACCGAACCGTTCCTGGATGCGGTAAGCAAAAAATTCGCGCATTGTCACATGTTTCCTTTTTCGTCCTTCCGTGTCGACAAACCCAATGTCTATTCCCAGCCTAAAACCATCCTCACCATAGGGAAACAACAATAGATACTATAGGGCTAAATACGCGGGGTGTAATTCACTTATTCTATGTAACTTTCCGGTATTAGTCTGGATAATTATATCCCGTGTCTCGGATCCAATATCGAAATCACCGGGGATTAAAGTAGCTACCTCATCGGCGGACGGAAGATTAGTAGTTCTTGCATCAGACTTCCTATCACACGTTAGAGTTAACCTTAAACTGTTCTTATTGTTCGCCAAATCAAGCCGGTCTCGTGCACTCCGAAACGCCTTAACATGACAGTTGTGTCTATCTAACATATTTTTTGAGTTGGGTAACAATCGTCTCTCTAATACCGGTACCGCCAGGGGCTGCGGCTTTCCTGTAACAAACTCAATTCAGAAATCTACATTGTTAAAAAAATTAAAATAATCTTATAAAACGAGAATATATCAAGTACCCGTAAGCCGCAATCTTGTTAGATATTTCATTCGCAGTATCATGGATGTAAAGTTGCAAAAAACGCTGGAGCTTTTCTAGGCAGTGAAAGTAAGTCACCTGCCCTGTGGTAGTTCTCCCCACCCATTCTATATAAGAAAGGCCCCATGCCATTGTTGATAGAATGGTAAACCTTTCCTCCAAGGGAAGTGAAAGAAAACATCATGTTATAGGCTCTCACGAATTCAAGAAAATGATCCCTCTCTTCACCAGTATTGTACAACAATACTAACAACGTCCTCGGTGGAGTTTTTAAGAGAGGAAGTACTACTCTTCCCTGACTGCAACACATCGAGAACAAAGTTACCGACTATGCAAATCTTTTCCCAAGTCTTTCTCCATACCACATATAGGACTTACAATTCCGACACACGTAAACATGATCACCATCGTCATAGTAACCTACAAAATCACAATCAACTGTTACAATATCTAACAAAGAATAATAACATGCTAAGGACAACATATATACCCAAACTAAGATCATTACCTTTATTTGTCAAACCGGGATCAATGCTTGTCTTAAAATCCGTCCTAGTTACCTCTTCATAGGAAACTTCTATAGGGTAACCAGTCACCTTACCCTTTCTATGCACCTTGGCCTTTGTCCTCGGGTGGTCTTCTTTCCCAGGATTGTCATCGTCGGATTCTGAACCATCGCCATCTTCATCATCGGTTACATCAAAGCAAATAAATCTTTTTCTGTTGATAGAGTCATTCAAAATCTCTAGAGTTTTTTAAAAGAACATTAAAAAAAAATTAGTATCTAAGCGCTTATTACACGATCCATGGTAAGAAAACAATTTTACAAAGTACTTAACTTATAGCTCGATTCTCAGCCCTTATCCTTCGTATATAAGACATCCTTTTCTGTCTCGCAAGACGACATTCATGTTGGTGTGAATCAACATCAACAATGGCTTGGTTACTAATCGCCTGATGAGTGATGTAGTTGGCAATCATATCGGCGGGTGCATACCTATGCATTGTTGTGTTAACACCTAAGAGTCAACAACATTAATACAATGCTAGGGTTAATAATAAGACAACGGAAAGAAGCAATACATAACCACTACAAGAAAACAGCTAGTTTGCGACTACAGTTTGCGACTACGGCCGTAGTCGCAAACATAAATGACTATTTAGCGACTATTTAGCCACAAATATTTTGATTTTAAACAATTAGTCTCAACATAGTCGCTTATTAAAGACTATGATATGTAGTCGCCAAATAGTCGTACATTTGCGACTATATTGCGACTAAAATATGGTCGCGAAATCTTAGTCGCAATATAGTCGCAAATGTACGACTATTTGGTGACTACAATTTATGTCGGCAGAGTTTGCGACTATGTTGCGACTAATAATATATGTAGTTGCAACATAGTCACAAAATAGTCGTAACCTTTGCCGACATAAAAAACCGGTGAGACACGTTTTCTGCGTTATATGGTGGGTGTAACTTTCATTGTAGTCGCTACGTAGTCGTTATGTAGTCACAAATTTTTATATATATATACAACCAGCCGTTCTCATTGTATGATAAAGAAAAAGTGTTTGATAAAAAAAAGGAGAGAGATTGTATTAAAAAAAAGCGAGTGTTTGATAAAAAAAAATAAAGAGTGATTAAGGTTTTTCTTTTCTCATATAATGTCGGAAAATTACAATTATAGTAATTGTCGGGTGTGGATGTATAAGAGGATAGATGAAGAGACGGGAAATTTCTCGGCAGAGTTCATAGCGGGGGTCGATCAATTTATGACATTTGCAAATAACCAACCTCTAGCGCATAGCAATAGGGGTAAGTTTCACTGTCCTTGTAGTGTTTGCAAAAACGACAAAATTATTTCGGGGAAAAAAATTTGGAATCAACTGTATAGTAAAGGATTTATGCCAGATTATTATGTTTGGTATAAGCATGGAGAAGAAATCAATATGGATTTAGGAACGAGTTATGTTAATACAACGCAAATAAGTGGGAGTGAAGAAATGGATAATGTAGTAGAAGATAGATATGTAGATATGGTGAATATAGTGCATGGGTGAAAGATTATGTATGTCTAAATAATATTCATATCTATGTATATATTATATATGTATGTATATATAATTCTATATATTGATAATGTATACCTATATGCAGGTCAATTACTGGAAAGCCACAAATTCATTTCCATCTTGGGTTCAAGAGATAGTGCATGGACCTGTGAATAAGGCCAAAACCTGGCCTATCTATTTCACAAGAGGATATGTGTTCATACGCAGAATCACGGCGAGGGACGAAAGACATGTAACTATGGCGTATGTGTTAAAGGAGAGAATTATACTAATGCATTTGATGAAGCTGATTTCTACGAGACCTTAACTGATATCATACAACTTGATTATCAGGGGATAGTCGGTTTGAAAATCACACTTTTTAAGTGTACATGGTATGATCCTGTTATTGGTAGAGGCACTCGAAGGAGCAATGCTGGCATTGACGTTCGTTCATCAAGAAGATACAATAAATACGAACCATTTATTCTAGGTACGTATACATAAATTTCAATATCTTATATATATATATGTATATTTATGTATTTATATTTCTATATATTGATATTGCACAGCTTCTCAAGCGGATCAAGTTTGTTACGTCCTTTATCCATATACAAAAAAACCAAAGCAGTCGTGACTTAATGTTATAAAAGTGAATCCGAGGGAAAATATTTCAGGAGAATGCAAAAATAAAGAACCGACAGTTTTGCAACAAGAAAATGATGATGCTGTATTTTTTACTACAATTGACAATATTGAAGTCGAAAATTGGGTACAAGGAGTAAACCCAATAGATCTCGATTACGATGTTAAAGATGCAGAAGATGAAGATGAATTTCAATGTAATAAATCATCCTCTGATGATGATGATAGTGAAGAAGAAATTTAATAATTTTGCTTAATTTTTTTTTTTCACTTTGTGTAATAAAAATTTTAGCATTTTATGTAATAATTATTTTAACTTTGTCTAATAAAAATTCTAGCGCTTTGTGTAATAAATATTTTAACTTTTAAAATATGAAAATATAATATTTTGTGAAAGCAAAATCTAATAAACAATACCAAAACCCAAAATTTGATCAAAATTTGGTTTTCCACTAAACCCACAATTTAATAAAAATTTGATTTTCCCCTAAAACCAAAATCAAAATCCAAAATTTGGGGCTAAACCAAAATTAACAAAACCAAATCCCTAAAACCAAAAGAAAATCCAAAATTTGTGGTTAAACCAAAATTAACAAAACCAAATCTCTAAAACCAAAACAAAATCCAAAATTTGTGGTTAAACCCAAATTAACAAAACCAAATCCCTAAAACCAAAATAAAATCCAAAATTTGTGGTTAAACCAAAATTAACAACACTAGTTTCCTAAAATCCGAACCAGAAATCACAAAACCAAACAAAATTCACAAAACCCACGTGAATCTCTTAGGTGATGAATGTTTGTGTTGTTTTTAGATTTTGGTTTTTGGTTTTTGGATTTTAGTTTTTGTTTTTAGATTTTAGTTTTTAGATTTTGGTTTTTTGATAATACTTGGGAGAAAAACTCCAAAAATATAGATTTTGGTTTTTGCTTACAAATTGGAAGTTATTTTTAAAAACTAGTTTCCCTAAATTTTAGGGAATCTATTTATAAAAAAACTTGATTGGCAAATAAAATGGTTTTTGAAAAACAAAAGCCAAAAACTCTTTCAAAAACTACAAACATTCATCACCTTATTCTCCCCAAAATTCCCCAAAAATTCTCTTCTCTCTAACCTTGACCGATTAAGAACCCTAATTTGGGAATTCTCTGAGAATCTTGACTTTGATTCTCAGAGATAATCCCGTCACTCTTCTTCCCTTCTCCCTAACCCTAATTCTCGAATCTCTCTTCCTCTCTTATTCTCCCCAAAAATTTCTTCTCCCTAACCTTCGCCGATTAAGAACCCTAACCCTCCACTCCCAATTCGATTTCACCAATGGCGATCCGAGGACGAGGCAAGTTTGGACGAGGCGGTGCTCCGAGACTAGCCGCTCCCAACATATCTCAGAGACAAGGAGGATCTACGCCGTCGAGAACTCCCACCCCTCTACCAAGCCAATATAACTTCACGCCATCGTCCCAACCTCCGGTAACCGAGATGCCCCAACCTCATTTCCGAGACTTTCCTCCGCCCGTACAACTTTTCCACGATTCTCCATCACAACATCGTGAAATCGGGAACTCGTCCTCAGCGCTTGAAAATCAGAACTCTCCATTGCCTCCACTTCAACCCTCTCCAGCGTCTACACATCATCACTCTCAAGCTCCGAGTGATCAATCTTTGGCAGCTCACAACTTCCTTGGTGAAGACGACGATGGAGTACCTCCACGTGAGCCGGTTCTCCAGGAAGACCTACATCGTCTTTTGAATTCTATCCTTCTTGTGCCAGGCCGTGAAAAATTTACCACCGTGCTATCTCCCGAACCGAAGCCAAACACAACTTGGTATGACTATTTACCCTTTCTGTTTCTTAATCAGTTTGAGTCTAAGTTTTATTGCAATTGAGTCTGAGTCGTAGCTTCTGAAAATGATCAAATGTACGCTGCGTATGTTCTGTAGTCTTAAGAGTTACAAAAAATTGATTTGTTTTGTAGTCTAAGCATCGTTGTGTAGCTTTTAGGAAGAGATAAAACGATTAAAAAAGCAATTCTTGCCATATACTTTTGTTCTTCTGCGTATATTCTGCAGTCTCGTTGATTTGTTTCTCAGTTTACTGATGTAAGACAATCTGATACTTTTCATGTATCATTTTATTGCTTCTCAAAATTAGTGTTTGTTCGCTTCTAAGTATATGGTCTCGTTACTTGATTTCTTTTATTCACTTATTTGCTTACTATTTACATATTGTTTCTTTGTTTGAAGGTTTGGTTGTGACAAAGGGTCCTTGGTCCGAGAGATTACTAAGGTCTTTACTAACAAATTTGATGGTCCCTATTATAGCTGGACAGTTGTGCCTCGGGACAGACAAGAAAGATACTTCGTTGAGTTCGCGGTAAAGGTTTATCTCCTCTAAATTTCCTATATATGTGTTTCCTTGTATTGTTTTCACTAATCAATCTCATGTCTTGGAAATGTAGAAAACACACACGTGGGATCCCTTAATCTCAGGGACAGTCCAAACACACACAATATGTAAACGCCGGATGAAGGGCATGGTTAGCAATGCGCGCACATCCCGAAAACGACCAAATTGGATTGACCCCACACTCTGGACAGTGATGACCACCGAATGGGACACATAATTAGCTAAAAAAAAGGGAGCAAAACCTATTCTACTGCTCGTAAGTCTGACTGTAAAGGTCTTGGTCTTCACATACACTTATCTGGCCAGAAGTCGTGTATACAAATCCAACAGGAAATGGTAAGTTACATTTACATATCTTACACTTTCTATATCTCTAACCTCTGCAAATTTAAAGTCTTTTCATCATGTAACATTTCAGGAAGATGAGTTAGGAAGACGAGTGACTATTGGTGAGGTTTTTATCAAGACCCATACAAAACCGGACGGAACATTTGTCGATGCAAAGGCCAAGAACATCACTGAGACTTATGACAACAACATCAAAGCTAAGTTGTCCGAGCTGAAAGAAAATAATTCAGAAACTTTGAATGGTGATCCTCAGCCTCACGATCTCTCCAAAGATGAGTGCAACGAGCTATTTCTGCTGGTAAATATACATTCTTCACTAACTGGTTTGATTTTTCAGTATGTTATTATAACTTGTTTTCTTTTGCCAGTCCACTTTCAGGGATGAAAGAGGACGTCCTTATGGCTTTGGAAGCCTCAGTAATTCTCATGTTAACGGCAAGCGTAAGGACGCATGAATCTCTTCATGCTTTGCAACACTCGAAAAACAACTAGAAGAAGCTACACGTAAGATAGAAGAGCAAGCAACTTATAATACACAGCGTGATGCCAAGACTGATGCCCGTGAAGTAGAGAGTTCCCGACAATTGGCTGAGCAACAAAATGAGATCAAGCACTTGTCATTGGTGGAGAATTTCCTCCGTGAAACTAATCCAGAGTTTGTAGACTACATGGCTTCTCCATAAAATGCAGGTAAGACCCCAACAACAGCTCCCTCTCTACTCTTAAGACTTATTGTTTTTTTTTTGTTTTGGTAACTCCACGGATGGAGTTTTGATTTGTAGTGAATCAAATTATGTAGACATAAATTTTTTATATTTTGGTAAGAGTTTTGATTGTATAAAATCTTTGCATCTGGTGCTCTCGGATGGCTTAGGGACATTTTCACTTCTGAGTTGAACATAACCTCTGTTTCTTTCTGAATTTTTGGCTTGTGTGTTGTTGGTAGATTAGCCGAATGTCTGAATCTTTTGGTGTTTGTTGGGGTATAGTCTTTCTGGTATCCATCGTTTTGTGTTTTATTGATGGTGATATCAAAGGATGTAAATGACAACTTTTCTAATCAATGTATATTCGCAATTGGAAAAAAAAATGGTTTGTTGGTAACTCCAAAGTGTAATTTGCATTTTTTAAATTAGTAATTTTAACAATTTATCAAATGCATAGATTTGAGTACCAAAACAAATAAACCAAACAATTACCAAATACAAATTTTAATAAACAAATAAGTCGCTAATTAGTCGTATATTAGTCGCAAAATAGTGCCAAAATAGTCGCAAATAGTTTACCATTTTACTCGTCAATATTAAGATTAGTCGCTAAATAGTCGTAAAATTAGTTATAATATAGTCGCATATTAGTCACTCTTTATTGCGACTAATATGCGACTAATTAGTGATAACGTTCTGAATTCTAGTCTTAGTCGCATATTAGTCGCATTTTCACGACTAATATGCGACTACTGGACTTTGTGACTAAGGATGGGTGACTCTTCTCTTTAGTCGCTAAATAGTCGTAAATACTATATTTGCGACTATTAAACGACTAATTCTGCAGTCATTTTTTAATTGTTTTCTTGTAGTGACTTTACGTAACTCTGGGACATGGGAAGTCGTGGATGGAGATACAATATTTTTCTTCTTTCTAGGGGTATAATGCCGCTTAGTCTTCATTAATAAGAGTTTTACAAAGCGTATTTGAAGCTATAACATGAAATGAGAGCTTCTTCAAGTTAACTTCTGCGTAGGGATACAATTGAACGAATGTAACTTGCTATAGAATATTTAATATAAAGCAATTAAGTAAAAATTTGGATAGAATACAAACTTAGGTATTATCTATTTACATTTTTGCTTCGCAAAATCAAAATCTCACTTTTTTCTCGCATGGTATAAAGTAACACATGGATTTAAGCAATTTCTCTTCTATTTTTTTTTTGCAAAATAGAAAATTGACATTTTTATCACATACTATAAAACTAACATTATTGTTCGTAAAGTACGCACCTAAATCCAAACATCTACAATATTGTAACATAAATTAAAACTAAATATAAATTAAATATTCTCCAAGTGCAGTTTCTATTGAATTGAATATTATAAAAACCACAAATCTCGAAAACCTAACGAATATCATAACACAGAGCAGGTATCAAATAACCAAATATAAGAGTCTTAAGAAAATATCATATTTTCAAATAATTAGGAAAGGATGTTATCTATTCTTTATCAGTTGTTTAATTCTTTTTCTCATTATCGCGTTAAGTTAATATTTAACAAATCTTGACATTCCATCAAACCTACCACTATTTATCGTGTATAAAATATCTCACAATCTACCCAAATATCGTATATAAAATACTCAGACAATACGTATTCGTACCCTCATTCCAAGTTATTATGAAATTCGTGGTCATCACATGGCAACATTTTACCCCAATTACCGATAATTAGTGCGGTCGTAAATACAACACGATTATTGCATTGTCATTGACACACTAACTCTGGCATCGCTTCCAACAACCAGTATTTTAATTTTTCAGATTACACCAACACAACGTTTTATTCTTTTACGGTTAATATTTTTCACGCGACCACGCTATCATGCCAAAAAGCAAAACCAAAACATGGATTATAACGAAATAGTAATTAAAAAACCTAAGACCTCGTCTCAAACGCAGAACGAAGCAATATAAAAATGTTGCATAAAGATAAATAATCTTTTATGTCATAATCTTTGTCTGGGTTGCTCGACCTAGACATCATCATTCCTTGCTACCCTTCTTGTCCTTTTACTCACTAAACTGCAATAGAAAGGAAAAATTAACACATAGGAAACATATGTTTATCGTAAACACCAGCCAACACAACACATCGATAATACAACAACTTACTTTCCTTTGAGATCTGATGCTTCTCTTATAGGAGGTTCCACAATAATCTGTATTGGATAATCAGAAGTTACTTTCCTCCTCCCTGAAAAAATTACTAAATAAATAAGTGTTCAAAAACAGACACGACGAAATCCGTAAATACTCGATACACTATCGAACTGCATAAACGTTAGATCAAGCACCTGAGAAAAGCTTTATGACACCCCACCGAATCAAACAAACGATCGGGCCACAAGCACAATTGCTAATATCAGTATAGAATTTCAGAGCCCTATCTCCATGCAAGATACACGGTATATGAACATTACTACGATTAAAACACAACACACGTTAAGAAGTTTGAGATTGGTATCCCCCCAAAAACGCATACGATAAACAATAATTCTCAAGCATATAAATCTGGACTACCTGGAGTTTCTTATTTCGAAAGTTATTTTTAAGACCTCGAAATTCTCGGTAAGCATATTATGATTAGGGTTGAATTTACCGACATTAATAACTTCTCCAATCAGATCTCCAAATCATTCAATCAGTTCTAACGCTACACATCACTTTCAAAATTACGATATTAGCATGAAAACGTACCACCCAAGTAGTTAGCTTCAAAGGATGGAGCAAGAACGTCGCTGAACGCAAAAAAAAAAAAAAAAACCCTTCCACACTTCGCCGTTACACATACGACTTTAGTGAATTCAAGGAAGTAGATTCTTGGAAAAAACGACGTATAACCACCTGGAGACTTCTGGTGAATCACATCAAATTTCTGTATACTAACCCAATCAATTTCACGAAGCTTATCAATAAAGATTCCATAAAGATCTTTCGTCACTGTTGCATGCACTCGCTTTCCCTAGTCAAAACAATAAAACCCCCAACATTATAAACAATAGATTAACATACGTACAAATTCCAAACACATTGAATACCAAACCACTACTCACATGTTCATCCATAGGATGAGCTCGATAATTCTACCGATAGGGTTTGTAGCGTAAGTCCATACACGTAGAATCTTGACGAATATCGCCGTTGCGTATCTCATTGGAACCAAACACTCAACACCATGACCATATAACTGCTCATTGGACAGCACGCACTCTTGTTCCTTATCTAGGCTCTTCAAATAGGTCTCAAACTCTGCTTATGCGGTTTTGACGTCGCTCACGTTATCACACATGTGGAGAGAGTTTTTTTCTAGAAAACTATCCAAACCTGCTGCATAGAGATGGATCATATTATAATTAACTTTGACGGCAAAGCAAATCGTAGACGTAATACTAAAAGAACTCACGATTTACAAACATGAGTTTAATATTCTGTTTCGAAGCTAACAACTACCAACATCAAGAACCTAAACCAATAACCAATGTTGTTTTAACCATATAATTTGTATACAAAACATACCTCCTGCCATGAATACATTACCCGTCCTCGACATGATGGCCACATCGTGGTTTATAACATAACAAAAGAGATTATAGCGAGAACTACATATATACGTAAAACCCTAGGTCTAATATCGCGATCTATGGATATATGTAAACCGCACAATGTATATCACGAATTTGTCAATATTAACATATTCTCGATTAGATATTCTCCTTATTCATTCCTATCCATATAAAATAGATATGAGTCTCGAATCAGCCAAGATATTATATATTGTATATAATTGGGGTTGGTCTGCTAATAAAGTTCTTTTTCTAAATTAATAATATATTTAATATTAAAATATGCTTAATAACCTCAACATGAGGTTTTCTATTGGGCTTGCTCTTAGCTATTAGGTAAGAACATAGCTGTGTAAGAACATGTACAATACTATCTTACACGTATATACTTGGATCACATAGCTGTGTAAGAACATGTACAATACTATCTTACACGTATATACTTGGACCTTTCAGAATCGTAAAACGCATATCTTAGGGTACCGTTTATCCAATGCCCACCAATCGTAGATCTCCTTAGCCATTGACCCAGATGCGTTACACGTAACGATGTAACCGCTAGAGAATCGTAAAGATTTTACCACGATATATCATCAATCCAAAACATGAACGACCAATTAAACTATTTCTAAAATCCACAAGGGCTATATATAAACTTACTCGTCGTCGATAAGACTGAACGCCAATTTGTAAGCTTCTTGACCACCTCCAAAAAGATACCCAACAGAAGACACGCATCCGATCAAATCTAAAAATACCAAACAACAAACGAATGAAATTGGTCATCGATTTCGGCGGAGTATAGATTAACTTAAACTGAATGTATGATTAGCCACTAACCAATTAACACAGTAGGGTCTAGTTTGAAGTTCAGAACATCTTGAAAACTCCGAGTATCCAAAAAAAAAAACGATCGTTTTGGAGAGCAACATTCTCGACAATAGTAGCGTTTTTAAACACAATCTGGTACTTATAACTGGTAGTTTTCAAGATACCAACATAATGTCTCACGCGAAATTCAAAGAAGATTTTCCAATCACCTTCTCTGATCCTCCCTTCGTAAATGGCTACTTCTGTAGGCAATATCGTTGCACCAATTCGCCGACCCTAAATCAAAACTATCAAGATCAAATATCGCAATCTACAATTCCGTGAATCAAAATTCTCATCTTAACTTAGTATATAATCTACAGTACTTATGCATTTAATAGAATAGGATCTCAAAAACTTACATTTTCATCTTGAAAAATCATCTCGATACCATCACGACCATTCATGTAAGGTACACGCCACAGTCGAAGAATCTTTACATCCACCGCGTAAACCGTCCCGACATGATACAAATCGTCGAGCGTACCCCTAGCAACTCTCTCAATGAATTTTGAGAATGAACGAAAAGTATCGAACCTGGTTCTGTTTTATGGAAACACTAAGTAAAACAGAAAATGCTAATTTAAACATAGAAAGATTTGCCCATTAATACCACAAGCGGAATCTCGAGAAATATTTCGAACAGACGGAAGTTCAAAAACGCTCATCATTACAAACCTAACCAAGTGACAACGTGACAAAAATACATACAATATATATTTTAAAAACAATATATAGGTGATCAAACATACTGGATAAGCTACCAGACAAACTATTACAGAATCGATCCTATATCAAGCAAGAAATCATTAGCTACAACCGAGATATTCGTGAAAAGACACATCAGCATTACTTGTGATCGATGCATATCAAAATTGCGCATATCTGTACAAAAGCATAGATATATCGAATACAAATAAAATCTTTTTTTCAAAAAAAAAAAAATTTAAAACCGGACCTACAAATCCTGGATCGCCAAATACTTCAGCACCCTTTAATCTATTTAATTAAAAACGTTAAATTTCTGCCCATAGAAATTCTTCTTATAGTTCCCACTTTTGGGCCAGCAAAGGCGCTAAGCCTTATACCTTTTTGATTCATTGACAAATAGAAACACTGTATACATGGTAGAGTAATATAAAAGGACATCAATTAATATGGACTAATTATCACCAATGAGTTAAATCTACACATCCATTGTTATTGGCCAATACGGTGAGAGATTAAACATCACCAACACATATTAAATTTCGTCATAGTAAATGTAAACCAAATTAAGAAAAGAAGCATCGAAACGACTTGAATTATAACGCTTACCACCATTGGTGATTTAGCACAGATTTAGAAGGAGTGTTTTTTCCCCCACTAACGCCAACAAATTATAAACTTAATATTCTACAAACGAAAGTATTTCTTTCACCGTAATGTTATCGGTTACCTATTGACCACAAATTGTTTTATTGAAAAATATTAATTGATTTCTAAACAGCCTAGCCAAAAGAAGCCAAAATATTCAACTATAGGCACGTATATGGTCGCGAGTACCCGGTGCAATTAATTATAGCAACCAAACAGACCATCTAAAATAATCTCAACCCCCTGAATTTATTAGAAGAGTCGTGTAACAGCCCAAACTAAAAACTAAATATAAAACTGCGAAAAAGCAACGATAGATAAAGTAGAGCATAGATTTTAATAAACAACGTAAAATAAGTTCCGGACCTTAATATATTACATCGTCAAAAGCATAAAAGAAATGAGTTTCAAATAACAGAACGATAAGGCATCAAAAGCCAATGCATATTAAAAAAATAGAACCAAACGTTTTTGGATAGACGCATGGCACATCCAACAAATAAGTTACGTCCACAGAGAGAGAACCTATAACATATTTAAATATAATTTGTCAGAACACAAACACCGTCCAAAACATAATTATAAAGAAAAACATATAATCACTCACTTCGCTTTAAACTATTTGACATCTTTGCCATCGTGCTTGAATGTAAACTGGGAACATGGATTATAAGAACGAAGCACGTGCGAATGGACTTCATCACCTATAAACACAAAAAAAACATTCAAAAACAATTTCCACTAAAACGACAGTATTAGTTACCAGATAATCAAAGATCATACCTCGAGCTTTGCATATCTGCCAAAACCCCAGCACGCAGATGACTGGCCTATTTTCAGCCATTTTGTAGGCGCATTCGAAGTCCTTGGCAAGTTGACCACGAGCAATGCACGGCAAAATGCCTTGTTTAATGTTTCAAAAAATAGCACGCGTATTAAATATATAAACGATCCACATAAAAACATAAATAAAAAAACCTAAACTTACGTATGGTCAAGCAACTCGAAGCGCAAGTAGAAACGCGAATCATCATAGGCCTCAGGATCGATCTCCTCTAGCTTTCCAACGGAATAGACTGCACCGATAACATCTAAATCCCAAAATAACACACGGATCAATAGCTTAATCATAAAATCCACATCATTAAAAAATACCAAACCAACCACTAAACCAAAAAAAAAACAACAACAACGAATAAATATATTAAAACAGTAGAAAAACTCACCAACTAAATACCGTGGGTCGACAGCACCCGTCAAGATATCGAAGAAATTAGAGCAGTCAAGAGTCAATTCTTTAGTACCCGTCCAAGTGGGCTTGACATCCGTACCATGCGAAACCTCGATCCTTACATTATAGTAACCAAACCGAACCGTGCCAAACACGTACTTTACGTCAAAGTATCGAAAAGAATACCAATGCCCCTCCTTAAAGACAGCCTCGTATTTTTTTAGGAGATCGGCCATAACCGTTGCAGAAATCTGAAACCCCTAAACACGATTTTTGTATACAATTAGAAACAACCAACTAACAGTTTCGCAAAACAACACAATATGATGTCCTGTCCAGCTGAAGGCAGTACAAAAACCGAAAGGCTGTAAGGTATTTTTGTAATAGAATACGATGGTTTATCTAATATTATAAATCAACGCAATCTTCTAAAACTGTTTCTAATAATAAACCCGATCATCCTAATATAAAAGTAGTAGAGAATCGAACCTTGAAGTCAGCGAGAACCATCTCAAGCGTATCTCCGAAATCATTGTGCTTCTTCCAGAGACGAAGCAGTTGTACACAGATCATGCATCCCTTTTTCCCAACCTCCAGATCGGCGAGAGCATGATAAGACCCCATATCTTCAGATATCGTAAGTACGGCTCTAGAAGTCTTAGACTTTCTGTTTTCTCTTTGCAACCGTTTGACGAGGCCTTTAATAGCCACTGAAACGGTGTCAATTAATTTTTAATACCTAATACACACGCCGTTTAGGGTAGCTATTTACACCGTCATAATTAACCAAAATAATATAACTACTTAATCCTTTAAATTATAAAAAATCTGTTTAACCCTTTTTAGATATTCGGTCAGTGCAATCATTATAGCTAAACCTATACGTAAAGTAATATATCTCAACCGCAAAAATATTTTATTTTGAAAAGTTTCAGATATAACAAAAATTAGCTATCCAAGAAAATCTCTAAACATTCGTCGTGCAGAAACAGTGATTAACATTTAAATAAATATTGAAGCCTCGAACATCGTAAATAAACTAATTCATATATCATAAAATTAACACAAAAACAAACAATCTTCTCCGTTGCTATTCCCTTTTTTAATTTTCTTGTTTTAAAGAACTTAATATTTTCTTGTTAAAATCTTGTTCACTTGTTCTAAATATATTTAAACGGTTATTTAAACAACGACGCTAATTAATAGCCCTCTCTAATATTAGTCCCATAACCCACAAATATTAACAACAAAAGATTTTACAAATATCAATATTGCAACTAATACGATTAAATGTTGTTCCCGTGTTCTAAATATATTTAAACGATTATTTAAACAACGACGCTAATTAATAGCCCTCTCTAATATTAGTCCCATAATCGACGAATATTGACAACAGAAGATTTTACAAATATCAATATTGCAACTAATACGACAAATAATTATACATGTCGGGCGACATATTTGAAATCCAAACGAACCATGAAAATGGATCTACACACTAAAGAGCTTACATCTGAATACCAAAGTCTTAATGTAGTTTTCAGGTTCGAACTACAAACAAAAAGCATCCCGATATTTAACAAAAACAACATTAATTCCTAATAAAGTAGCACGCTGGATGATACCACCGAACACGCTAGTGACGATTACGCATCGAGAACCTAAAAAGGATTAGATATACGGTCACTATATTAGGCACCATCACCAAACATCCAATTTAAGAACACTGCTATAATAACCGACCTCTTTTTGAACTCTCGAGCCTCCTCGCTATCCAGACAGAATGAGAATCATGAGCATTGACAACAATCACGAAGTAAAAACGAATGAACTTCGCCACATACGTCGGAGAATAAAGCACAAACCACTTAGTAAAAATAGGTCAAAATTACGGTAAAATCAGCGAAGTATACCAAAACAATACCTCGACTTTGGCAGACTTGCCAGAACCTCAGAACGCATATGAGCGACACATTTACAACCCGATTGTAGGCAGAATAGATATCTCGAGCAAGCACCCCACGTGCAACACACGGTAAAATCGCACCTCTGTTATAACACAGAGCAATAATACAAAAAAATGACACCAAATAAAAACATAACCAAAACAGAATCTTACGTATGATCAAGCAACTCAAAACGTAGATAGCAACGTGACTCCTCGTATGCATTGAGATCGATATCACAAACTTCGCCGACGGAATTAACTGCTCTGATGACATCTAAACATTTGGTTAGTCAAACACATTAGACAAATATATATAACCTAAATAATCCAATAAGTATTTGTGAGAATTAGTAAACCAAAAATTGATAACCAGCTTACCAATTAAATATCTAACTTTGGCAGCGCCTGCGAGGATATCATAGAAACTCGAGCAATGAAGAGATGTATTTTTAGCACCACGCCAGATTGATCTAACAATCGTGTCAGGGACAAACTCGATTCTGAAATCATAGCAACCAACTCGAATCGAACTCAACACATTTTTAACTTCAAACAAATGAAGTGAATTCCAATCGCCCTCTTTAAGAACATTCTCATATTTTTTCACCAAATCGGGCATCACTGTAGCGGTTATTCGGAAACCCTAGATATAAATTTGCGATTACCAAATTAAATTACCAAATCTATTTTCGGTAACAGACAAAACCCGACATACTTAGTGATTGTGAACAAAGCCAAAAAAAAACCTAACCTTCAGGTCACCGAGGATCATCTCAAGTGTGTTTCCAAAAACGTTATGCTCCTTCCAAATCCGGAGTATTTGAACACATATTCGCCAATATCTCCCCCCGGTCTTTAGATCGGATAGATTATCATAATACGCCATATTCTAAGGTATATGGTCGATGATTTTTGGCGTATAAAGGGCAAGTTGCAAGTATTCACTGATAGTAGAAATCACTTCCAAGTTTTCGTCATAAATATATCCTTTCAAGATGATTTTTTAATAGTAGCAAATCGCCCATAAAATTTTAAAAGAAAAAGAAACTGTAAAGACCACAAACACGATTATTATAATAACGCTAAAAATTCAATAGGCAGACACATGTTACAGAGTTTTACTCTATTAACCCAAAAGTGCTTCTGAGTATAAAATCTACGTTGAAATGGGATTAAACGAAACCGGCCCATTATATCTAAGTTAACCCACCTAACTTTTATATCTAAGTAAATCGAGACTTATTACCCAATGGGCTTATTAACGTCAATATTTGGACAAACACAAAAATAAAAGGGTCACATAAGCACTATAGACGAATCCAAGCAATATTCTTAATCCCGTAAAAATTAATCCGCAAAAATCTTAGAATAGGAAATATAAATAATACTTCGCACAAGTCTCGATATCAACCACAACAAACCCAAAAACTAAAAGATAAAACTAAAGCAACATAAATATAAATTGGATCGAATTCTTCAAACGGCCTTAGGCTTAGTGGGCGTTTCTTGATCTGTGACTACACCATCACCATGTTCGATTCGCTGCCTTTTGGATTCTGGTAAACCATCTGCTGCGAAATCAGAATCACCACCCGAAACCACACATTCCTTCACAATAATAGGTGGCTACAAAAGAACACAAGAGTGTCACAACAATAAACATTCAAATGGACATAATCATATCTAACACACACAACGGATCTACCTGCGAGTTAATTTCGTCACGGTACTTGTTGATAATATCACCATCTCTTGAAATAAAATCAACAAAAAACGACGACTTAATCTTGAAGTGCCTCGACAATCTCGTCAGGACGCAGGCAAATTCTTCATCTCTCGCATCACCATAAATCCATAATTATGTTTCTAACATAGAGATAGAGTCAGTCATAATTATGTTTCTAACATAGAAGTGCTTTAACCATTCTTCAAAAAAAAAAGTAAATGAAAAACTGAAACTGGTGATAAAAAATAATTCTCTTCAAATTTTTTAACGAAAACATGTATTTTACTCGTCAAACTATATTCTAGTCAATCAAATAGTACAATTATTAAAATTAATGTACCTCTATAATATATAATATAATTAGCAGAATATTACCAAACAACTAAAATTATGAGAAACTACATTGGATACCATTTAATAATAGTGTATTTAGTTGTGAGGCGCAGTCAATTTCTCTTTCTTCGCACATGTATGAAAAAGTATTTTTTCTCCTCACCTTTTTATCTATTTACTAGATTTGTTTTTCTTTCTCTCTTTTCAGTTATTAGATAAAAAAGCATAAGAAGATTGGTGAAGAAAAGACTTTTAAATGGAAGAAGAAGAAGTTAAGAGAAGGATAGGAGAAAAATGGCAAAGGTTGGTGGAGGTGCAGATTGGTGATGGTGCTAGAACTACAGTGATGGTGGCGATGGAGACGGTATTAATGGTAGTGATGGCAATGACGATGGTAGTGATGGCGGAGGCGATGGACGGCGAGGCGATGGAGGGCGGAGGCGACGCAACAATGGTAAAGTGAAGATAACAAAGGAAGAAGAAGAAAGAAAAAAAGGTAAAGTTAATTGATAACAAATTCGCTAAATGAGTTATCGAATAATTTGACATAAATTTGTTAAGTTAACATAGTTAGTTTATAAATAACTTATATTTTTGTGATATAACAATTGAGTTAACATGATAATTTTCTATGGATAACATGTTTAACATGTATTTTATATTGATAACTGATTTAACATGTATTGTATAACTGATTAAACACGTGTTTTTCACAATATGTATTTTCTATGATATGATAACTAAGTTAACACGATAATTTTTCATTGATAACTTGTTTAACATATAGTTTACAGGATAACTGGTTTAACATGTATGATCGATAATTGAGTTAACATGTTTTTTTAATAATTTGTTAATTTGTTTAACATGTTAACTACATAATAACAGGGTATGTGTGCATTAATTAACCTTTCAATAACAATGTCGGTTTGGGTGAACAGTATTTTCAGACAGGTTGTGAACAGTGTTTTCCGCGAATGGTGAACAGTATTGCCGGGTTTTCTCGTCGACAATCAAGTTTTCATGTTCTGTAATTAAATAACATAAAAAGGGTTTTTGAGATTAAAATTATTTTCTCTCTCCCACTTACCCAATTTTAGATTACTCATTACGATTTACCTAAATAAATGGTCAACTAGGTATATTCATTAAAATCATCCTAAAATTATTTCCAATAAGATTTTATTATTTTCTTTTGACTCTTTTTTAGAATAAAATTATTTTCAATGGTACTTTATATCGTAATTTAGGTTATCAAATTCGCCATATCACCTCCGAGGAGAACCTAAGAGAATTATATATATAATATAGAATAGAGTTAGCAGAATACGAATAAACGACTAAAAGCATCTTCAATGAAACTCTTTATTTACCTATAAACTCTATTTTTACAGTAAAATCATATTCAATAATACTTTATATCATATTCTAAAAATAAAAACTTAAATAATTATATATAGATTTGTAACAAATGAAAAACTGAAACTGGTGATAAAAAATAATTATTTTTAAATTTTTTGACGAAAATATTTTGTATTTTACTCGTTAAACTACATACTAGTCAATCAAATAGCACAATTATTAAAATTAATGTACCTCTATAATAGAATAGAACTAGACGACTAACATATATATAAAATACGTCACAATAAAATTGGCTTGATAAGCCGTATAAGAAAATCCTTCGTAATTTCGTTGTTAATGTATTATTGGTGTTGAGTTTGTGTACATAAAAAGGAAAGACGAGACCAAAGTATTTACATCACAGGCAAAATAAACAAAAACAGTCGACACAGTTCTAAAGAAAACAATCAAAACCTAATTGGTTCATCAATGGCGATGTCCGGAACATACATGATGGATGTGTCTCTGAAGGGAACGGCAGAGAAACACTACAAGAGATGGAGGAGCGAGACTAACCTCTTCCCCGACGCCATAAGCCATCACATCCAAGGAGTCACCATCCTTGACGGGGATTAGGACTCTCACGGCACCATTAAAATCTGGAACTACACTCGTGGTTCGTATCTATACTCTCTTTATATATATATAGGATTTGAAAGACCATCAAAAATCTAAATTATAATGAAATAAAAACATATAAATCATATTTGAATGTTTCAAAACATCGCAAATGATATTCTATTTATTTTGTAAGTACAAATTTATTAAATAATTAAAATGTGTTATAAAAGAAATAATTGTCCGCACGTTGACGTGCTTGTTTCCTAGTGCTATTAATAGCAACTCTGTGTTGATTAGGATGGCATCGTTTCAGTCTCTCCCTTGACTTATGGTTTTGGAACCAGTAGAAAACGTTCTTTCCCTCAATTCTCCCATACTTTTTGAGCTTAGATGCAATCTCTTGGATTTGTTGGGTCGTTGGCGTCTGCGTTACGCTGCTGTAAATATGATCGTGCCAATTGGGTTATGGCTCGACCATTATCCTTAAAATAGGTGACTTGCTGATGAATCTTTAATCCCACGTCTTTGGTATGAATGGAAAGTGTTTTGGCTTTGTATTCTCCATTTAGCTCGGTATCGGGTGGCACATGTGGGATCAAGGTCGGCTTGGGAAGCTCTTCCTTAAGGATGGTTCTGAGGGTTGCTCCATACCCTTTCTCTTCAAAAAGTTCCGTCCTCGAAACTTGATTAACTGCACATAGATAAGTCAAGTTAATTTCTTGAAATAAATGTGAGTTTAGAAGTTTACCTCGGTTATGGTTTTGATTGTGGCTCGGTTGGGTTGGGTTTGAGAATCCGGTAGTGCCTCTGTGATTAACATGGAGTAGATGACACCATGTTTTTGTGGCTGACACGTAATCTCATCATCCTTTGTGAAATATCCTATTTCACTTATGGTATCTCTCTTAGGTTCTCCTCGGAGGTGATATGGCGAATTTGGTGGCTCATGTGTCGTGTATATCTCCTTCATTCCCGCAATAATCTCTACACTTTTGACAAAAGGAAAGTGCAGTAAAACAGCCGTGGCATTTTTAAAAACAAAGGGATCAATCTCAAATTGAACCTTTGCGCTTTCATGAGTAGAAACAATTTCTTGTTTCCCGTAGACTTGTTGCTCATGGCTAAGGATTCTTTTCCTGTCTAGGGTTGGTGTTTCTTCTCCAGCTTCCTTCTCTTCTGGCCTTCTAGTACCTGCTTCATCATCTTTTGGCAAGGGCAAGCGCATTATACTAGAATTGGAAAAATTAAAACTAGTTTTATCAAGATAATCACTTAACTTAGTTGAATTCGAATTATGTTCTAGTGATGTTGATTTTACTACTTCTCTATCAGGAAAAGTTGCAGCAAAGTGCCCTCTCTTATGACATGTATAACATGTCGATTTATTTAGAGTTTTTGAATTAGAGGACTTACCTTGATGTTGTTCACCTTGCGGTTTGAGTAAGGTTGTTGGGATCGGCTTCTGTTGAACCTCCTTCACTCGAACTGATTGCTTAGTAGTTTGAGTCTTAACTCGTGAATTCTTCTTGACTTTCTTGGTAGCTATGTTGCTTGGTTTAGACTCTAGTTTCTCCTCCTTTGACAACATTGCATCGTTTGTTCTAGGTTTTGTTTGCGTTCTGCCTCTTGACATTGCTTGTGTCACACATCTTTTGTTTAAGTGGTTTTGGGCTGGGGTGCTCTCCATAAACTCATTGTACATAACTCTTTTCATGTATGTCCAAGTGTAGGCTGGATCATTGTTGTTGTTCCGAATAGCGTCTTCTGTTTCCCAATTGTTGAAAGCTTCTCCGATTAAGGTCTCCTCGGCAATAGGATAGTTTTTCTTCCTCCGAGATTTGTTGTGATTGGAACCAATCCTCCATGTTTCTTTCCCACCTTATGTATGCTTCTGGACCCTGTTCATGACCCGAAAAAGTGATGAATTGTAAATCAAATTGAACACAACTATTACCTCGGTTGCTCTCAGATTGATGGGTGTAATGACGTGAAGTCTAGTCGGGTGGGGCTGGCTCCATGTCACCACAACCTGGTTCATCTTCTTCCCATCTCTCAGCCTCATTGATGTCTTCACTCTCATGAGCATAGTCATCTTGATATTCTGATTCTTCACCATTCGGCTCAGTCTCTTCTAAACTGATTTGAGAATCAATTTCTTCACACCACGTTGTATGGTCTTGCTCTTCTTCTCCATAACCTGGTTCATCATTGTAGCTTCCTTTTTTCTAGACTAATTTGGGATTCAGTCTCTTCTTGCCATGCATTTTCTTCACGGTAATCTCCTACATCTTCTTTTTGGCTGGACTCTTCTTCTCTAAACCACGTTGACTAGTCGGTGTTGTCTCGACTTTCATCTGGTGGCTCCCGTTCAAACTCTCTATCTTCTGGTTTAGGCTTGTACACGTCCTAAACACCGCAAAGACAACTTCCATAACCGCGAAATGCTGATGTTGCATCAAAAATGGAAAGACAAGGCAAGATTCCATCCAAGTCAAGTTAAGTCAATGACCCATTTCCTCTTATTCAATGAGTTTTAACGGACCTGTATGCAAAGAAAGGAGAAGAATACGACGGTCTCATCCTCTAGAACCGTTGTGCAAGCTCCAGAAGGACGGAGATACAACTTCCTTCACCATATCGCGAAGAGAAAAGTTCATGAAGACTAACTTCTCTCTTTCACGACCAAGACCTTTACCGAAGCCAAGTAAGAATTTCATATGGCATTGAAGTTTGAGCTAGCAACACCTGTGTCCCGGGATCCCGAACACATCACCGGATAGGCCAGCATCGACCCAAACTTCAATTTTCTGAGATGATGCAATCTTCAAGACGCAAGGATAGAAGATTTTCCACCTCTCTTTCAAGGTGTTTTACAAAGGTCAAAGGAACCAAGACAAGTACTCAACAACCAAAGTACATGTTCTTCACATTAAAGGTGAGCCAATCATCACCACCAAACACCTATCACCACCATATCCATCACCACCACACGCCCACTACCACCACCCGAAGCAAAGAAGCTCAAATCGCGACATCACATCTCCTTTCGAGCTAAGTTTTCGATTTATTTTGTTCAATAAAGTCGATTCTAAGCAGGGCCATAAGGAGAATGACTAAGTCCCTAGCTCAATCATACCACAGGTCCACCCACCCACACCAGGGGGGGGGGGAGGGATTTATCTATTACTACGCTTTGATTTGATGAGTCTTATGCATCATTTATAGAGTCGTTTTATAGAGGCGAAACTTTTTTTCTTTTAGTCGGAAACTAGAACTTTGCTAGGTACAAGTCACTCCGAAATGAAGCCTAATGACCATTCTCACGGGTTTAGAAGCAAGGCTTATTAAGTTGAACACTGCGAGTTTATCATTCCAACGGAGAAAGTTCTAATCTCTAGCGTATTCGAAAGATCTCGCATTGACTCCGCACCTAATGAATCAAAACTTCTCATCAAGGGGTTTGAGGTACATCGAACTTAACTCCTCTTTTAAACTCTATCAAGACGCAATAGGTGCAATCTCCCTTTGTTATTCCCTTATTACAACATAATAAAAAAAAGAAAAAAAAAAGAAAAAAAAATCTTTGTTCGAGAACGGCAATTCGAGTTCCTCAAAGAACAATGACAGTTCGCAAACCTCATAAGTGATCGTTCTCGGATTAAGAAGAAAATAAAAGAAAGTCGATAGAAAAAATAAAATTATACCCTAGAAAAGTAGTGAGGAATCGACTAAGGAAAAAGAAAATACGAGATTTGTGTCCGAAAATGTCTTTGTCTAGATGTTTGGAAGAGAAGAGTATAAAGTCTCTTTGATTGATACTCCCTCGAATGAGACCGCACGCCTAAATGAATAAAGGAGACAAGAGAAAGCTCGAAATACTCAAAGGGACCATGAAGCGTATCCGGGAAAGGTGAAAAAGTCAAGGTATCTATTACTAACTATGCTTTGATTTGATGAGTCTTATGCATACATGCATCATTTATAGAGTCGTTTTATAGAGGCGAAACTTTTTTTCTTTTAGTCGGAAACTAGAACTTTGCTAGGTACAAGTCACTCCGAAATGAAGCCTAATGACCATTCTCACGGGTTTAGAAGCAAGGCTTATTAAGTTGAACACTGCGAGTTTATCATTCCAACGGAGAAAGTTCTAATCTCTAGCGTATTCGAAAGATCTCGCATTGACTCCGCACCTAATGAATCAAAACTTCTCATCAAGGGGTTTGAGGTACATCGAACTTAACTCCTCTTTTAAACTCTATCAAGACGCAATAGGTGCAATCTCCCTTTGTTATTCCCTTATTACAACGTAATAAAAAAAAGAAAAAAAATCTTTGTTCGAGAACGGCAATTCGAGTTCCTCAAAGAACAATGACAGTTCGCAAACCTCATAAGTGATCGTTCTCGGATTAAGAAGAAAATAAAAGAAAGTCGATAGAAAAAA
>JAHZTW010000068.1:89998-108550 GCA_020283515.1 Alliaria petiolata | reverse complement strand
AAAACTCCCAGAAAACAATGGAAGAGACAGCACTGACAAAAGATCAGATCATTGAGTTCAAAGAGGCCTTTTGTCTCTTTGACAAAGACGGCGACGGTTCTCTCTCTTTCTCTAGATGATCATATAAATAGAGTGATATGTGTACTGATATATATTGTTGATTTGGAATCCAATAATAGGTTGTATAACGGTGGAAGAACTTGCAACAGTGATCCGTTCGTTGGATCAGAATCCGACAGAACAAGAACTTCAAGATATCATCAGTGAGATCGACTCTGATGGCAATGGTACCATTGAATTTGCTGAGTTTCTCAACCTCATGGCCAAGAAACTTCAGGTTCCTCTCTCTTGCTCTCTATATATTTTACATACATGCGTTATTAGTTTATTAAAATTTATGTACTATTCACACAATTAGTTACACCAAGTGAAAGACATTTTCTCTATAACGCTTCTGATTCGTTGCGTGCTGTCTCATTCATTATACTTCTGTCTTCTAGTTTCTCAAATGTTTAAAAAAATGATAAATTGGAAACGTTCAATGTTTTTTTATTACAGCAAGTTGTTTCCTCTTTCTATGCTTTTACGTGTTTTATTACCTAAAAAATATCTGATTTGTAAACCCTTGTTGCAAAAAAAAAGAAAGATCTGATTTGTAAAGAGCTATGTGTTCATATTTTAAACAAAGATATAGTTTATATTTTATTACAATAGTTTTATTATTTGTAATTTTTGGAGTAAATTGCATCTCTTTATTTTTGTTGTAATGTGATGGATTGGTATAGGAAAGTGATGCAGAGGAAGAGTTGAAAGAAGCTTTCAAAGTCTTTGACAAAGACCAAAATGGTTACATCTCTGCCAGTGAGGTCTGTGACTCTTAATTTATTATTATTTTTAAATTTTTTGAAACCGTATATAACTATATAAATTAATATTCGATATATTAATAAATATGATAAATTAATAATTTTTGTTTGTTCCAAATTGGACATGTTTAAAAATATATATATATATATATATATATATATATATATCACAAATCAATAAAATAATAAGATAGTAATTTTAACAAAACTTCTATGTAAATATATAGCTCCATCAATAACATAAATTAATAATCATTATATAAAAATTTATACAAAGACATAACTAAAATAATCTAGTAAAATATAAATTTAGTATTATGTTTTTTCTTAAAACTAAAATCGTTTTGGAGATTATTTCTATTTTTTTATTACATTAAAACTTATTGGTTTGTGCATTCAAAAATTATGAAAAGTTTTACATGTGATAATTGTTTTTTATACATAACTGCTTACAATGATTTTGCATATCAATGAATGTTAAAAGAATGAGTCTCATAAAACTCATACATCAAAATCATATAGAAATCACAAAAAAAAAAAAATATAAAATCATATGAATATATAAACAATAAAGCAAAAAAAAAAATTTTAAAAAGAAAAATATACATTTAATTAAAAAAACTTGTTTTTCAAATAAAAAGAAATTTTAGAAGATTATAATATATTTTTTAAAAATTTAAATTAATAATTATTAAATAATTATTTTTAATCAAAATCGATAAATTAATAACTCAATAAATTAATTAAATATTTGAGTTCTAACATTATTAATTTATAACTTTTTTACTGTATATCTCTCTTTTCTCTCTATATCATATGTGTTAACATCATCTCTTTTCTCTCTATATATGAGTGTTTATAATTAGATATATGCTTGACTAAAAAATTATATAAACAAATTAATTCGATGCATTGGATTGCGTTTTGTACAACGTTCTCAAATAATAGCATGTACGGTCTAACTAACTGCTTTCTTTTATGGGGTCTCTTATTTGATTATAAATGATTAGAGCCATAATTATATAGATTTTTGTGTCTACTAAATCCTTATCTAAATTGGGTTTTTATCAAATTTAATTACGGTACATGAACCAATTTCATAAATACTTTTTTTTTCTTTAGTGGTACATGCTCTATATCTCTAAATTGTCAAATCCAGTCTAAGCATCATAATTATTGACCCACTTGATGAATTAAATCTGCATTAACTAGATAAATGATAAATCCAGCTAAACAATACTTCGAAATATTTTGAATCAATGACAAAAATCGGACAACAAGGCCAGACAATCTCCCAATTTAAAGAAATCGATCCATACTTGTCTCATTTATGTTCTAAACATTTTTTTGATAAAATAATAACAAAGACAGTGAATATTTATTTATTTAATTTGATATTTTCAAAAGTCTGTTTTCCATCGTGAAGCCTTAGAGCTAGCTGGCATTGTGAATCTTTGGAGAAGATCGAGGAGGAACAAATAAAACAATTTATGGAAAATCGTTACATAGAGTAAAATGCGTTTGATTCTATAGGTTTATTAGACAGGAGTGCACATGTTTCACCTAGTTTAATTAAATATGGATACCTTTCTTTACATCCTCAAAAGTTACATTAATGCGTCTAATTTTTTATGTATGCACACTTTTGCATGCACACATCCAATAAGCATTTCTATACAAATATATTATAAGAAAATGTTTCTTAAATTTACTAATAGCATTCTGAGCAGAAGATTTCATGTTTCTCTAAATCGTATGGCCATGATTTTAGAAGAGATCAGAAAATATTCAAGTTTGGTTTGACCTACTAGGCTACTACTGTATTGTGCTGATTCAAAAAAGAAAAAAACTATTAGTCTCTATATATACCGACACGCACAATTTCATTTATACTTGGTCGATCGATGGTGACACATATATATATATATATATATATATATATATATATATATATATATATATATATATATATATATTAAGCAATAAACATCTAAATTATATTATAAGTAGAATATTTAAATCAACAAAATCTAATATATAATTGTTACATAATTGTTACATAATTGTTACATAATAAAAATTAAAATATGTAAAATTAAATTTTTAGAAGATTTTATTTATTATCAATTTCATTAGTTCCATTAACCGAAACTATCTTTAATTCTAATTTATCGAGAGAACGATATTCAAACTCAATAATACTAAAATTATTCTTATTTACCAAATCAAAATAATTATTAGCAAACTAATTATTAACTTACTATAAAGAATTAAATTGATCACTTAATCTAATTTTTATAATTATTTATTTGTTTCAAAAAATAAAAAATTAGTTTGTATCTTATTTTCAAAATGGAAACGCGTGTTTATAAAATGGAAAAGTGTTTTCAAACTAAAATTTTTAAAACGCGATTCTTCGTGTTTCCGACGAATTTTCGAGAGTTTCGGTTTCCGAAATGTTTCGGAAACGAGAAACGCATCTCGGACGGAATTTCCATGTAACATAGGGCATAGGTAATCCAATCGTCAGAAAGTCCGTTACGATCTTTGTCTTGGCGCCGTTAACAAAAAGCAGTTAAAAACTTAAAATAATCTTATAAAATACTTGGTTTAAAATGATTCATTTGTTGGGCTCGTTTCACACCGTGCCATATAAGCTCTTGATAGTTGAAGAATAGCTATCGTCTTCTTCTTCGACGAATCGTCACCTCCAGGTCGCAACCACTCGTGTCAATGGAGTTTTGGGGTAAACGATTTACTTACTTCGTCATCTTCTTCGTTTTATGCATTCTATGTTTAGGGTTTCTACATTTGTGTATAAAATGTCAAATTTCCTAGAAAATTGGGCTCATGTAACTTCTTGCTCATCGAATGTTGAGAATATGGGTTTTGTGGCATCGTTCCAAGTGCTAAGGTTAAAAATGTTGATCACTATTTGTGGATCATGAGGAGATGATTGTGCACATCTCACATGTACAACTTGTTTTTTTTTTCTTTTTGATTTGCAATCTTGATTTTGATTTAAACAATGTATTTACATAGAACCTTTTGTCTTATTGAAGCCTGTCATGCTTTTAATTTCTCAAGTGAGATTTATATTTTTTTGGAGGGCTTTTTCTATCTTGTACTTATATTTGGATGGACTTTTATGATATTTAAAGGCTTATATGAAGATATTTAAATTAATTAATTACAATTATTAAAGAAAAAGAAAATATTAGTATGGGGCACATGCCACCATTTATTTGCTGTGCGTCCGCCCCTGGTTATGGGGAAGAAGACGAGCAACGAGCCAGTCCAGCTTTACCTGAAAGCTGGAGATCAAAAGTTTATCTTCGGGACGCTGTCCTATGAGAAGTTTCCTCAGCTGAGCACGGATATTGTGTTGGAAATCCATTTGAGCTGTCTCAGAGATGGAAGGATGGGAGCGTTTTCTTCACTGGCTACAAAGTTGATGCATTTGAGCCATATCCTTCACTATTTAAAACATATGTTGTTATCTCTAAACCCTATATTCTTGTTATTGACCTCCTTAACTCTCTTTTCCCTCTTTTTCCCTCTCACTGACGCAGATGATATGACCAACGATGACAAAGGTTAGTGGTGCTTTTGCTCAAGGCTCTTAATTTTTTGTTTTCGGAACACCCCTCATCTTTTTGCAAAAAGCCGCTCCACGGTGATACCTTGACTTGCTATCTTTTTTACCTCCATTTATCTTATTTTAGTTTATCTTTGCGGAGCCTGTTGATGCCAGAAAATCCAGGAGACGACGAAGAAGTATTTTTGTCTTATTATAACCTTATTATACCTTGCTTTTAGGAGTGTTTTTCGCTTTGTCGATGTTGAAATTCAAACGTGATTCTAATTATCTTATAAAAAAAGGTTGAAAAACCTAAGAAGAGGTCTGCAGAGGCCAACATCTCAGCAATTTATGCATGGGGTGATACAATTTCCAATTCCCAATTCCCAATGTTTTTGCTTTATAACAAGTGATTTTTGTGGAAGCTCTTTCATTTCAGAGAATTCACTTAAAGCTCACTACAACGCCAATGACCCTACTGTAAAGAAGAGAAAGAGATCAAAATGAAGCAGCCCAGAAAAATCCTAATTCATCAAAAAGAGTAACACCCCAACTGCAGAATGAAAAAACATGCAGTGGATCTCTTTCCCAAAGAGTTACAATCTTACACCATTATGATAAAAATATGCGTCTCCGGATAAAGATAATTGGTATTTTGTATATGATTAATATTTTCAAATTTATGTGTTTGGTAGTAATATATATATTTTTATATAGATTATATGGAACGTTCAAAACAGTCATATTTTAGAAGAGTTATCGTACATAATGAGTACGATGATATTGTGAGAACTCTAAGAGAGCTTAACTATGAAATGGATTCTTTTAATGCCTATTCTATAGACTTCTCCAAAAAAATCATAGTATTTGTTAGTAAAGATTTTTTGTTAAATATAAGTTACTAATTTGGGTATATCATATAAAATTTATATTATTGAAGGTTGGTGTAGTAAAAATAACTAAGTCTTTTAATTTCACTTTCTTACTTGTTTCTCTCAAGCAAACTGAACTAAACAGAAGTAAACAAAAACATTGATTCCTCTAAATTTGATTAGTAAAGGAAATTAAGGATTAGCAATACAAGATAACTGTCTTTTTATCAGGCCAATTAAAAAATCATTACAATGAAAAAGAGGGAAGAATTTACCAAGAAAAAAAGAAAAAAAATCTATCGGAGTGGTGCAGACCCGCCTTCAGTCTTATGACTTGACGCCTAATCCCAAAAATGATTTACTGTCTGCTCACCGATTAAATCTGAGTTATCACTTTCAGTACATAAAAACACTACGAAACCGTTGTTTTTCAAAAATCCAAGAGTTTTAGCCAAATCAACACCAGAGGTTATTACCAAAATATTATTAACCTTCTTTTCAAGCATTTGTACGAGTATGTGCTGAAATATTTTTCTGTCTTCCCCATCTTGTTGGCGTTCATAGAGTTCCTTTGAGTATCTAGTACGCAGAACCAACTCATTACAACCCTGCATAGCCACAATGTCTTCTTGTCTTAGCAAGTGTGAAACCACCGTGGACTCGAAGGAACTAATGTTCCTTGTCGTCGAAAAAGGAAGGAAAGTTCTGATAGCATATATATTCCTGATGGAATACCGGCGGTTCTTGTTCTTAATAGAATCTTTAAGGTTGTCGATGAGATACTTCAATATTTTCTGAAATCTTTCATTTCAGAGAGTTCACTTGAAGCTCGCTACAAGGTCAATCACCCTACTGATTAATATTTTCAATTTTATGTGTTTTGTAGTAATATATATATATATATATATTTATGTAGATTATATGGGATGTTCAAAGCTGTCATATTCCAGAAGAGTTATCGTACAGAATGAGTACGATAATATTGTGAGAACTCTAAGATCAGCTTAACTATGAAATGAATTCTTTTAATGCTTATTCTATAGTCTTCTCCAAAAAATCATAGTATTTGTTAGTAAAGATTTGTTGTTAAATATAAGTTACTAATTTGTGAATATCATATAATATTTATATTATTGAAGGTTGGTGTAGTAATAATAACTATAAAGACTAAAAAATATATTTTATTCATCGTAAACATATAAAATATCATATTATTTATCTTCGACAATAAGGATATGTTATTTTCAAGTACAACCATTTGAAATACATTCGTGATGAAATTTGTGACCGCAAAATAAAATATTGATATTTTTTGGCCCCTGTAGATTTAAAACAAATAGCACAATCGCCATCTTCTTCTTCTGTAGCTTGTGTTTGTGTTATCTATATGTCTCCAGCTACCAAATAAACATCTAGTCTTCTTGATGCATTTGGGTTAAAATCTTCAATTTCAAAAAATACTTTGAGGCATTGTGTGTTATATAGTAGAAGTGATAGTGTAGCTATCTGAATAAAGGATTGTAAGCTCTCGGTTAATGTACCTGATGTCGTGTCGTCTATGTCATGTTAAGTGAGGTAGAAGTTAATCATATTTTTGAAGGTAGAGTTATTTGTTTGTAGTATTTGATCGGTGGCAAAAAAGATTGTGTAGTTGATGTTGTATTCTTGACGGACTGGACGTGTGATTTGAGATGGAGCTTGTATCCGATTGATGGGGTGAAAAGAATTCTCAGATAGTATAATGCATATAGTGTATTTTCCATTGGAATTTTGGTGAATTTATAAGTGAGTTGAGAGTCCGCTAGGTAAAGCTTACTTTCTGTGATTTCACTCAATTTATTTAAGATTTTATTCAAACCAAACAAAAAATACATTGTGGCTCATCTTCATCCAAAGAGATTCTGTAACGAATACTGAATAGAGAGAAGTGATTTATTTTGGTGTCTTTATCAACTAGTCTTATAATTTCACTTCCTTACGTCTTTCTCTCAAGCCAACAGAACTAAACAGAAGTAAACAAACACATTGATTCCCTCTAAATCAACACTATAATTTTGGAATGTCTCTCCCACAAGCTGACACATCAGCTTTTTAAGTGATTGTGGAACTGCCATGTCAATAAATGAAAAAACTTAAACAGCCAGTAGGAACATTTCGTTTTAACATGTCACATTTTTATATGAGTCTAGATGTTTAATTTGGCTGAGCCTTAAAATAAAATCCAATGTATTATTATTCATTAAATTAGAAAACAATTATTATTATATCAAATAAAGAAATATGTTAAAGTGTAGAAAAATTAAAGAAGCGAGGTGTAAACGGCACAATCATTTCATCAGGGTGGAAACGGCACAATCATTTCTTCAGGGGTAATTTTTGATATATTTTCAACTTGCTCACTGAGGGGAAAAAATGGCTTCGGGAGTCAGTGAGAAAAGCAAATCCGATGAGAGATGATGTCTGAAGATCAATTAATCTAAACTCTAAAGTTCGTGTTTTTTATGCAATTTTTCAACACTTTGTAAGATCGTTTTTGAGACAGTCTTCTTCTTCTCTTTGTGGTGGAATCTATGGGATTGATGACTAAACTAAGACCCTTTGTTCAATCGTTTATGAGAGAATCAAATGAGATGTTCGTGATGTATATATACACGATGGGGTGATATGCGTTATACTTGGGAGATGGCTAAGCCGTTAGATCCGAAAGGTGAGTATTTTTGGGATCATATTATATCTGGTGATGATTGTATCATCTATGGTGAGACATAAGAAGAGTCTTGATAATGTCTTGGGAAACGACGAAGTTGTTGTTATCGTCGATGAGTCTAAGAATGTTTTTGGTCAAATGAGCATCAAGGTAACTTCATAGAGATTGAGAGGTACCACTTATTTGCTTGAAGCTCCAAACACAGAACTCTAATTCGTTATCAGAGATAAAGATGGATGAAAGTGAATCTGATGGAGCTCTTAGTACAATTTTTAAAATTCTAAAACAAACTCATCGCCTAATTTTTTAGGACACAAATAAGGATCTAACTTATAAAAATGTGAGATCGATATTAAAACAAGCGCTAAAAAGAAAAATATGACATCAAGTCAATGTTATTCTAATAAGTATCATACATGTCAATGTAAATAAAATAAATAATTCCATTGTCCAAAAAAAAAATGTAAATAAAATGTTCAAATAAACTTCCCCGCACGTAGGGCAGGTCAACACCTAGTTGAATAGTAAAGGAAATTAAGGATTAGCAATACAAGATAATTGTCTTCTTATCGGGCCAATTAAAAATTATCACAATGAAAAAGACAGAAGAAATTACTAAAAAAAAAAAAAAATATATCGCAGTGGTGCAGACCCGCCTTCAGTCTTATGACTGACGCCCAATCCCAAAAATGATTTACTGTCTCTTACTGATTAAATCTGAGTTATCACTTTGAGTACATAAGAGCACTACAAAACCGTTGTTTTTCAAAAAAATCAAGAGTTTAGCCAAATCAGTATCAGAGGCTATTACCAAAATATGATTAACCTTCTTTTCAAGCACTTGTACGAGTATGTGCTGAAGGATTTTCCTGTCTCCCACATCTTGTTGACGTTCATAGAGTTCCTTTGGGTATCTAGTACGCAGAACCAACCCAGTACAACCCTCATAGCCATAGTGTCTTCTTGTCTTAGGAACCGACACAAATGTGAAACCACCGTGGACTCGAAGGGACTCAAGTTCCTTGTCGTCGAAAAAGGAAGAAAAGTTTCTGATATCATATATATTCATGATGGATACTTCAATATCCTCCGAAATCTTGGTGCTATCTCACAATTCTCCAAGACCCAGTAGAGATCCACTTTGATTTTTGGAAGAAAAGCAGGAGGAGGAGGATCACGAGGACGACGATCAGGCTTTCCAGGCATAGACATTTTTTGAAAAAAAATTAGAGATCGGCTTTTTTAATGAGTTCGGCGGTGGTGTTAGTGACCTAAAAGAATTTGGATGGGAAATAGTTATCTACGGTAAACACCATGTGAACCGAGTTTATTTAAACCGGGCTCGGACTTTGATATATAAGCCCAAAAAATCGGGCCTTTTGGACCAAGCCCATTTGAGCTAATGGATTTTTGGTCTTAAGCCCGACCGGACCCGGACTTACCCGAAAAGGCCAACAATTTATATTATAATTTATTTATAGATTTTTATTAAATATTTATTTTGTCTAAAAATAATCATTTGAAATATATATTTTTTTTTATCGAAAACCCTAATTTTCTAGTTGTATGCCGCTCTATAAATCTCAGATTAAACTGAATTTTCATCTCGAATCTACAATGTCTACTATTAGATTTGAAACGTTTTTAAATTTTATTCTTATTTGATATTATAAATAATTTGAATTTATCAAGTCAAATTTTCGCTTTTACCTTCAATTGGATTTGATAAAACCATATTGATAATTTTTTCAATTTAGATTTAATGTTAATAAATTCTTTTTCTTTTTATGTATTTTCTTTTATTTTTTTTTAAAAGCCCGAAATAGACTCGTCTTCCTCACATAGTTGTTTTTTTACCGAAAAACATAATAGAGAGAGAAGCAGAGATCATCTTCTTCAAAGATTCTCAGGTGACTTTGGGGTTCGTCGAGCTCGTCTTGTTATTGGTTTGTAACGGTAGTTAGACGAAGGTTCTTGTTATGCATGTAAAAGAGAACGATCACGGTTGAGATTGATCATTGTACCATCGAAGATTAGTAGCAGCATGAGAGTTTTGTTCTCTCCCCTGACATGTAGCCACAATGGGGAAGTCATGGTAAACATTTGAATATGTTTGGAAATTCCGCAAGTATACGAATATGTTGTTGTAGCATTGTGTAGAAAATTCGTTGTTTATTTCCAACGGAAAATAATCCGTTGGAAATTCTGTCAGAATTTGTATTGGAAGGATATTTCGTTATTTCATATCTACATTGTACATTTATGTAATTGCCTTTTTCTCTTGTAGTTAACTTTCTTAGGTGTACCTATATATTTCGGCAAGAGCCAAGAATAAACACACTTCTGAAAACTTTGTTATGGTATCAGAGAATTAGGGTTTTTCAAAAACGATCCTTTGCTCGCAGCCGCCATAGCTTCTTCTCTCTGTCTCCTTTCATTGTCTTTAGAGAACCGACGAGGTCTCTGTTTATTTTCTTTCCACATCTCGCCGTGAGTTGTGAAGATTGTCTGTTTCCTTTTCTCCGATCATGACGGGAAAAGATGGTTTTGGTGATTTGTCTTCGAAGACAGGTCATATACTCATAAATTAGCATGTTTTAGCATTCATTTTAGATAGTTTTGCATTCATTTATGCATTTATTTAGTTACTTTTAGTACAAATTGCATCCATATTAGAGTTTAGCAAGTTTTACCTTAGGTTGTTGCATATTGTGCATATTGAGTCTTAATTAGGTGCCTTGGAGGCTTGGAGGACCTCTATGGAGAGTTGGGTGACAAGGAGGAAGAAGAGAAGGGAGCCAAACATGAAGTAGACAAGTTTTAGAAGTGTATCGACCTTGGTGTCGACCTACTAAGGTCGATGTAGCTCGGCATAGAAAACGGAGTGCGCGTATCAGACGATTGTGTCGAGCTACTAAGCTCGATACAAAGGCCACCCGGAGTTTTGGAAGATGTGTATCGGGCATTTGTGTCGGACTGCTACGGTCGATACACAGCTCAGCCGAAGATCGAAGATGGCGTGATTAGTGAGTAGTTTCATTAGGGTCTAAGGATGGGTTAGATCTAGGGTGTTTTAAGGGTTAATCTTGATGTCTAGGATTAGATCTTCTCATTTCCCTCCTTGTTTAGTGCTCTAAATGTTAGTTTAGCCATGATCAAGCTAAAATTAGGCCTTAGGGAATTTCACACCCACAAGGTGTTTGATGAAATTCCCCAACCAACTAAACAAGTGATTTACATACCTAGCTCATAGAAGTGATTTTCTAGGGTGTGTATTGACAATTTAGAACTGTTTCATAATGCTTGTTAGTTTCCTTTTCATTAATGAGAGTTAGTTCTTGATTAGGATGAATAAAGGAATTAGTGCCATGAAAGTGGATTAGTCTTGTATTGAGTTCTAAGCTTAAGGATTAGCATATTATGTTATTGATTGACATCAAAGATTGATTCTTGGAACACCTTAGGTTGATAACCCCATCCTTCGATTTGTTTTAGTCATTTGATAATCTTGATTAGTAGTTAATTAGCCTTTAATTTTCTTGATTAGTGCATTCATTGCTTAATTAAGGAGTTAGTAGCTTTTGTTTGGTTTGTTTGATCACTTAGGTTGTTAGCTAAACCTCAAAACTTTATTGCTAGCTTAGATTAAGAAGTTATATGCATTCCTAGTGTATTAACCTTTTCCATATGGATTGATCCTCAAACACTACAATGACATGAGTAGTAGCTTGAGTAATTGTTAAGTCACCACACCGAAAAAACTACTTATCAACAGGTCCGTCCGATACGGTTAAAAAGAGCATGATTCTCTCTGATTTTTTATCTCCATCCCTCGGGAGATCCAGGACAGATCATATGCTTTGTTCTTTTGAATGAAAACAATTATGAACGTTGGTCCAAAATGATGAGAAACGTACTCAAAGCAATGAATAAGCTTGGCTTCAATGATGGCGTGATTAAGAAACCTCGTGGTGGAGGCGATGAGTTGAAATTATGGGGTATGATCAATTCCATGGTCGCCGCATTGCTATTGAACATGATTGATGAAAAGACAAGAGGTACGATCTCTTGCACAGAAACAACGTTTCAGCTTTGGGGAGGTTTGCGTGAACGGTTCTCTGTGGGGAATGAACCACGAATCTATGAACTTCACGCCGGTGTTGTTTCACTTAAACAAGGAAATCAATCCGTACATGAATACTTTGGAAAGTGGAAGCTTATGTGGGATGATTTGATAGAGTATGAACAAATCACATAATGTTGCTGTGAAAATTCTGAATGCAAAGTCAACAAAGATCAAGTAGCAAAAAGAGAACGCATTCAACATAATGAGTTTCTGTTCGGTCTCGATACTGCACGTGTTGGGATGAGTCATTCGAACATTCTTTCTATGGCGCCACCTCCTTAATACAGCGTTCTCAATGGTGATTCAAGAAGAGAGACACCAACAAGTTGTTGCTGTTCCGGTTACACGACCTGATGCAGTGGGTTTCTCAGCTCAGGGTCCTTCAACAGCTTCATCAACAAATAATCCGTGTTCTACAATGATTTGTGACTATTGTGGTCGTCTCGGGCATCTCATAAAGGACTATTATCAGTTACATGGATTTCTTGAATATAGAGTTGATGGTTCCACAAGCAATCGGGTTCGTGGTAATTCGAGTAATAGCTCCACTCGGGGACGTGGTGGTGGCTGGAATAATGGTTCTCACAGAGGAGGACGTGGTGGCAGAGGCTACGCGAATAATGTTGGGTTTACAAATGGAGATTTCTCGGGAACGCAGCATGTTATCTCGAATGAAGATGGGCAAGGACTGACGCTGAACTAGGAGCAATGGAACAATCTCGTTCACCTCCTGAATGCTCTGAAATCAGGTTCCTCCGATCGTTTATCCGATATGGTTATTGATATTGGTACTTCTCATCGTCTTACAGGTTGATTGGATCTCTGATTTCATGTGTCTCACATCTCACCATGTCCTATTGGATTGCCAAATGGAGATGTTATTCTTGCTTCCCAAAGAGGAAAAATCAGTCTTGGAGGATCTATTGTCTTGTCCTCTGTTTTCTATGTTCCCAACCTAACGAACACCTTGTTATATGTTGCAAAATTATTAAAAGAAAAACCATGCATCGCAGTCTTCACTGACAAGTCTTGTTATTTGCAGAACTGTACAAAAAGGACAATGATTGGAGCGGGTGAAAAGTGTGATGGGATCTACTACTTTCAGGAAGCAAGCTTTTGGACTTCGTGCTAATGATGTTGTCTCGTTCGTGGTCGTGAGTTATAGCATAAGTGTCTTGGTCATCCTGCTGATTACGTGATTTCTAGTTTATCAAGTTTTGTTGATTTAGGCGATGTTAGTTCTAAAACGAGTGCTCCACAAGTGTAAGCTAATATATAGCAAATGATTAGGAAGATTAAAGCCCAATACCAACGATAGTACATGCCATATCGTTTGCCAACTGAACAAAACCCATGTTCCCAACTTTATACATCTCAAACGATTCTCTGTGAGGAGTCATATGAAATGATGCACCCGTATCTAGTATCCAAGACTCTGCGTGACTTCTTGATGTCACAGCAAGTAAGTCATTCTCAATATCCTCTTTTGAATCTTCCTTCTTCTGAACCGCGTTTGCAGATTTTCCTACATTCTGCTTCTTAGTTGGACAATCTCTCCTGTAGTGGCCTTTCTTGTCACAACCAAAGCACATTTATATATTCATATATTCCATGCATTCATCATGCATTTAGAGTAGATTTTTATCCATATTACATTCATGTTTAGCCTTTTGTCTCATTTTAGGTCTTATAATGTTTTGCATTAGCATTTGCATAGTTCCTTGCATATTTGCATCATTATCAGGTTATTTGGTAGACTTGGAGCTGTGTTGGATGCTGGAGCATGATGAGGAGCTAAAGGGAGCTTAGGAGTTGCTGGAAACCGAAGGAAGAACTCGGACAAGTAATAGGGCAGCTGAGATCGAGGCAAAGATCGAGATAAGAGGGTTGATCTAGGTGAGATCGACCAGACGATCGAGGGACCCAAGCCGTTTCAGAGTTTAAATAGAGGACAAGATCGACCGAGCCTGGCCGTGTGATTGTACGGACGTGGGAATGCAAAATCGAAGAAAGGATCGAAGCAACGGGTCGATCTGCACAAGATCGAGAAGAAGATCGAGCTTAGCGGACCGTTTCCAGACTTAGAACGAGGGCAAGATCAACTTCTCAGATCGATCTTCCGTACATTTTTCTCCTTCCCGGACAGCTCATCAAGCCGTTTGTCTTCTTGTGAGGGGACCATTTCCTTTGGCACTATATAAATGTTTAAGACCTATTTTGGGAGAGGATCCCGATTTTTATTCCTTTTGTTATCTTCTGTAGGCCTTTGCCGCCATTTAAGAGAAGCTTTACCTTGAATACATTGTAAACACTTTTATTTTTATGCAAGTTTGTTCTTTTAAGCTTAAGTCTCTATCTTTTCTTGATCTAATCATGTTTAACGCCTTCTATCTTATGATTAGCGGAGTTTTAAATATGATTAGTGAGTAGATTTATTAAGATTCGAGGTTGAGGGGATTAGGGAGATTTAAAGATTGAGTCTTTGGTGTTTATGCGCTTAACTCTTGTCCTCGATGGAGGCTTTATGATCTTAGGGATTTTCTTGTCTCAAAAAGACTTAGTGAGATCCCTTAAGCCCAAACCAAAAGATTTGCATACCTTTCACACGACGGTGGATGCAAAGGGTGCTCATTAAGTCATGTTAGGATATTTGCCTAATGTTCATCAATCATCCTTCCACTAACGATGGTTAGCTTTGGATTGGTGGTTGATGAAAGGGTTATTCACACGACAGTGGTTGAATCTAGTTTTGCTTCTTAGACTTAGGGATAGCTCATTGAAAATGTGTTAGATCTAGTTATTTCTTCAACAAAGACCGAACCTTTAGTCCCCAAAACCATGAACCTCAACCATGGATTCATCTTTAGCCTTTGAATAGTTTAAAATCATCACCTTAGTTTTAAAGTTTGCTGCTTTAGAGTTTTTAAATCATAAAGTTTAGTTCTTGATAGTTTAGTAGTCACTTAATAGTTTTAAAATCAAAGTTTTCTCATTTAAACCGAATTTAGCTTAGCTTAGTTTTGTTCTTACATTGTTATTATTTTTTAGCCCAAGTTGGATTGATAACCTAAAGTACTACACCGATAAGTGATGCTTTCACTACAAAAAAGTGAATATTGTGACAAAAAAATTGTGACAAATTGTTTTGTCATAATATTGTGACGATTTACATATGAAACCGTGACGAAATTATTTGGTAATAAAAGTGTTACCATTTCATCATAATATTGTGACCGAATAGAAGGTAACAAACTTTTTTCACTAATCGTGGCGAATTTGTTACGAAATATATAGTTACAAATATTGTTACGGATTTGCGACCAAATCTAATTACTAAATTATACGATTTTGTGACTAAACTTAAGTCACTCACTCTTACAAATGTTTTGTAAGTATTTCATCACAATTAGTCATTGTTTTAGTGACCTTTGCGTTTGGTCATAATATTATGACATAATTGTTACCACTTTGTGACAAGATTAAAAACACACATGAATTAAAAATTAAATAAGAGAATAGTTTTAATTTTGGAAAAAACCTAAAAATAAATAATAACTGGAAAATAGTATAAATGAGATAAAGTGTAAAAAATATTATTCAGATTCGTTACTAGTTATTTCGATATCAGAATTTTTATCTTTAGCGGCTTATCCAATTTTTGATTTTATTTTTAGATCATCAAGATCTTCTGTTTGGCCATGTATATATGTTAGTGTCCCGACATGCAATGAAAATTCTGATATCGTTTCATCACCACCAGTGACTGCGAATGCCATATATGATAGACACTGCTGATCTTGTTCGAAGTTGTGGATAATTTTATATTTACTTTTTGTATTTTATTAGTTAATATAATAATATTAAAAACTAGTTTTCATATTTTTAAAATACATTTTTTAAGATAGGCACAAATATATTTTTGAATATTCGTGTCTACAATAATTATTAAAAAACTACAAATCTAAAACAGCTATAAATATATAGCTATGATATCAACACAACAACAAAAGTCGATATTAATAACACATTAAGATAGCCCAATTTTTATAACTGCTATTAAAGAGATATGCTAGTTTGGGATACTCTATCATAAAATTTTAAAAACGAAATTTCTCTATCATAACATTTTAAAAACGAAATTTGACTAAGCGGGAGCAACTCTTTTCACGATATGGGTTCTCTGTTTCCTTCCTTTTCAGATATTTATCTATAATTTTTCCAATTTGTCATACTCAATTTGTTTCAGCGTAGTTGTTTAATTTTCCAATTTGTCATAACCCATATTCTCATTTCTCGAAAAAAAATTTGATTCCAAACTTGATCTCTCTCTTGATCTGATTTTGTAGAATAACCGGTGGTCAGTAGCATTGAATTGTCTCTTGTGGTTTTTTGTAAGTCTTTTAGCAAAAATATCCAAAGAGTTTAGCGTAAGTTTGTAATTATATTAGTGGGTTTGGGAAACATTTACAGAAGACGAATGAAATTCTTCTCAGTAGCTATAATCATTTACCTCGATTATAAGGTATGCTTTTGATCTGTTTTCTCTCTTCTTGATTTTTCTTTTTTCTGTTTGTCTTTTAGTGTTTTTTTTAATCACCATTGTTGTTCTGTGAGAGAAGGGTGTCCAGCAAAGAGAGAAATGGGTTAAGAAGTCCAAAGTTCTTGCTTTGTGGGAGAAAGATCATTTAGCATTCTAGAGCTCATGAAATGTTTGCCTTTTCTTGTGCTTAACAATTTATTTAGATTCTAGAATAGGAATGAAAATTGTAGCAAAGATAACAACTGGGCGTATCAAATTTTGATATGGGGCTTATTAGCTGCTTTTATTGCTGAAACGTTAGTGAAGCTTCAGATGTATGATTGATTAGAGTTCTTGTGAAAACTGGTGGCTTTTAATGCTAAAGAGAGTACTCACTTTTTATTGCTAGTGAATAATGATGATGGACCTAACGAGTATCACTTTTTATTGCTCAGGATTTTCTGTCTTGATCACACTTCATTTGACGATACAGCTTGAATCTCATTATCTCAAGTGAAAGAACCCTAAGGAACAAAAGGCAATACTCATCATTTGTCTCTTGTTTCTCTTTTTGTTATCTTTTACGTAACATAAAGACATTTACCTGCTCTAAATTTGTTTGGCAGGTCACTGCGAAATTTTTGGCATTGGTGTATAGTTACTTGAACAAATTTATCAGCAAAAACATTGTGCCTGATGGAATCAAAGAAAGAGGGATTCACCATTCTTTCCCGATGACTTTTTCAGGTTTGCCTCTATCTATCTTCGCAGAGTTTCTTCAGTATCTATTGCCTTTACCCTTAATAAAGCCATCTCTTGGTACAATCAGGCCCTTGGTTTTCATGTTGAAGCTGGACATGGTAATGAGAAAAATTTTGTCGAGCATTCAAGGCAGAGGAATTTAAGATTGTGGCTTGTGGCACTTGTAATGTTAGTTTGAGACTTGGATTGAGATTTGTATGTTGAGGATTGACACTTGAATGAAGTTTTTATATAGATTGTATTTTATGCAAAATTATGTTCCCTGCAAATGTGTAACCGAATGTCCCAAACAATTTGCTCATAAATTGTGGCCTAGTGACAGTATCATTTCACACCCAAAAAAAAATTTGAAAAAAAAATTGTGACAGTATGGTCTGTCACGAATTATGTCGTTTCTGTGACTATAATTTTAGTAACTAACTATGACGGGGTTTGTGACATTATTTTGGTCTTAATTTATAACAGATTGGTGATTTAAATATAGTAACAATTTCTGATAAATATGTGACAATTTTTTGTCGCAATTTGTGGCGTAGTTGTGACAGTGTTTTTCGTCACCAATTGTGTCGTTTTTGTGATTGTTTTGATATCGTCACAAGTGGTGACGAATTGTTACTGTTGTTAATCGTCACAAAATTTTGTGACGTTTTTTGTGACTGAAATGGATTTGTGATGATTTTATTGTGACTTTCTATAATTTGTGATACTTTCGTCACAATATAAATTTGGGATGTTTGCAAAATTGACTCAAAATTTGAGGTCAATTGCAAATATAACCCACCAAATTCCCCATTTCAACATTAACCACTTTCTCTCCAAACCATCCTTCTCACTTTCAATTATTTACGAAATTGCCATTAATTCAAATTAATTTCTTTAATTTTCGGAAATCCAATTTACCAAATAATCCTCATCTTCCTCACTTATTCACGAAAATGCCATCATCATCAATTCACCCAACCACCATTTTCAACCAATTTGAAGTTTTAATTGCACCAAAAACCCATTTTTGAGCTTGGATAGCTCATTGTCTCTTGCCTTATGCTTATATTCTTCCATTTTCTCTCTATTTTCTTCCCAAAAACTCTATAATTTAGCTATTAAAAAATTAAAGCTCTTA
>JAHZTW010000068.1:37856-51758 GCA_020283515.1 Alliaria petiolata | reverse complement strand
GAGGAATCGACTAAGGAAAAAGAAAATACGAGATTTGTGTCCGAAAATGTCTTTGTCTAGATGTTTGGAAGAGAAGAGTATAAAGTCTCTTTGATTGATACTCCCTCGAATGAGACCGCACGCCTAAATGAATAAAGGAGACAAGAGAAAGCTCGAAATACTCAAAGGGACCATGAAGCGTATCCGGGAAAGGTGAAAAAGTCAAGGTATCTATTACTAACTATGCTTTGATTTGATGAGTCTTATGCATACATGCATCATTTATAGAGTCGTTTTATAGAGGCGAAACTTTTTTTCTTTTAGTCGGAAACTAGAACTTTGCTAGGTACAAGTCACTCCGAAATGAAGCCTAATGACCATTCTCACGGGTTTAGAAGCAAGGCTTATTAAGTTGAACACTGCGAGTTTATCATTCCAACGGAGAAAGTTCTAATCTCTAGCGTATTCGAAAGATCTCGCATTGACTCCGCACCTAATGAATCAAAACTTCTCATCAAGGGGTTTGAGGTACATCGAACTTAACTCCTCTTTTAAACTCTATCAAGACGCAATAGGTGCAATCTCCCTTTGTTATTCCCTTATTACAACGTAATAAAAAAAAGAAAAAAAATCTTTGTTCGAGAACGGCAATTCGAGTTCCTCAAAGAACAATGACAGTTCGCAAACCTCATAAGTGATCGTTCTCGGATTAAGAAGAAAATAAAAGAAAGTCGATAGAAAAAAAAAAATTATACCCTAGAAAAGTAGAGAGGAATCGACTAAGGAAAAAGAAAATACGAGATTTGTGTCCGAAAATGTCTTTGTCTAGATGTTTGGAAGAGAAGAGTATAAAGTCTCTTTGATTGATACTCCCTCGAATGAGACCGCACGCCTAAATGAATAAAGGAGACAAGAGAAAGCTCGAAATACTCAAAGGGACCATGAAGCGTATCCGGGAAAGGTGAAAAAGTCAAGGTAACTAGACCCAAACTCTTTGAGTTTAAATTCCAAGTTACGTGGCTCAAATGGTCGATTGGCTGCCTTGACGAGTTCCCAAGTATTGGTGAGTTTCCACGTTTTTAAACCTCTTTTTCTTACTTAGATTTCCCTTTTTTTTAGGACAAACAAAGGTTTAAGTCTGGGGGAGTTGATAACAGTCATATTTGAACCATTTTTACTACCATAAGTGAATGATTTAATAAGTATTTCACTAAGGTTTTAATACATAAACACTATATTCCGAGTATTTGGTTGTTCAAGACTCTTTTCGGGTAATCTTAGCAAAAGACGCATATTTTGGAGAAAAACATATATTTCTAGGATAAGTGCTCGATGGTATGAGTTCAACATCATATGGAGACCTTCCCACCACGAGATCAAGCTCATATTTGGAGATAAGTTAACCTTATCACCTGTCTTTCACTTCGAAGTGAAAGACAGGTGATAAGGTTAACTTATCTCAAGTTATGAAGGGAGTAAGAAGGTCCATCAAGCATCAAGGAAAGCAAGGTGGCCGCGCGACAGCCTAGCCAGAAGACCAGTGGCCGCACCACGGCCCCTCGATGGCGCGGCCAGCCAGCTCGCGATTCCCGAGCCCATTTGCAGCCTAACTCAAACCCGAAACCTTCAAATGCAAGCCAAGACCTAAGTGACGCCCAAGGGGACTTGAAGACCTATAAATACTTGATGTTTATGGTTTCATAAACAAGTTCTTTTCACGTTTCTTTTTACTTTGGTTCACGGCAAAACTTTGTGGCCGCGAATCTCTCTCTCTCTCATTTTTCACCATTTTTCTTCGAGGGAGATTGATTTTTTCTTAAACCCTCTTTACTTCTTATCGATTTATACAAGTTATGCATTCATCAATCTCATTTTCTACTCCTTATATGTCTAAGTAGTTTACTTTCGTTGGGTGTTCTTTAAGGGGATCTATGGAGAATTTCATTAACTGTTCTTAAACTGGCTGCATCGATTATCTAGGTCGTAGATTAGGATTTTCTTTCGGCTTAAGTTTGTTCTTATTGCATGGGTCTATCGTCATGAACTAGAGTCTTATCTTAGGATGTTAAGAGCCACTAACGTGCTGAATCTTACTACAGGACATAGCTTGACCGAACGAAGGTTTAAGGGATGCTAACGCATATCCGTGAAATGACGTGAACGTTTATGAACTTGATCTGATATTGCGTGTTTGTCGATGACGTAGGAATACAAAAAAGGTCATTCCTACAAAGTTTGCCTTATTCGATGTGTGTTTGATTTCTAGTTAGAACTCCATAGATTTTTCGAAAAGATCCCCAACGTGTTTCCCCCATCTGCTGTTTAATCGAGATTTACGCACTTTCAAGATTTACTTTTCCTGCACTGCTTGACTTGATTTCCTTTTTACAATTCCCTTAGAGTCTTTAAGTTAAATTTCCTTTTTTCGTTGGTTATAGAGCTGGTCGACACCCTCCTCTATATAAGACGTGGTTTGGCTTTCAATATTTGCACCAGAAATCGTGACACAAACCCCCAAACCCCATTCTCTGCGTCTTGGGTTGCTCTGATTTCTCTGTTTTGCAGTTGACCATCTCCCTGTGGATCGATATCCTAAGTACTACATCGCACGTTATGCACTTGCAGCTGAGGGTCTTACAAATTTAAAGCTCGACGAGTCCCTCAGAATAAATCAAATATGGATAGCAACTTTCGAGCCCCATCATTAATAAAAAGAACAAAGAAGGAATGAAAAATGAATGCGACTGCGCAAACTTGGTCGAAGCCATTCTGGCCACGGCTCAGATCTTTGCTCGAGGGGAAACATACCGCAACATGGGCCTCTGTGGCGCAACCATCCATCATCGTCTATGTCGTAGACTCCGCTCACGCGATCAAAACACCTTCCTCGGCGATCTGGGCTGCTCTCATGCGGCCAGGACCAATTCCACTTGTCCAAATTTTTGCGCCACCGAAGCTCCTTCGCATGGCCAACCACTTCTCCCGCGACCTGGAGTTTGAACTCACATGAATCTTTCATTTGAAGAAAATTATGGAACCCATCAATGTCCGACCCTAGACTTGAATAAAGCAGTCCAGCTTGGAGCCAGTGAGATCAATCTTCTTGCCAACATGTGGCTGTGACTCCAAGAGTTTCTCGCGCGGCCATCCATCATTTCCCGGACCATAAAATTTGCTCGTGCGGCCGAGAGACATATTTACGTTCCCATGTGCACCTCTCACGTGGCCAACTCATCTTTGTATATACTTACCCATTTTTTGTTCCTAAGCGATGTTTTTAGTCGGGTTTCAACATGAGAAGTTTTTTACTGGAGACAGTGTGATTTAAGTATGGGGAAGGGTGTTCATCAGTTACTAACTGATAAATGCATTATTTACCTGTTTATTGCATTTATTTTAGGTAGTTTTTAGTGTCATTCACTTGTATTTTCATGGTTTTCTTTAGTTTTGCATTCATTTTAGAGTATAGTGAGTCTTAGGATAGTTCTAGTACACTTTGTTGCATTTTGGAGTGTTTTTATATAACTTGGAGGATTTTGGAAGCTATGGAGACTTAGCAAGACTTGGAGGAAAGCATTTGGTCTTATAGAGCTGAAGTGGAGCAAAGAAAAGTGAGCAAAATAGACTTGGATACACTAAACCGCTTCAGAGGAGATCTGATATGATCGATTAAGTTTTGGAAACATAAAAACTAATTAAATATTAAGTTGTAATCATAATTACCTAAAACTTCAAATGCAATAATAATACTTTTACCTTTTTCAAAGGCATGGGAGCGTATGAGGCTTTAAGGAACGTGACTACCGACCGTCTTTGTGAAATCGCCTAGCCTCATCTATGTTAGGTGATGGATACTTTCGCTTTAAGCTTAGATTACACGAAATTTAGATAAAATGTTACTTTAAAATTTAAGAAAATATTAATATTTTTTAATTTTTTGATCAAACTAATATACTTATAATAATTTTTAAGTAAATTAAAATGTTTCATATTTTTTATATTTTAGTTTGATAAAATATTAAAATATTTAATATATTCAGTTTAATTATACTTTCCAACTAAAAACTCAAATTAAACAGAACAAAACTTTTAAATTTAGATATCGAGTAAATCAGGTTTACTAATTGTTGTTAAGCCTGTCGAATGTGCTTACTTATTTATAGAATTAAGTAATCCTCTCTCATTAATTTTTTGGCGACTTTTAATTTGAGTCAAACAAAAATTTGGACCATTTTGGACAGACCCGACCCGTTAGAAACACGAAGATCCTGCTTTTTTTTTCTTTTTTACATTTTCATTAATACATTTTTTTCTCCAGTGGCATATTATGTAAATTCTTACACTTTTAAGGTTGGTTTCTAAAATGTCCTTACTTTAATAGTTTAAAGATTAGTTAGTTGGCATAAGCTATGTTAGATGGAAATGAAAACAGGTACGTGAAAACAGAATAATTCGAAATGTGGAAACGCCATTTAAAAAAAATATAGAAATGAAAACGTTTTGAAAACGTTTTGAAAACCTATATATATATATATATATATATATATATATATATATATANTTTCGATTCTCTTGTTCAAAGCAATCGATTATAGCAGGGACATAAGGAGAATGATCAAGTTCTAAGCTCAATCATCAACACACGACCACCAATGTCACTTTAAAGTAAGTCTTCACAAGGTTGTACTTGAATTTAACTATCCCTTATCACCTGTACTCGATTTAAACAAATTGGGGACAATTTAATTTAATGTCTGGGGGGGTTATCTATTACTAACTATGCTTTTATTTCATGAGTCTTATGCATGCATTCATCATTTTATCAAGTCATTTTGTCAAGTCAAAAATTTTGGTTTTAGTCGGAAACTATGAACTTTGCTAAGTACAAATCACTTCGAACAAGGAACCTAATGACCATTCTCGTGGGGATTAGAAGGGAAGCTTACTAAGTTGAACACTGCGAGTAGATTGTTCTACCGGAGAAGGTTCTAATATCTGGTGTACTCGAAGGATCTTGCGTTGACTCTGCACCAAATGAATCAAAATTTCTCGTCAAGAAATTTGAGGTAATTAATAAAATCATGATCGTGTCTACACTTGGAACAAGGATAAAATGCCGTTATCTTTTTTTTTGTAAAAAATATTATTAAAAATTTTAACAAAATGTTTATTATTTAAATTTAAAGCCACAATAAATAATGTGAATTAAAAATCTAAAAGTTTGACTACTATCAATATATTTGAATGATAATATTAAATTACAGATAAATACTTGTTTGTTTTTGATCCAAAATTAAAAATATCATATTTAATATATAATTTTTCATTAATTTATTTATATCCCATCCATTCCTCTACGTTTTAATTTATAAATGTATTTTAACTTCATTCAACATCTTTCCCACTTATCTCGTTGGACTTAATGTGATAAAATTTATTTCACCTTCCAAGTGAATGGTGACTTTTATATGGATGTTGGGACCCGTTTTGTGGGAACCAATCTTTGGGTGCCACGTAACCAGAAGGCTCCACCAAAAATAGGACCTACCTTTATACCACATGCGTGATCTGGCCAACGCCGTAAGTGTAAGACATGATCGACGAAATGAGTGTAAAAAGCCTTATTGGTCCTGAGGAAGGATGGGACGACTCAACCGAAATGGAGGAGCCAATAGAGAAAGAAAGCGTGTTCTTTTAAATATAGATGGGGATCAAATAAGAAGAGGAGGTCTAAAACAGTCAAGTACTAGAAGAGATAGCTGAGATGGTCGAGGATAGAAAATGTCCACCACAAGCTATCCCCAAATCGGGACTGGAGATAATTCGGAGGAGGCCCGCGCCCTGTGAAGCTCAACCATACCATGAAGTTAGGGAGACACCCTGTATGGCCCCCTGACCAGACTCTAGAAGAAAGTTCACGTCAGTTTTGTCTACTCTCCACGTGATAACAAAGTTATAATCTCTACTAGCTAATCGGTAAGGGAGAGCCGCAACCTCCTTCTGAATGATGACTAGCATATAAAATCCACTCGAAATATCATATATGAGTCTCGATCCCTAGATGAGACTCCTCACGTAACCGCACCAAACACTTTATGATTATACGTTCTCAGTGAATAATATCTGACTTGCGAGTTAGAGAACCTTCAGGAAGGGAACCCTCTTTTGTTCATTTCCCGGAGGCCCTTGAGGTTTTTTCAGTGAATGTAAGTTTATCCAACCAAAGGGTAGAAACCTGTGAAGTACTTCTCATCCCCCCAGAGGATGAATACAAATAACAAGCTCATCCGATACGAAAGAACTCACATCCCCTGAAGGCATCCCGTAAAATGCTCTCGAACAATTGGCGCTAGAAAGAGAAGAAAGACAAGTACTTGACCTAACGAAAGAATCAACGATGTGTCCAAGACAAAGGGTCTCTCCCGTATCCAAGTAAAGTGACGAGACGTTTCCTCCAGGAAAGACGGCTCCCATTTCTGGTGAATCGACGACAATGATGCCCACGCACGAAAAGTTTTCCTCAAAATAACCCAAGAATGACCGAAGTGGCAAGTGAATGAAGTCGTTCAAACTAAATGATAACATGCATATTTCGCCCATTTTTACTATCATAAGTGGATACTTAAACAAGTATTTCACTAAGGTTTTCATGCATAAACACTAAATTTCCAGTATTTGTATGGTCAAGGCTCAGAATTAATGTCGAGCTCACCCTCCAACTGAGCTCTCAAACTTGTAAAAGACCAAAAATATGAAAAAGAAGATTCATAGAACACCCACCGTGCGACAAGATCACTGTGGTGCGGCCAGAAAGAGCCTGGCCGGGCCACAAACCACGATAGTGCGGAGGCAAAAAGCCTGGTCGCGGCAACGCAGCCTCATGGCGCGGCGACCAGGCACATCAGGCAGAAGACCGCTGGTCGAGACCCCTCGTCGCGCTGCCGGACCACTTGGTCGCGCGGCCGTCCTTCCTCGTCTGTGTTTTCAATCCCGAACTTCACCGAACCAAACCTCCGTATACCCCTCTCAAGTGCTTCAAGTTTCCTTCTTGTTTTAAGGCTTGAACACGTCCTGAAGACCGCAAAGATAACTTCCACAACCGCGGTACGCTGCTGTATCATCAAAGATGGCGATATAAGACAAGACTTCATCCAAGTCAAGTTAAGTCAATGATCCATCTCTCTCTCTACATACTTCTTCAAAACCATCAACGGACCTGTATGCACAAGAAAGAAGAAGAATACAATGGTCTAGCACAAGCTCCAAGAAGGAAGAAGATGCAACTTCCTTCACTAAAACACGAAGAGAAAAGTTCCAAAAGACTAGTTTTTCTCATCCGCAACCAAGGCCTTTACCAAAGCCAAGTAAGAATTTCATATGGCATTGAAGTTCAAGGTAGCAACACCTGTCTTCTGGGATCCCGAACAAGTCACCGGAAAGGCCAGCATCGACCCAAACTCTAGTTTCTGAGATGATGCAATCTTCAAAATGCAAGTTAGAAGGTTTTTCATCTCTCTTTCAAGGTGTTTTCCAAAGGTCAAAGAATCAAGACAAGTACTCCACAACCAAAGTACTTGTTGATCACAACAAAGGCATGTCCCAACCATCATCATCAGCTGCCGCAACCATCTTCACCACCACCAAACCGTAGCAAGGAAGATCAACCTCAACATTCAATCTTATTTCGAGCTAAGTTTTCGATTCTCTTGTTCAAAGCAATCGATTATAGCAGGGACATAAGGAGAATGATCAAGTTCTAAGCTCAATCATCAACACACGACCACCAATGTCACTTTAAAGTAAGTCTTCACAAGGTTGTACTTGAATTTAACTATCCCTTATCACCTGTACTCGATTTAAACAAATTGGGGACAATTTAATTTAATGTCTGGGGGGGTTATCTATTACTAACTATGCTTTTATTTCATGAGTCTTATGCATGCATTCATCATTTTATCAAGTCATTTTGTCAAGTCAAAAATTTTGGTTTTAGTCGGAAACTATGAACTTTGCTAAGTACAAATCACTTCGAACAAGGAACCTAATGACCATTCTCGTGGGGATTAGAAGGGAAGCTTACTAAGTTGAACACTGCGAGTAGATTGTTCTACCGGAGAAGGTTCTAATATCTGGTGTACTCGAAGGATCTTGCGTTGACTCTGCACCAAATGAATCAAAATTTCTCGTCAAGAAATTTGAGGTAATTAATAAAATCATGATCGTGTCTACACTTGGAACAAGGATAAAATGCCGTTATCTTTTTTTTTGTAAAAAATATTATTAAAAATTTTAACAAAATGTTTATTATTTAAATTTAAAGCCACAATAAATAATGTGAATTAAAAATCTAAAAGTTTGACTACTATCAATATATTTGAATGATAATATTAAATTACAGATAAATACTTGTTTGTTTTTGATCCAAAATTAAAAATATCATATTTAATATATAATTTTTCATTAATTTATTTATATCCCATCCATTCCTCTACGTTTTAATTTATAAATGTATTTTAACTTCATTCAACATCTTTCCCACTTATCTCGTTGGACTTAATGTGATAAAATTTATTTCACCTTCCAAGTGAATGGTGACTTTTATATGGATGTTGGGACCCGTTTTGTGGGAACCAATCTTTGGGTGCCACGTAACCAGAAGGCTCCACCAAAAATAGGACCTACCTTTATACCACATGCGTGATCTGGCCAACGCCGTAAGTGTAAGACATGATCGACGAAATGAGTGTAAAAAGCCTTATTGGTCCTGAGGAAGGATGGGACGACTCAACCGAAATGGAGGAGCCAATAGAGAAAGAAAGCGTGTTCTTTTAAATATAGATGGGGATCAAATAAGAAGAGGAGGTCTAAAACAGTCAAGTACTAGAAGAGATAGCTGAGATGGTCGAGGATAGAAAATGTCCACCACAAGCTATCCCCAAATCGGGACTGGAGATAATTCGGAGGAGGCCCGCGCCCTGTGAAGCTCAACCATACCATGAAGTTAGGGAGACACCCTGTATGGCCCCCTGACCAGACTCTAGAAGAAAGTTCACGTCAGTTTTGTCTACTCTCCACGTGATAACAAAGTTATAATCTCTACTAGCTAATCGGTAAGGGAGAGCCGCAACCTCCTTCTGAATGATGACTAGCATATAAAATCCACTCGAAATATCATATATGAGTCTCGATCCCTAGATGAGACTCCTCACGTAACCGCACCAAACACTTTATGATTATACGTTCTCAGTGAATAATATCTGACTTGCGAGTTAGAGAACCTTCAGGAAGGGAACCCTCTTTTGTTCATTTCCCGGAGGCCCTTGAGGTTTTTTCAGTGAATGTAAGTTTATCCAACCAAAGGGTAGAAACCTGTGAAGTACTTCTCATCCCCCCAGAGGATGAATACAAATAACAAGCTCATCCGATACGAAAGAACTCACATCCCCCGAAGGCATCCCGTAAAATGCTCTCGAACAATTGGCGCTAGAAAGAGAAGAAAGACAAGTACTTGACCTAACGAAAGAATCAACGATGTGTCCAAGACAAAGGGTCTCTCCCGTACCCAAGAAAAGTGACGAGACGTTTCCTCCAGGAAAGACGGCTCCCATTTCTGGTGAATCGACGACAACGATGCCCACGCACGAAAAGTTATCCTCAAAATAACCCAAGAATGACCGAAGTGGCAAGTGAATGAAGTCGTTCAAACTAAATGATAACATGCATATTTCGCCCATTTTTACTATCATAAGTGGATACTTAAACAAGTATTTCACTAAGGTTTTCATGCATAAACACTAAATTTCCAGTATTTGTATGGTCAAGGCTCAGAATTAATGTCGAGCTCACCCTCCAACTGAGCTCTCAAACTTGTAAAAGACCAAAAATATGAAAAAGAAGATTCATAGAACACCCACCGTGCGACAAGATCACTGTGGTGCGGCCAGAAAGAGCCTGGCCGGGCCACAAACCACGATAGTGCGGAGGCAAAAAGCCTGGTCGCGGCAACGCAGCCTCATGGCGCGGCGACCAGGCACATCAGGCAGAAGACCGCTGGTCGAGACCCCTCGTCGCGCTGCCGGACCACTTGGTCGCGCGGCCGTCCTTCCTCGTCTGTGTTTTCAATCCCGAACTTCACCGAACCAAACCTCCGTATACCCCTCTCAAGTGCTTCAAGTTTCCTTCTTGTTTTAAGGCTTGAACACGTCCTGAAGACCGCAAAGATAACTTCCACAACCGCGGTACGCTGCTGTATCATCAAAGATGGCGATATAAGACAAGACTTCATCCAAGTCAAGTTAAGTCAATGATCCATCTCTCTCTCTACATACTTCTTCAAAACCATCAACGGACCTGTATGCACAAGAAAGAAGAAGAATACAATGGTCTAGCACAAGCTCCAAGAAGGAAGAAGATGCAACTTCCTTCACTAAAACACGAAGAGAAAAGTTCCAAAAGACTAGTTTTTCTCATCCGCAACCAAGGCCTTTACCAAAGCCAAGTAAGAATTTCATATGGCATTGAAGTTCAAGGTAGCAACACCTGTCTTCTGGGATCCCGAACAAGTCACCGGAAAGGCCAGCATCGACCCAAACTCTAGTTTCTGAGATGATGCAATCTTCAAAATGCAAGTTAGAAGGTTTTTCATCTCTCTTTCAAGGTGTTTTCCAAAGGTCAAAGAATCAAGACAAGTACTCCACAACCAAAGTACTTGTTGATCACAACAAAGGCATGTCCCAACCATCATCATCAGCTGCCGCAACCATCTTCACCACCACCAAACCGTAGCAAGGAAGATCAACCACAACATTCAATCTTATTTCGAGCTAAGTTTTCGATTCTCTTGTTCAAAGCAATCGATTATAGCAGGGACATAAGGAGAATGATCAAGTTCTAAGCTCAATCATCAACACACGACCACCAATGTCACTTTAAAGTAAGTCTTCACAAGGTTGTACTTGAATTTAACTATCCCTTATCACCTGTACTCGATTTAAACAAATTGGGGACAATTTAATTTAATGTCTGGGGGGGTTATCTATTACTAACTATGCTTTTATTTCATGAGTCTTATGCATGCATTCATCATTTTATCAAGTCATTTTGTCAAGTCAAAAATTTTGGTTTTAGTCGGAAACTATGAACTTTGCTAAGTACAAATCACTTCGAACAAGGAACCTAATGACCATTCTCGTGGGGATTAGAAGGGAAGCTTACTAAGTTGAACACTGCGAGTAGATTGTTCTACCGGAGAAGGTTCTAATATCTGGTGTACTCGAAGGATCTTGCGTTGACTCTGCACCAAATGAATCAAAATTTCTCGTCAAGAAATTTGAGGTAATTAATAAAATCATGATCGTGTCTACACTTGGAACAAGGATAAAATGCCGTTATCTTTTTTTTTGTAAAAAATATTATTAAAAATTTTAACAAAATGTTTATTATTTAAATTTAAAGCCACAATAAATAATGTGAATTAAAAATCTAAAAGTTTGACTACTATCAATATATTTGAATGATAATATTAAATTACAGATAAATACTTGTTTGTTTTTGATCCAAAATTAAAAATATCATATTTAATATATAATTTTTCATTAATTTATTTATATCCCATCCATTCCTCTACGTTTTAATTTATAAATGTATTTTAACTTCATTCAACATCTTTCCCACTTATCTCGTTGGACTTAATGTGATAAAATTTATTTCACCTTCCAAGTGAATGGTGACTTTTATATGGATGTTGGGACCCGTTTTGTGGGAACCAATCTTTGGGTGCCACGTAACCAGAAGGCTCCACCAAAAATAGGACCTACCTTTATACCACATGCGTGATCTGGCCAACGCCGTAAGTGTAAGACATGATCGACGAAATGAGTGTAAAAAGCCTTATTGGTCCTGAGGAAGGATGGGACGACTCAACCGAAATGGAGGAGCCAATAGAGAAAGAAAGCGTGTTCTTTTAAATATAGATGGGGATCAAATAAGAAGAGGAGGTCTAAAACAGTCAAGTACTAGAAGAGATAGCTGAGATGGTCGAGGATAGAAAATGTCCACCACAAGCTATCCCCAAATCGGGACTGGAGATAATTCGGAGGAGGCCCGCGCCCTGTGAAGCTCAACCATACCATGAAGTTAGGGAGACACCCTGTATGGCCCCCTGACCAGACTCTAGAAGAAAGTTCACGTCAGTTTTGTCTACTCTCCACGTGATAACAAAGTTATAATCTCTACTAGCTAATCGGTAAGGGAGAGCCGCAACCTCCTTCTGAATGATGACTAGCATATAAAATCCACTCGAAATATCATATATGAGTCTCGATCCCTAGATGAGACTCCTCACGTAACCGCACCAAACACTTTATGATTATACGTTCTCAGTGAATAATATCTGACTTGCGAGTTAGAGAACCTTCAGGAAGGGAACCCTCTTTTGTTCATTTCCCGGAGGCCCTTGAGGTTTTTTCAGTGAATGTAAGTTTATCCAACCAAAGGGTAGAAACCTGTGAAGTACTTCTCATCCCCCCAGAGGATGAATACAAATAACAAGCTCATCCGATACGAAAGAACTCACATCCCCCGAAGGCATCCCGTAAAATGCTCTCGAACAATTGGCGCTAGAAAGAGAAGAAAGACAAGTACTTGACCTAACGAAAGAATCAACGATGTGTACAAGACAAAGGGTCTCTCCCGTAACCAAGCAAAGTGACGAGACGTTTCCTCCAGGAAAGACGGCTCCCATTCCTGGTGAATCGACGACAATGATGCCCACGCACGAAAAGTTGTCCTCAAAATAACCCAAGAATGACCGAAGTGGCAAGTGAATGAAGTCGTTCAAACTAAATGATAACATGCATATTTCGCCCATTTTTACTATCATAAGTGGATACTTAAACAAGTATTTCACTAAGGTTTTCATGCATAAACACTAAATTTCGAGTATTTGTATGGTCAAAACTCAGAATTAATGTCGAGCTCACCCTCCAACTGAGCTCTCAAACTTGTAAAAGACCAAAAATATGAAAAATGAGATTCATAGAACACCCACCGTGCGACAAGATCACCGTGGTGCGGCCAGAAGGAGCCTGGCCGGGCCACAAACCACGATAGTGCGGAGGCAAAAAGTCTGGTCGCGGCAACGCAGCCTCATGGCGCGGCGACTAGGCACATCAGGCAGAAGACCGCTGGTCGAGAGCCCTCGTCGCGCGGCCGGACCACTTTGTCGCGCAGCCGTCCTTCCTCGTCTGTGTTTTCAATCCCGAACTTCACCGCGTAAACCCCTCTCAAGTGCTTCAAGTTTCCTTCTTATTTTAAGGCTTGAACACGTCCTGAAGACCGCAAAGATAACTTCCACAACCGTGGTACGCTGCTGTATCATCAAAGATGGCGATATAAGACAAGACTTCATCCAAGTCAAGTTAAGTCAATGATCCATCTCTCTCTCTACATACTTCTTCAAAACCATCAACGGACCTGTATGCACAAGAAAGAAGAAGAATACAATGGTCTAGCACAAGCTCCAAGAAGGAAGAAGATGCAACTTCCTTCACTAAAACACGAAGAGAAAAGTTCCAAAAGACTAGTTTTTCTCATCCGCAACCAAGGCCTTTACCAAAGCCAAGTAAGAATTTCATATGGCATTGAAGTTCAAGGTAGCAACACCTGTCTTCTGGGATCCCGAACAAGTCACCGGAAAGGCCAGCATCGACCCAAACTCTAGTTTCTGAGATGATGCAATCTTCAAAATGCAAGTTAGAAGGTTTTTCATCTCTCTTTCAAGGTGTTTTCCAAAGGTCAAAGAATCAAGACAAGTACTCCACAACCAAAGTACTTGTTGATCACAACAAAGGCATGTCCCAACCATCATCATCAGCTGCCGCAACCATCTTCACCACCACCAAACCGTAGCAAGGAAGATCAACC
>JAHZTW010000067.1:302305-322896 GCA_020283515.1 Alliaria petiolata | reverse complement strand
CAATGAGACAAGAGTTTGGTGACCGTATGGTGCGCTTGGAATAGCCACCGCCCCCACCAGCACCGGCTGCTGCCCCTCTACCGAGGGCCCCCGTGAGAAACTTGGTGGAGCCTGAGGAGAACATGCCTGAGCTTGAAGATGATATTCCCCCTGACCCATTACAACAACAATACCAGCGTGCACAAGACCCCCTGCGGAGGCAGCGTGCGCGAGAAGAAGAGCATAGGGAGGGAAACATGGATGTTAAGCTAACGCCACCTACCTTTGCTGGAAAATCAAACCCAGACGTGTATTTGGATTGGGAGCGAAGGCTTGAATACATATTCGAGTGTTATGGTTATGGTGACCGCAAGAGAGTTGCATTGGCTGCTGCACAGCTCACTGACAATGCCCTTGCTTGGTGGGATCGAAATGTAGCTGAGCGGAGGAGGAACCGTTTTGCCCCAGTCACCATGTGGCGTGACATGAAGTTCCTGTTGAGATCCCGGTATGTGCCTGATCACTACCACCGAGACTTGCAGAAGAGATTCAGAAAACTTTCTCAAGGGACTAAGACCGTGGATGAGTACTTTGAAGAATTTGAGAAGTTAATGAACCTGTTGGAGTTAGAGGAGTCAGAAGAAGCCTTGATGGCTCAGTTTATTGACGGGTTGCAAGAGCGTATAGCTAGGAAGGTCGAGAGAGCTCAGTATAGTGGCATGCACGAGTTACTACACCTCTCGGTGCAGGTAGAGCAACAAATCAAACGCAAGGTTTCCTTGAGCAACCGAGCCAGAAATCCAACACCGTGGAACGCAAGTAGCTCTAAACCCTTGGACAAAGGAAAGGCAGTGGAAATCGATTCACGCTTCAAAGGGAAAGCTCCTGAACCACCCAAATCCACGCGGCCAGAGCAAGGTAAGCTCCCTAGTACATCTAGAACTCGTGAAATAATCTGTTTTAAATGTCAGGGAAGAGGCCACATGTCAAGGGAATGCCCCAACCAGAGAACCATGATCTTGACCCCAAGTGGAGATTATGAGTCTCAAGACGAGGATGATGATGATGCTGATGAGCTAGAAGGCGAGATAGACTATCCTGACCATGGTGAGATGCTCGTCACCAGGAGGATTCTGAGCGCTCTAGTTACACCAGAGGAGAAAGTGCAAAGAGAGAACATCTTTCATAGAAGATGCACCATCCGGAACAAGGTATGTAATCTCATAATAGACGGAGGTTCTTGCACTAACGTTGCTTCTAAGTACATGGTAGAGAAGCTAGGTCTAGAGAAGATCAAGCACCCGAGGCCATACAAGCTGAGATGGTTAAATGATCAAACTGAGCTGTGAATCTCAGAACAAGTCATTATACCGTTTAGCGTGGGAAAGTATCAAGATGAAGTGACTTGTGACGTTGTACCGATGCAAGCTGGACACCTTCTGCTGGGAAGGCCGTGGCAATTTGATCGAGCCACAAGCCATAATGGCCGGTCCAATTTCTATTCTTTCACCTACAAGGACCGAAAGCACAACTTAGCCCCCTTAAGTCCCACCGAGGTGCATCAAATGCAGACGCATATGGCTAAGGAAACCGAGGTAAGTAAATCTAACTTGTACATTACAAGTAATACCGTGTTTAAAACCATGAGTGCCCGCGGCACCGTGCTGCTAATGGTTTTCAAAGATTGTCTAAGTATAGGCCTAGTTGAATTACAACTTCCGAGTGAAGTACAAGCTGTCTTAGACCGGTTTAAAGATGTGTTTCCAGAGGAAATACCTGCTGGACTGCCTCCTATCCGAGGGATCAAGCATCACATCGACCTTGTCCCCGGCTCCGCCTTACCCAACAAGGCCGCCTATAGGATGAATCCAGAGGAGACCAAAGAACTGGAGAAGCAAGTGAAAGACTTGATGGACAAGGGATACATCCGAGAGAGCCTTAGTCCATGCGCAGTACCGGTTCTGCTCGTGCCTAAGAAGGACGGTACGTGGAGGATGTGTGTTGATTGCCGTGCAATCAACAATATCACCATCAAGTACAGACACCCCATCCCACGCCTTAATGACATGCTAGACGAGCTTAGTGGCGCAACTATCTTCTCAAAGGTGGATCTCAGGAGTGGGTACCATCAGGTGAGAATGAGGGAAGGCGATGAATGGAAGACCGCCTTCAAGACTAAGCAAGGCTTATACGAGTGGCTTGTGATGCGGTTTGGTCTCACCAACGCCCCTAGCACATTCATGCGGCTAATGAACCAGGTTCTAAGATCATTCATTGGTAGATTCGTAGTAGTGTATTTCGATGACATACTTGTCTATAGCCGATCCTTAGATGATCATCTTATGCACCTAGAACTTGTTTTAAAAATGCTTTGGAAGGAAGGCCATTCGAGGATGGCCCACGCCAAGTACTATCGGCCATGTTAGAAGCTTTCACGGCCTAGCCTATTTCTACCGCCGGTTTGTTAAGGATTTCAGCACCGTGGCTGCCCCACTCACGGCTGTTATCAAGAAGAACGTTCCGTTCTCATGGGGAGAAGCACATGAAGCTGCATTCAACACACTCAAGGACCGACTCACGCGAGCACCGGTCTTAGCCTTACCGGACTTCGAGGTTATGTTTGAAGTAGAGTGCGATGCTTCGGGCTTAGGCATATGAGCCGTCCTACACCAGAGAGGCCGGCCAGTAGCTTACTTCAGTGAAAAGCTAAGTGGAGCCACCCTAAACTACCCGACCTACGACAAGGAGCTATACGCTTTCGTAAGGGCATTGGAGACATGGCAGCACTACTTACTGTCTAAGGAGTTTGTTATCCACACGGATCATGAGACCTTGAAGCATTTAAGAGGGCAGACATCCTTGAAGAGGAGACACGCTAAGTGGCTGGAATTCATAGAGACATTCCCCTATGTAATCAAATACAAGAAGGGGAAAGAGAACGTGGTGGCCGATGCATTATCGAGGAGGCACGCACTGATCACTACAATGGAGGCTAAGGTTCTAGGATTTGAGCAGATCAAGGGTTTATATGAAGAGGATACTGACTTTGGAGAAAGCTACAAGGAGAATGGCAAAGGAGCCTACAGCGCATACTACATCTTTGATGGATTCTTGTTTAAAGACAAGCGGTTGTGCATCCCTCAAAGCTCAATCCGAGAGTTACTGATCCGAGAAGCTCACGGTGGTGGCCTAATGGGACATTTCGGCATCGCCAAGACTCTAGCTGTGCTTACTGATCATTTCTTCTGGCCACACTTGAAAAAGGATGTGGAGAAGTTCTGTGGCCGATGCATCACATGCCGAAAGGCCAAGTCCAGGTTACATCCATACGGCTTATATACTCCTTTACCAATACCTAACGCCCCTTGGGTAGACATTTCCATGGATTTTGTATTAGGTTTGCCAAAGATCAGGCACAAGGACTCGATCTTTGTAGTTGTGGATCGATTCAGCAAGATGGCACACTTCATACCATGCGCCAAAGTGAATGATGCAACTCAAACCGCGGATTTGTTCTTCAAAGAAGTAGTGCGTTTGCATGGAGTGCCGAGATCAATCGTATCAGATCGCGACACCAAGTTCTTAAGCCACTTCTGGAAGACTCTTTGGAGAAAGATGGGCACCAAGCTGCTATTCTCCACCACGTGCCACCCCCAAACGGATGGCCAAACCGAGTCGGTAAACCGTACTCTTTCCACTTTACTTAGAGCAACGCTTGGTAAAAACATGAAAACATGGTTAGATTGCATCCCCTTTATTGAGTTTGCTTATAACCGTGCTACTCACTCTGCCTCTAAGTTGTCCCCTTTTGAGGTTGTATACGGTCTTAACCCCCTGGCACCCATAGACCTCTCGCCAATACCGCAAGCTGAACAAGTGAACATGGATGGGCTTAACCGCGGAGAATTCATCAAGAAACTACACTTAAAAGCTAAAGAGAACATTGAGAGAAAAACCGAGGAGTATAAGAGGAACAAAGACAAGGGACGTAAGGAGATTGTCTTTGAACCAGGCGAATGGGTTTGGTTACATATGAGACCAGAACGATTCCCGCAGAAGAGAAGCTCCAAGCTCGCGCCTAGAGGAGATGGCCCATTCAAAATCTTAGAGCGAATCAACGACAATGCCTACAAGCTGGAACTCCCAGGTGAGTTTAATATCTCACATAGCTTTAATGTGGCTGACTTATCTCCGTTTGATGCAGAAGAAACGATTTTGAGGGCAAAACCTTCTCAAGAGGGAGGGAATGGTGGAACCGCCGAGCCGGAGCCAACCGAAGGAGATGTCCCCACGGTCATGGAGGGCAGAATGACTCAATCCAAGACCAAATCCTTACGCCAGAAGTTTAACTTAGCAGTGGAGAGGATCATCAACACGTTAGATCCGGAGGCCATCGACCCACCCCATCCAACCGCACTAGAAAGTTACAACGAACCCGAGAAGGCGCAAGGAGAGGAATTACCCCAGCCAGACATCGTACACGTCCCTCCTCAGCACGGCCAAGGTATACCCCTCTACTTAACCGATTCTATAGTCCAATACCACAGGAAGCATGAGGAGACCATCGTCGAGCCTAAGGTTGCCGCGATCACAAGCCTAGAAGCCGAGAGAGAGCATTTGGCGTTCCCAGAAGAGTTGGAAGACAATGACGACCGTTCCAGCGAAGACTTCAACAGCATGACATCAAGAACACTCCAGACTGTCCAAGACAAGAAGAAGCTCCCCAAAGCCGTGCCAAAATCCATCAAGACCATCCAGCAACAAGCTTGGCCATTCATACACGAGAACAAGGTACTTTCAATTTCTATAATGCATGCAGGTACAAGCTACGATTCAGAGCTTCCAGACTAAGTCTACACACGCCAAAGATAGCCAAGAAATGCGTCTCAAAGTCGGTCGAATTATATTTTGTTTAAGACTAAGTTATTTTCCCTTTTTTTTGCAAAATGCTAAGTAGTTTCCTTTTTGTTTTTGGCCGATGTGTTTCTTTTGTGTTTTCCTTTATTCTTTTGTATCTTTTCTTTTTATTTTTCCCTATTGGGAGACCCTAGAAGGTCACGCCGTCGAGCTGTTTATAAAGCTTCACTTCGGCTTTGTAGTCCGCAACTTTTTACCCTCATATCAATAAAATCGGCAGTTCTTCTTTCAAGTCAAGTCTTGAAATCTTTTGCTCGTTCTTTGTGTGTGGAATCACGCTTAGCTCGAGTGCTTGCTGTATCAGAGAGCCCCTCATCCTCTCTGTGGTGCCATCGTTCCATCATCCGTGCCATAAACCGATCCAACGTGAGAGTGTCTCTAGACCAGCACGTTCGATCCCATCCCGTGAGCCTCTCTCCATCTGAGGTTCACACCAAAGTATCTCTCTCTCATTTGGATAATCAGTTACTTCTTCCTCAGACTCCATTGGCTCTGCTTCAGCTTCATCTTGAGATTCATACTCTCCACTGTCTTTGATGATCATTACCCTCTGATTAGGACAATCCCTTGCATAATGACCCTTCCCTTGACACTTGAAGCAAGTAATATCTCTGGCTCTCTGAAACTGAGGCTTGCTAGCTTCTGGTTTTGCTCCCTTAGATACCTCGGCAGTAGGCTTTTTGAACATGGAAACAGTTTCTATGGACTTTCCCTTGTCTATACTCCTTGGCTGAGAACTCCAAGCTGGTCTTGGACGAGTTGTAGAGGCTGTCTTCCTCTTTATATGCTGTTCTGCTTGCACAGCTAAGTGCAGAAGCTCGTCCAAATCTCTGTATGTCTGCCTTTCCACCTTTCTTGTGATTCTGTCATGGAGACCATCTAAGAACTGCGCCATTAGTGTCTCCTCTGAATCTCCCGTTTCTAGCCTGTTCTTCAAGGTTTCAAACTCCTCAAAGTACTCTTCCACAGACTTAGTCCATTGGGTAAGCTTTCTAAACCGCTACTGTAGCTCTCTGTGGTAGTAGGCTGGGATATATCTCTTCCTCATTTGATATCTCATCTCCTCCCAAGTATTAACTTGGCCATGCTGATGTCTTCTTCTCTCTGAAACTTCTCTGTCCCACCAAGACAAAGCATTATCTGTGAGCTAAGCTGCTGCAAGAGATATCTTTCTTGCATTTGAGTAGTTGTAGTACTCAAATATATACTCCATGCGCCTTTCCCAATCAATGTAGGCCTCTGGATTAACTCTCCCAGCAAATGTAGGAGCTTTAAGCTTAAGATCCTTGCCTCCAAGCCAAGGCTGATCTTCTTCTATGTCTCTGACTTAAAAAAAATACTGAAACGCTAGTATGGAATGCACAAATGATACTGGATATGAAAACTACATGATATGTCAAACAAGTTTTTTTTTTTTTTTTTTTGAATTCGATTTTCTATGATCAGAATGCAACTAAATGTGGAACTAAATGCACAAGGACTTGCTATAGATAGTCACACGGTTTTGGCTTAAGAAATCAAATAAGGAATGCAAGTCAACGATTCCCACAAATATCAAGCCCAAATGAATGCAAAGAAATTAGAAATGCCAATGAGTTATGGCTGCAATAACTTCTGGAAATGAGCAAACCCTCAATACAGACCAGATGCAGAATCAAATGCAAACAAAATATGGAAATGAGTCAACTAACAGATTTCGTTTGGCTTTTTCGTGTTGAATATGGATCAAATGCAGAAATGAACCAAGAACACAAGATGAACAAAAACGCAGGAAACAGAGATGCACAGGAAGATGTAAATGCTTTTTATATTTTTTTTTGAATGAGACAATGATATGAACCAATAAACGAATGCAACAGAGAACTTTTTATGGCTTTTATGATTTATAGATGCTTAAACAGATATGCAGAAAAACCAAAAACTAAGNATTTTTTTTTGAATGAGACAATGATATGAACCAATAAACGAATGCAACAGAGAACTTTTTATGGCTTTTATGATTTATAGATGCTTAAACAGATATGCAGAAAAACCAAAAACTAAGAACACCAGAAATGCAGAAACTCAAGAAAACAAAAGATCTAAACAGAAATATTGATAAACAGATGTAAAAGGGATAGGATACACCTGATTAGGAGCTTTTCAGCTCTGATACCAGATGACACACGATCACAGGAGGGTGATCTTGTGGATGGAAGATGGGATCTAGTTGCTGGTTGTTCAACTCTTTCAACAAGATCAAGGAATGGATGATGAGCGATGGGGATGAGTATGGAATCAAATCAGATGGCTGTTCAACTCTTTCTGGTTTGATTAAGGGATGGAATGGAGTGAGTAACAGGATGGATTGATGCCGCCACAAAGTCTTATGGATCTAGACTTTGATAAGACAAGAAACTCTTCGGCTGAATCGCACAAGCTTAAGAGAGACTAGGGTTTTCTTTCAAAGAAAGTTGTGCTTTATTTCATCAAGGTTAAAAATACACTGCTGTGAGAGGGAACTTTATATACTAGTCCAAACAGCTATGCCCTTCTAGGGGTCTTGAAGCAGATTACATTAAAACAGAAATGTAAATAAAATGGTCAAACATATGCCTTACTCTATGATTAAAACGAAAAGGGTGGCTAACATATGCATTAACTACTAAAGAAATGAAATAAAAACTACTAAGCTTAAACAGAAATAAACCAAAGTTTTTATTAGTGAAATAATCATATGGAACTGAAATGAAATGGTCTTACCTTGGCCATAAAATGTTGCGTTTGGTCTAGCTACTTAAGTAGCTCAATGCTAAATAATGCAAGTCCCTTCTCCTCTTGAATAACCGGCCATACTTTGATATAACTTAAACTTTTCATACCTGGACCGTTAGAAGCAGCTTCTGGATGTCCTTTGCTTGTTTCCTGAGCTTGTATGATGCCGTGATTCTCCATCTCTGATTGTGCTAAGGCAGCTTCTCTGGAAATGCTGAGCTTGTTAAGTTGAGTAGTGATGTCTTCAAGCTCTAAGTTGGTGAGTAGCGTTTCCACAGCATGATTAAAGCTCTCAATTATGTCCTTAGTTCCTGATCTTGTTCTTGGTTCTTGTTTCATCACAGGAACTTCAGCAGCAGGATCCATGCTTGTATCAGTGTTCCTCATCTCTCTTTATAACTTGGCCGAGAGATGAGTTTAGGATCATCTTTCTTTTTATCAAAAACCTAATCTAAGAAGATCATCTCTCTTGGTGCGTCATATCCTTGAGAAATCCTGTTTGAATCTCTGGTGCGTAATATCCTTAGATCCATTCAGTTGTATACAAGAGCCATCCACATCTCTTGTATGCTTTTCGCCCTTCACTCTTTCCCCAACCCCCCCCCCCCCAAAACGTTTCATCTTCAAGTAAACCGCAACAATCAATCATCTCATCGGATCCTTTGGTGTTTAAGTTAGCTTGTAAGGTTAAGATCATTAGAGGGATCATATTACGTGGTATCAGAGCAAACCTTCCAAAGCTAAGTATCTATTGCTTGTTAACTTGTGTTAGGTTGTTAGTGATCTGTTTTGTTTTTGTCGATTCATATTTGTGACTTTTCATCTCTTTGCGATCGTGGCTTGGATCTATTGCTTGTTAACTTGTGTTAGGTTGTTAGTGAATCCATATTGCATAAGATCGGCGATTTCATTAGAGACTAAGAGTGACGATTTGTTGATCTGTGAAGCTTTTGAATTTTTCCAGAATTTTAATCGCTTGTTCTTCACGGATCCGAAGCTTTTTGTTCACGTTTTGTCAATTGAGAGTTTTGTGATTTTTTTTTGAAATTTGTTTTCGATCTCCAGAATTTTATTTGAGTCTTGTGGATCGTTGTTCATCATTGAAGTGTTTGTTTTTAGGATTTTAGAATTTTTATAAATTCATATCATCCTAAGAACTTCTTACTACGAGTTGTTTGTTTGTTTTCAGGAACCATGGTCGGCAATGATGATCCAGAAGCTGCAGTTAGCCAAGAGAACAAATTAATCCTTGATGCTCTCACCAGCAGAATGAGAAAAATGTTTGAAACAGAGAGAGAAAGCATGAAGGAATGGTATGAGGAAAGGATTCACGTGAAGAGACGCTCAGGCAAAGAGACTGATAATGAGGAAGAAAAATCTAAGCATGATAGTGATCATCATACTGATCAATACTATAAGAGCAGTGGATCTTCAAGGAGCAACCGTAGAGGGTCTAGACAGAACAAAGAACGTATGCAGGAGAGTATACCAGGAATCAAACTCAAAATTCCTTCGTTTCATGGAACTTGTGATCCAGACGTTTACTTAGAGTGGGAAAAGAAAGTGGAGCTAGTCTTTGATGCTCAACAATGCACCGAAGAAAACAGAATCAAGGTTGCAGCTACTGAATTCTATGACTATGCTCTAAGTTGGTGGGATCAACTTGTTACTACAAGAAAGCGAAATCAAGAGTTTCCTGTTAGCACTTGGAAAGAAATGAGAAGTCTCATGAGGAAGAGATTTGTGCCTAATCATTATCATCGGGAACTTCATCAAAAACTAAGGAGGCTAGCTCAGGGAAACCGTTCGGTGGAAGAATACTTCAAGGAAATGGAAACTCTTATGTTAAGGGCTGACATTTCAGAAGATAGAGAAGCTACCATGGCTCGTTTTCTAGGAGGACTTAACAGAGAGATCCAAGATCGTTTGGAAACTGAGCACTACTTGGAGTTAGAGGAGATGCTTCACAAAGCTATTCTGTTCGAACAGCAGCAAAAGAGAAAGCAAACCCACCGTACTGGAGGAGCAAGTGGAAGTTCATATCGATCAAACTATTCCAGAGACAACAAGCCGTTCAGTGTTACAAAGCCAGAGCCCTCGTCTCTGCTGGAAACAAAAGGGAAGCCAAAAGAGTCTATTACCAAGTCCAGAGATGTAAAATGCTTCAAGTGTCAAGGCAGAGGACACTATGCTAATGAGTGCATCAACAAAAGAGTAATGGTGCTGAGAGAGAACGGTGAGATCGAGTCTGAGGATGAACATGAAGAAGAGGATCATAGTGAAAATGAGCTTTTACCGGTTCAAGGAGAATTACTAGTGGCTAGGAGAACTCTTACTGTTCAAAATAAACCAGGAGAACAAGATCAGAGGGAAAACTTGTTCCATACTCGATGTGTAGCTCGTGCCTGGTCATGGTGAGAGGCTGAGACAATTTCTCCCTTCTGGTTTACTTGCGGCTTGCAGCAAGAAGTTTGATTTGAATCCTCTTTCGTACCTAGACCTTTCTCAACTCTTTTGGACATAATCAAATGCATTACTTTATCACAGAGTTTATCAAGATTGTCAAACCTTGTAGAGATACTTACATCCAGTTCGGTATTAGTCATTGCAGTACTTGGAGTTTTCTTTTGATCCATGACTATGACTGGTTTCTTCTCTTGAACCGCTTGCCTCTTGTTTACTAGCTTTTCACCTCTTGAACTCGTTGAGAATGCAACTTTCTTGCTTAGGACTTCTTTATCACTGTGTCTTCAGTTCTTAGACTTACAACACGTCAGTTCTAAAGTAGTATTAGGAACAGAACGCTTACCTTTATGATTGGCTGGTTTGGGAATTGCATTTTGCACCAGATTAGGACTTATGTTTCCTCGGCTTGTTTCCTTTGAAAGATAAGAGTTTTTGCTCACTTGTGCTAAGCTGCGAGGTGCATATCCCTTCCTCATGATCCACTTTAATTGTACCCAAGTACTTATGGGCGTCTCTTTGTAGTACCATCTGTAATTCTCCTCTTGGTACCACCATCTTTTAGCTTCTCCTCTAAGCTGGTCTAGACAGTAGGTAAGCCTTTCTTCACTTTGGATGGAATAATACTTAAAGTACTCATCCATGTTGTATTCCCACTGTAGGTAGTCTCCTATATTTCCTGAAAACTCATAGAAACGAAGTTTATCTTTTGATTCACAATTTAAGACAAGAGTACCTACCTTATGTTCAGGTTTGTGTGGAGTTTGATAAGTGGGGCTCCATTTGCGGTCTTGTGGCTTGGGATTAAGCTCTTCACAGCCATGTTCTTCATCATTTTCTCCCTGGAATTCATCATCTTCAGACCATGACTCTTCTATGGGGTCGTTTTCCTCCTGATCTTCTTCTCCCCATTCATCCTCTTCTTCACACCACGTCTTATTCCTTGAGTGGTCTTGAGTATGGTCTGGTGGTTTAGGCTCTGGTTTTTCTCTGTTTGGTACATGACCATAGTCTTTTTCGTCCTCAGACCATGTCTCATTCATGTAGGCAACGTCCTCATCACAGATGATGTGGTCAGAATCAAATCCTTGATCCCAAGTGTTTTCTTCTGCCATGGCGTTCCTCTGGTGCTTGTGGTTACCTGCACAGATTCAACAAACAGTCAAAAGCACCACAGAAAATCAATCAAGTAAAAGCTTTAACAGAACAATTCACTTGCTTAGATCAAACAACAATTAAACAACAACTCTTTTTCTGGTTTTTCGATTTATCAAAACAAAAAGGCAACTAGCAACAGCAAGCAAAAAGAAAAAGAACAAAACAGCAGAGAAAAAGGAAATTTAACTCTTCTGATATTTTCTGTTTAATGGAAATAAGACAAAGCAAAGATGAACACAAGCAGCAATCTTTCTGAAATTTCGACCTTAAGAAACAAACTGGGACAATCTAGACAGCAACTAGCAACAAGACACTCAAAAACTAAGCAAGCACGAATTGATCAGGCTGACAAAAACAGAACTATGACTCTAAGCGAACAGCAGCAACTTCTTATGGGTTTTCTGATTTTTTTATGAAGCAAACAAAGCAAAAATCGACAGCAAGCAATAACTTTTTATGATTTTCAAGTTTATGAATCAAACAGAAGCAAACTAACAACTTATGCAGCAAAGAACAAAGCAAAACAGAAAAGAAACAATTGCAGCAACAGAAACAGATGGAAACAAAGAGAAACGGCAAACTGAAACAACTTTTTATGGGATTTTCGTTTTTATGCAAACTGAAACAGCAACAGAAACAATCTACCAAGCAAATCAAATCAACTTTTATGGTTTTTCTCTTAAGAACAAACTGAAACAAATGATCTAAACCAAGCAGAAGCAGATTCAAAATAGAAAACAAAATAAAACTAAACAAACCGAAGGGTAAAGGATAGATATCACCTGATATTATAAACCTTTCGGCTCTGATACCAGATGGTGTGAATCTCAGATGGTGAGAGGCTCACGGGATGAGATCAAACGTGCTGGTCTAGAGACTCTCGTGAGGGTTTGCTGAATGATTCCACAAACAGCGTTTGAGCAAGATAACTTGATTCCACAAGTGATCTGGACAAGATGGGGGATCGATGGTGATGAGGATATCCAAAGAGAGCCTGACCTGACTGAACCACAACTCCAAGATACTCAAGAAGTAGAGCTGCCAATCACGCATTCTGGAGCTTTAACAAGACAGCGAGCTAGAGCCTTACAATACAAGTATGATCAAGCCATTGCAAAAGTCATCCAAGAAGCTGATCAAGAGAAGCCACAAGAAACACATTGGAGTGGGCTTTGTGAAGAAATGCAAGGAACTAAGACAACAAGTCCAGAGAAGATAAGCGAATGGCCCATGCTACCAAGTTAAGCCCATACCAATCTCTACACGATTTCATTACAAGAATCAGGAGCTTAAACATGGTCTACATTCATAGTCAAACCACGCCTAATCATCTAAGGTAAGCCTTAAACCCATTTCAATATGGTTTGACTAACAATCTTGTGTTTTCCTTCTTTGTTTCTTTCTTTGTTTCATTTCTGCCTTAGAATAGCTTTTGCTTTGAATGCACTTTTGTATTTTTATTTATGCACTTTTGTGGTTTATTTCCTTTTACCTAAAGCTGAAGAACCATATATAAGGTTCTCCTGCAGCAATGTAATTTTTGCACCTTTGATATCAATAAAATCGGCAGTTCTTCTAAACCTTAAGATTTCTGGCAAAATCTGTTCTTCTCTAAGCCTTGTCGAGACCAGCACCTCCAAAGCTTAAAGAATCCCCTTGTGTTTTATCATTGGCCTTTCACAGCCTTTGTGGTACACCTCAATCCATCCCCCACACGTCCATCAATCCATAGAGTCATCAGCCTCGAGCTTCTCGGCCTTGTCTCAACCCCGCTTCCATCTCCACTTGCGAACTCAATCAAATCTGCTTAGACTCGAGTTTCTCGTCTAAGAAGGTTCACACCTGAGGAAGATTGAGCCAAGTTCTTATATCATTTTTGGTATCAGAACTGAAGTTCCTTCAGCCAGGTTGTTTCTATCCAATCTTATTTCATTTGTTATTGCATCTGATTCATAGATCTGTTTCTGTTTCATTCAAAAAAAAAAATCTGTTGCATCTAGTTTTATCTTTTTCATTGCTTTAATCTGTTCTTGTTGCTGTCTCAACTCAATACCGTAGCATCCATTCTTATTTAGCATTCGTTTCATTATCAAACAAAAAAAAGAGAAAACCATATCTGTTTTATTTGCTTAGTTCTTCACCATTTCATAATGTTCATCATCNAAGTTTATGAATCAAACAGAAGCAAACTAACAACTTATGCAGCAAAGAACAAAGCAAAACAGAAAAGAAACAATTGCAGCAACAGAAACAGATGGAAACAAAGAGAAACGGCAAACTGAAACAACTTTTTATGGGATTTTCGTTTTTATGCAAACTGAAACAGCAACAGAAACAATCTACCAAGCAAATCAAATCAATTTTTATGGTTTTTCTCTTAAGAACAAACTGAAACAAATGATCTAAACCAAGCAGAAGCAGATTCAAAATAGAAAACAAAATAAAACTAAACAAACCGAAGGGTAAAGGATAGATATCACCTGATATTATAAACCTTTCGGCTCTGATACCAGATGGTGTGAATCTCAGATGGTGAGAGGCTCACGGGATGAGATCAAACGTGCTGGTCTAGAGACTCTCGTGAGGGTTTGCTGAATGATTCCACAAACAGCGTTTGAGCAAGATAACTTGATTCCACAAGTGATCTGGACAAGATGGGGGATCGATGGTGATGAGGATATCCAAAGAGAGCCTGACCTGACTGAACCACAACTCCAAGATACTCAAGAAGTAGAGCTGCCAATCACGCATTCTGGAGCTTTAACAAGACAGCGAGCTAGAGCCTTACAATACAAGTATGATCAAGCCATTGCAAAAGTCATCCAAGAAGCTGATCAAGAGAAGCCACAAGAAACACATTGGAGTGGGCTTTGTGAAGAAATGCAAGGAACTAAGACAACAAGTCCAGAGAAGATAAGCGAATGGCCCATGCTACCAAGTTAAGCCCATACCAATCTCTACACGATTTCATTACAAGAATCAGGAGCTTAAACATGGTCTACATTCATAGTCAAACCACGCCTAATCATCTAAGGTAAGCCTTAAACCCATTTCAATATGGTTTGACTAACAATCTTGTGTTTTCCTTCTTTGTTTCTTTCTTTGTTTCATTTCTGCCTTAGAATAGCTTTTGCTTTGAATGCACTTTTGTATTTTTATTTATGCACTTTTGTGGTTTATTTCATTTTACCTAAAGCTGAAGAACCATATATAAGGTTCTCCTGCAGCAATGTAATTTTTGCACCTTTGATATCAATAAAATCGGCAGTTCTTCTAAACCTTAAGATTTCTGGCAAAATCTGTTCTTCTCTAAGCCTTGTCGAGACCAGCACCTCCAAAGCTTAAAGAATCCCCTTGTGTTTTATCATTGGCCTTTCACAGCCTTTGTGGTACACCTCAATCCATCCCCCACACGTCCATCAATCCATAGAGTCATCAGCCTCGAGCTTCTCGGCCTTGTCTCAACCCCGCTTCCATCTCCACTTGCGAACTCAATCAAATCTGCTTAGACTCGAGTTTCTCGTCTAAGAAGGTTCACACCTGAGGAAGATTGAGCCAAGTTCTTATATCATTTTTGGTATCAGAACTGAAGTTCCTTCAGCCAGGTTGTTTCTATCCAATCTTATTTCATTTGTTATTGCATCTGATTCATAGATCTGTTTCTGTTTCATTCAAAAAAAAAAATCTGTTGCATCTAGTTTTATCTTTTTCATTGCTTTAATCTGTTCTTGTTGCTGTCTCAACTCAATACCGTAGCATCCATTCTTATTTAGCATTCGTTTCATTATCAAACAAAAAAAAGAGAAAACCATATCTGTTTTATTTGCTTAGTTCTTCACCATTTCATAATGTTCATCATCTTTCTCACTTCCTGGTCGATATTATTAGCTGTTTGATCTCATTTTCCCATTGTTTTAGCTAGTCAACTGTTTGCATTTATGAAAAAAAAATATAAAACCAGAAAGTGTCATTAGTCGTTTCCATAGATAGCTTTTGCCGTGTTGGCCTTTTCCTTTCTTGCTTTGGGCGTTTGAATTTGCTTTTAATATTGGTCAACTTACCTCTTTTGTTTTAAAACCCATCAGTAACTACTTCTGTTTCATTGTATGACAAAATGATGTGGACATCCAAGCAGAACCAGACTTGACCGAACCTCAACTCCAAGAGACTCAAAAAGTGGAGCTGTCAGCCACGCACACGGGAGCTATAACCTAATGTAAACCTCCTAGGATTCGCCAATCTGAAGCTAAGAGAAGGGATAAGCCTTGCTGCAATGAAGCCGTGAAGCTCTACTGACAAGGGATGTGGATAGAAGGGTCACACAAAGGCTGCGGATGACCTTTGATATACCGAGATCGTTTTCTTTGATATGACGCACAAAGAAAAACGAAATTGTTTTGTTGGATATTACACACCAACAGATCTACTGGATATTACTCACCAGTAGTTGATTTAAACTCAAAAGAGATTTTTATAAAAGAAGATGGATTTTATTCCTACAGCAGAGATGGTTCCCCACGTTTATAAAGAGTAAAGAAAACTAAATCTCCTAGTCTAGAAAGAAACAACAATAAATAAAGTGGTTGGGATTGTTCCCAACGTTTATAAAGAGAAACATAAATTAAATATCCATACTCTAGAAAGAAACAATAATAAATAAAGTGGTTGGGACGCCACTAGCTCTTTCTTCGGTCTTGGACAAGAATCCTTGATGGCATGAGCTTCCACTTGTTAAAACATATAGCTTGACGATGTAGCTGACTAGGTAGCTTGGCTATATAGCTTGACGATGTACTTGACTATGTCGCTTGAATATATAGCTGACTACGTGGTTGGACTATATATAACCTGAAGGTGCAATTCGACTATATAGCATGGCTATATAGCTTGACTATATATCTCAACTATATAGCTTGAATCATAAACCAGGGAGGTTTAGGATCTTGCCTTCTTCCTTCTAGCTCAAACTTAGCTCCACAACAAGCTACTCCTTCTGCTACATGCTTGTTTCCATCATCTTCAAGCTCTGGTTCGAATCTTGTATCATTAGGGCTGATCGGTATCACATCATCCCCTCCCTCTTGAAAAGGATTTGACCTCAAATCCGCTTTATCTTGTACCAGGATGCTTGGATGCTCCAAATCAGTAATCAATGGCAAACTTTCTTGTGCCTTCTCTTCTGATGTTTCTTCTTCCGGCACACTGCTTCTCAAAGGAGAGTGAATATGTGCTTCTGGTTTTATCTTTTCAAGCAACACGGGGTGTGTTGTTTCTGCAGCTTGTTTCTTTGCAAAGTTTGCTGCTGCAGACTCTTCTTCTTTGGATGTGTACTCTTTGTTAACACCTGTTTCAACTCTTTTCTGCACCTTCTTTGAGAATGGACGAAATTTATTGAGTATCTGCTCCAACTCAGCCTTAAACACATCCATCTCAGTAACTGATTCCCTTTGTGGGTTTCTTTCTGTCTGTGGAGACCTCTCTTGTTCCCTCTTATAACATGCTTGTTTCAGCTCTCTAACCTCCTGTCTAAAGGCTTTGAATTCGGTTTCCATCATTCTTTTCAGTTGAGCAGTGAGAGCTTCAATTTGCAGTTTATTGTTGTTGTTTTCTGCTTCTTTCTTTGCCATCTTTCCAGATCTGGATTTGGAAGATGAACAGACAAAACCAAGCCCAGAAAACGCAGAAACAGCAGATCTACAATCCTTGGCTTCCAACAGAACAGATTTACTCATGGGAAGATGAACATACACGAATGAAAGAGTAGAAACACTTAACTTGCAGATTGTATGGCTCTGATACCACTTGATGTGAACCTCCTAGGATTCGCCAATCTGAAGCTAAGAAAAGGGATAAGCCTTGCTGCAATGAAGTCGTGAAGCTCTACTGACAAGGGATGTGGATAGAAGGGTCACACAAAGGCTGTGGAAGACCTTTGATATACCAGATCGATTTCTTTGATATGACACACAAAGAAAACGAAATTGTGTTTTGTTGGATATTACACACCAACAGATCTACTGGATATTACTCACCAATAGTTGATTTAAACTCAAAAGAGATTTTGATAAAAGAATATGGATTCAACCCTACAGCCCTCGTTTCTAGTGGTTATAAAGAGAAACATAAACTAAACCTCCTAGTCTAGAAAGAAACAACAATAAATAAAGTGGTTAGGATGGTTCCCAAAGTTTATAAAGAGAAACATATATTAAATATCCATAGTCTAGAAAGAAACAATAATAAATAAAGTGGTTGGGACTCCACTAGCTCTTTCTTCGGTCTTGGACAAGAATCCTTGATGGCATGAGCTTCCACTTGTTAAAACATATAGCTTGACGATGTAGCTGACTAGGTAGCTTGGCTATATAGCTTGACGATGTACTTGACTATGTCGCTTGAATATATAGCTGACTACGTGGTTGGACTATATATAACCTGAAGGTGCAATTCGACTATATAGCATGGCTATATAGCTTGACTATATATCTCAACTATATAGCTTGAATCATAAACCAGGGAGGTTTAGGATCTTGCCTTCTTCCTTCTAGCTCAAACTTAGCTCCACAACAAGCTACTCCTTCTGCTACATGCTTGTTTCCATCATCTTCAAGCTCTGGTTCGAATCTTGTATCATTAGGGCTGATCGGTATCACATCATCCCCTCCCTCTTGAAAAGGATTTGACCTCAAATCCGCTTTATCTTGTACCAGGATGCTTGGATGCTCCAAATCAGTAATCAATGGCAAACTTTCTTGTGCCTTCTCTTCTGATGTTTCTTCTTCCGGCACACTGCTTCTCAAAGGAGAGTGAATATGTGCTTCTGGTTTTATCTTTTCAAGCAACACGGGGTGTGTTGTTTCTGCAGCTTGTTTCTTTGCAAAGTTTGCTGCTGCAGACTCTTCTTCTTTGGATGTGTACTCTTTGTTAACACCTGTTTCAACTCTTTTCTGCACCTTCTTTGAGAATGGACGAAATTTATTGAGTATCTGCTCCAACTCAGCCTTAAACACATCCATCTCAGTAACTGATTCCCTTTGTGGGTTTCTTTCTGTCTGTGGAGACCTCTCTTGTTCCCTCTTATAACATGCTTGTTTCAGCTCTCTAACCTCCTGTCTAAAGGCTTTGAATTCGGTTTCCATCATTCTTTTCAGTTGAGCAGTGAGAGCTTCAATTTGCAGTTTATTGTTGTTGTTTTCTGCTTCTTTCTTTGCCATCTTTCCAGATCTGGATTTGGAAGATGAACAGACAAAACCAAGCCCAGAAAACGCAGAAACAGCAGATCTACAATCCTTGGCTTCCAACAGAACAGATTTACTCATGGGAAGATGAACATACACGAATGAAAGAGTAGAAACACTTAACTTGCAGATTGTATGGCTCTGATACCACTTGATGTGAACCTCCTAGGATTCGCCAATCTGAAGCTAAGAAAAGGGATAAGCCTTGCTGCAATGAAGTCGTGAAGCTCTACTGACAAGGGATGTGGATAGAAGGGTCACACAAAGGCTGTGGAAGACCTTTGATATACCAGATCGATTTCTTTGATATGACACACAAAGAAAACGAAATTGTGTTTTGTTGGATATTACACACCAACAGATCTACTGGATATTACTCACCAATAGTTGATTTAAACTCAAAAGAGATTTTGATAAAAGAAGATGGATTCAACCCTACAGCCCTCGTTTCTAGTGGTTATAAAGAGAAACATAAACTAAACCTCCTAGTCTAGAAAGAAACAACAATAAATAAAGTGGTTAGGATGGTTCCCAAAGTTTATAAAGAGAAACATATATTAAATATCCATAGTCTAGAAAGAAACAATAATAAATAAAGTGGTTGGGACTCCACTAGCTCTTTCTTCGGTCTTGGACAAGAATCCTTGATGGCATGAGCTTCCACTTGTTAAAACATATAGTTTGACGATGTAGCTGACTAGGTAGCTTGGCTATATAGCTTGACGATGTAGTTGACTATGTCGCTTGAATATATAGCTGACTACGTGGTTGGACTATATATAACTTGAAGGTGCAATTCGACTATATTGCATGGCTATGTAGCTTGACTATATATCTCAACTATATAGCTTGAATCATAAACCAGGGAGGTTTAGGATCTTGCCTTCTTCCTTCTAGCTCAAACTTAGGTCCACAACAAGTTACTCCTTCTGCTACATGCTTGTTTTCATCATCTTCAAGCTCTGGTTCGAATCTTGTATCATTAGGGCTGATCGGTATCACATCATAACCAGACAGAGGGCAAGAACTCTACAACACAAGTGATGCGATCATGGATAGCACAAAGGAGAATGAGCTTGTAGCTGAGCTTGAACCTGAACCAGAAGCCGTTGAAGACTTGGTGATGCCATCCGGACCTATGACTCGTGCAAGAGTTAAGAGACTTAATGAAGGAATTTGAGGATTACTAAATCAGATGATCACTCAACAAGGAGAAGAAGTTAAAACCATTCTGGTTTTGATTGCACGGCAGACTTCTGAAGTTATACAGCAGACTTCTGAAAATACACAGCAGACTACTGGAAGAAAGTCGCAGTAGACTTGTGGAAATACACAGCAGACTTCTGGAAGGAATACACAGCAGACTTGTGAATCAAGTTCATCAAGTCTTATGAAAAGCTTATAAATCCGAAGTCAAAGCTTATAAAGGGTTGTGATCATTTGTACTTTTTTTTCTTGTCCTTGGTTTTTCCCATTGGGTTTTCCAGGAAAGGTTTTAATGAGGCAAATTGATTCATAAACTTTATAAGGTTTATTCATAAGCTTATAGTTTCTGCCAAAGGAAGGAAAAACAGTTTAAGAGTCTAGTTCGACCAAAGGGAAGGGATCTGGACGCTTTCAAGAGACATTATGAGTCTAAGAGTCATTCAAACACATCTTTATTTTTAGTCTAAGTCTTCCTAGTTTTTAGCTAAGTCTTTATCGATTTTGCTAGTCATTAAACACATCTTTTCTTCTTTATATTCTCTGTAACTCATTTGAGAAAAACAACCTTCTTTTTATTTTTATTTGAGAGTGATTCTCTTTTGTTCTTCGTGAACATTTTCGATCCTTGGTATGTAATATCCATTGATCAAACCTTAGTCCGTCTTGGTGCGTCATATCCAAGGGATTAAGAGATTGTTTGGTGCGTCATATCCATTCAATCGACCTTGAATTCGTCTTAGTGTGTCATATCTAAGGGATTCAAGTTGGGAAATATCAGAAGTCTTTCTGCAACTTCTGTGTGATTCTTTCGATCCATCTACCTTGTTCTTTGAGGATTCAACTCTTCATAAGATCTAAGGCCTATCCATCTATCCA
>JAHZTW010000067.1:226025-251712 GCA_020283515.1 Alliaria petiolata | reverse complement strand
AGAAGCCTACGGCCGAGACATCTAGAGGAGCAAAGCCGGAGGCTAGCAAGCTTCAAACTCAGCGCGCCAGAGACATTACGTGTTTCAAATGTCAAGGCAAGGGTCACTATGCACGGGATTGTCCTAATCAACGTGTGATGATCCTCAAGGACAGTGGCAAGTACGAGTCTCAGGATGAAGCCTAAGCCGAGCCGATGGAGTCCTAGGATGAAGTCATCGACTATCCGGACGAGGTAGAGATACTAGTCACCAGGAGATCACTCAGCACGTTCTTTGATCCAGAGACATTGCATCGGGAGAATATCTTCTATTCCCGGTGTACCATCAACTCCAAGATATGCAGCCTGATCATAGACGGAGGATCATGTACCAATGTGGCGAGCAAATACTTGGTAGACAAGCTATGTCTAGAGAAGACAATGCATCCCCTGTCATATAGACTTAAGTGGCTGAATGATGAGACGTAGCTGAAAATAGGAGAACAAGTCCTTGTGCCCTTTAGCATAGGGAAATATGCGGATCAAGTCCTTTGCGATGTAGTCCCTATGCAAGCCGGCCACATCTTGCTCGGCAGGCCATGGCAATTCGACAAAAAGACTCAGCACAACCTTGCCCCACTTACCCCACATGAGGTCTTTGACTTGCAAAAGGCCATGGACAAAGGATCCAAGGTAAGTAAAACCAGCTTTTACGTATCATCTAGCACTGTTTTAAAGGCCTTTGATCATAAAACACAGGTGCTACTAATGATCTATAAGGAAGGTATGATTTCAGGACAAGGAGAGAAAGACTTGCCACCTGAAGTTAGCACACTGCTAGACAGCTTCAAGGACGTCTTTCCGGACGGGATACCAGCCGGTCTACCTCCCATCCGAGGCATTGAGCATCAGATAGATCTCATCCCCGGCGCTCCCTTACCCAATAGGCCAGCTTATAGAATGAATCCGGAGGAGGCGAATGAGCTAGAGAAACAAGTCCAGGAGCTGATGGCCAAAGGGTATATCCGCGAAAGCTTATGCCCCTGTGCTGTACCGGTCTTGCTAGTACCCAAGAAGGACGGTACTTGGAGAATGTGCGTGGACTGCCGGGCCATCAACAACATTACCATCAAGTATAGACATCCAATCCCACGGTTAGATGACATGCTGGATGAGTTGAGTGGCTCCACCATCTTCTCAAAAATAGACTTGAAAAGCGGATATCATCAAGTCAGGATGAAGGAAGGTGACGAGTGGAAGACTGCATTCAAGACCAAGAGAGATCTCTATGAATGGCTAGTCATGCCGTTCGGGCTCACCAATGCCCCCTGCACCTTCATGCGCCTTATGAACCATGTTCTGAGAGCGTATCTCTGTAAGTTTGTGGTTGTTTATTTCGATGACATATTGATATACAGCTCAAGCTTAGCTGATCATACTGTGCATCTTGAAAAGGTTCTAGAAACATTAAGACTAGAAGGATTATATGCGAACCTTAGAAAATGTACTTTCTGCACTGATCAATTGGTATTTTTAGGCTTTGTTGTTAGTTCACAGGGTCTAAAGGTGGATGAGGATAAGATTAAGGCCATAAAGGACTGGCTGCTCCTTTGACATCCGTTATCAAGAAGGATAAGGCCTTTGCTTGGGGATCCGAACAGGATAAGGCTTTTCAAAAGCTCAAGGACAGCCTCACGCATGCTCCTGTCCTAGTTCTACCGAACTTTGACAAGACATTCGAGGTAGAGTGTGATGCATCAGGGACTGGCATTGGCGCAGTACTAACTCAAGGGGGAAAGCCGGTGGCGTTCTTCAGTGAGAAACTCAATGGAGCCACGCTTAACTACCCTACCTATGACAAAGAGCTATATGCCCTGGTAAGATCACTGGAAACTAGGCAGCATTACCTTTTAACTAAAGAGTTTGTTATTCATATAGATCATGAGACTCTTAAGTACCTGAGAGGCTAAACAATTCTGAAGAAAAGGCATGTCAGATGGTTAGAATTCGTGGAGACCTTCCCTTATATCATCAAGTACAAGTAACTTGTAGTGTCTTTCTTAGCTAGTAGATTGCTTTCATTAGTTCCTTGTCTCCCTTATTTCGAATTTGGCTTAGCTTAGACCAAACTTTGTATTCTTATTGAATCAAACTCCCAAGATGGATTGATATCTCAAGTATTGCAATGATATGAGCAATTGAGGAATTGCAAACAAGACATAAAAAGTCATGTTTCAGTATTCTCCACCACATGCCACCCTCAAACGGATGGACAAACCGAGTATGAAGACATGGTTAGATTGTATTCCCTTTATTGAGTTTGCTTATAACTGTGCTACTCACTCTGCTTCTAAGTTGTCCCCTTTTGAAGTTGTATACGGACTTAACCCCCTGGCACCGATAGACCTCACACCCATACCGCAAGCTGAACAAGTAAACATGGATGGGCTCAACCGTGGAGAATTCATCAAGAAGCTTCACTTAAAGGCTAAAGAAAACATAGAGAGAAAGACACAGGAATACAAGAGGAACAAAGACAAGGGACGGAAGGAGATTGTTTTTGAACCAGGGGAATGGGTTTGGCTACATATGAGGCCTGAACGTTTCCCGCAGAAGAGAAGTTCCAAACTCGCACCTAGAGGAGACGGCCCATTCAAAGTCCTAGAGAGGATCAACGACAATGCCTACAAGCTGGAACTTCCAGGTGAGTTTAATATCTCACATAGCTTTAATGTTGCTGACTTGTCTCCGTTTGATGCAGAAGAAACAGTTTTGAGGGCAAAACCTTCTCAAGAGGGAGGGAATGGTGGAACCACCGAACCTGATCTAACCGAACAAGAAGTTCCCACGGTCTTAGAGGGCGGAATGACTCGATCCAAGACTAAGTCCTTACGCCAGAAGTTCAACCTAGCCGTGGAAAGGATCATAAGGACGTTCGAACCAGAGGCCATAGACCCACCTCAATCAACCGCGCTTGAAAGCTCCAAAGGACCCGAGAAGGAGCAAAGGGAAGACATATCCCAGAAAGACATCGTACAAGCCTCTTCTCAGTAAGACCAAGGTATGACTTCGTACTTAACTAATCCTATAATGCAATGCAACAGGAAGCATGAGGAGACCACTGCCGAGCCTCAAGATACCGTGATCACAAGTATAACTGCCGAGGAGGATCATTTGGCGATTCTAGAAGATTTCGAAGATCAAGATGAGCGTTCCAGCGAAGACTCCAACAGCACGGCATCAAGAACACTCCAGACTGTTCAAGACAAGAGGAAGCTCACCGAAGCCGCACCAGAAACCATCAGGACCATCCAACAACAAGCTTGGCCACTTATGCGCGAGAACAAGGTACTTTCAATTTCCATAATGCATGCAGGCACTAGTCACATGTCAAGACTTCCAGACTAAGTCTATGCACGTCAGGAAAGGCCAAGAAAAGCGTCACCATGTTGGTCGAATTATATTTTGTTTAAGGGTAAGTATTTTTCCTTTTTGCTTAAAACGCTTAAGTAGTTTCTTTTTGTGTTTTGCCGATTTGTTTCGTTGTTGCTTTCATTTTTATTTTGTTTTCTTTTGTATTTTTTATTTTAATTTCCCTCTTGGGAGACCCTAGAAGGTCACGCCGCCGAGCTGTTTATAAAGCTCCTTTACGGCTTTGTAGTCCGCAACTTTTATCCTCATATCAATAAAATCGGCAGTTCTCTTTCAAGTTAAGTTTTGAAACCTTTAGCTCGATCCTTTGTGTGTGGATTCACGCATTGCTCGAGTTCTTGCTGTATCAGAGAGCCTCTCATCCTCTCTGTGGTGCGTTCGTTCCCCCATCAATTCCATTCACCGATCCAACGTGAGAGAGTCTCGAGACCAACACGTTCGACTCCATCCCGTGAACCTCGATCTAGTCCTAGGTTTACACCATGTTTGCAATGGAAGCCTCATGAATTGAGATCATTCTTATCTCAAAACCTAGTCCCTTAGCCAAATGAATTCACTTTTATTGCATTGACATGATTCACGGTTTGCAATAAATGAATGTTAAAGAGTTTGTTGGATAGGGAGACTTATCTAGATTGAGATCTTAGTGCATTTGATTTTTGAGATGGGCATGGCTAACTCTTTTGGAGTAGGATGAATTCAAATGGATTTTAGAATTAAGAACTAGGACATTGAGTTGATTGTTTTTGTTGGCATTCTTGGATATTGAGCTCCCACTTTCAAACCTCTCTCTTAGAGTTGTCATGTTTGTTTGCTTGAGGGCAAGCAAAAGGCAAGTTTGGGGGAGTTGATAGACTCATAATTTAGCATATTTTAGCATCCATATTACATTGTTTTGNTGCTGTATCAGAGAGCCTCTCATCCTCTCTGTGGTGCGTTCGTTCCCCCATCAATTCCATTCACCGATCCAACGTGAGAGAGTCTCGAGACCAACACGTTCGACTCCATCCCGTGAACCTCGATCTAGTCCTAGGTTTACACCATGTTTGCAATGGAAGCCTCATGAATTGAGATCATTCTTATCTCAAAACCTAGTCCCTTAGCCAAATGAATTCACTTTTATTGCATTGACATGATTCACGGTTTGCAATAAATGAATGTTAAAGAGTTTGTTGGATAGGGAGACTTATCTAGATTGAGATCTTAGTGCATTTGATTTTTGAGATGGGCATGGCTAACTCTTTTGGAGTAGGATGAATTCAAATGGATTTTAGAATTAAGAACTAGGACATTGAGTTGATTGTTTTTGTTGGCATTCTTGGATATTGAGCTCCCACTTTCAAACCTCTCTCTTAGAGTTGTCATGTTTGTTTGCTTGAGGGCAAGCAAAAGGCAAGTTTGGGGGAGTTGATAGACTCATAATTTAGCATATTTTAGCATCCATATTACATTGTTTTGCATGTACTTTTGCATTCATTTAGCCACTTTTAGTCCTATTTGCATACATATTAGAGTTTAGTGAGTGTTATCTTAGGTTGTTGCATATTTGTACATATTGAGTCCTTATTAGGTGTTTTGGAGGCTTGGAGGACCATATGGAGTCTCATGTATGATCAAGAGGAGGAAGGAAAGCAGCCAAATGAGAAGCAAAAGTCTTTTAAAAGCATATCGAGCATTTGGAGGCGGGAAATGTATGTGTCCAGAAGAAGGCCTTGCACTGAGATTCAGACTCCGAAGCCTTCTTAAGAGTTGTAGAGAATCCAGAGTTCTTTCTAGTGCCGTTAGAATCAAGTCATTTGGACCCGTGGTTAGAAAGTAACATCGATTTTGGTTGGGTTCGACGTGTTTGTTCGACCAGCTGCTCGAACCAAACAACCAGGGGTACTGTTCGACGACTTTGTTCGACCAGCTGCTCGAACCACTGCACCAGGGGTTCAGTTCGACCACTTTGTTCGACCAACTCGTCGAACTGAACCCAGACGATTTCTTTTTGGGTACAAATCGGATCAAGCGAAGACTTTCCGTTTCGATTCAGCCTTCGAGCTCTGCATGAAAGTTGTAGGTAATTGAATCAACTTTCATTTGGAAGTGGTTTCATGTCATTATGAGATGTGGTTTGGGAGATATGGCGATTTCCGCAAGACTGCTACTCCGGGTCAAAACCCGGTTTGTTCCGGGTTGACCCGGTTTGACCTCCTTCCCTATAAATACTTAAAAACCTAATTTTTATGTATCTTCTCTTGTGCTTAAACAGAAAAAACGCCCCTTTGAGGTTTGGAGGAGATTTTGATATTTCTTTTAAGTTTAATGCAATTAGATTCTTGTTTCTGCTAATATTTCTTAATTTTTCTTCTCTAATCATGTTTAGCTTATTATTTATCTTTGATTTGGTGGGCTTAACTATGATTAGTGAGTACTTCCTTAGAAACTTGGGGATGGGTTAGATTTAGGGTTTTCTAATGGTTCAATCATGCAATCTAGGATAGATTCTTTAATCTCTCTTCTTATTAAGTAGTTCCTAATGCCAAATAGATAATCTTTGCTATTTTTGATCATAAGCATTTCATACACCCACCAAGTGTTTGATGAAATGCTTGAACCAACTTTCTAAGAAATTTACATTCCTAGCCTAAGACATTAGTTTCCTAGGGTGTTTATCATGCTATTTAGACTTGTGTTTAATGCTTGCTAATCATTTTAATGCTAAAACATCATTAGTTCATTAGGGTGATTAGTAAAGGGATTATTACCACACATCATGGATTAGTCTTTATTAAGTGTTCTAGGCATAGAGATGGCTTGTTTAGTTGCTTAGATGATTGCAAGGTTGTCCCTTTAGATACCCAAATCAATGATTCCATCCCTAGGTTTCGTTTTAGTAATTTGTTAATCTTGCTTAGTAGTTAATTGCGTGATTAGTACCTAATTAGTGATAATTAAGGCTTTAGCTCATATAATTAGTCTTGTAGTATCTTTCTTAGCTAGTAGATTGCTTTCAATAGTTCCTTGTCTCCCTTATTTCGAATTTGGCTTAGTTTAAACCAAACTTTGTATTCTTATTGCATCAAACTCCCAAGATGGATTGATATCTCAAATATTGCAATGACATGAGCAATTGAGGAATTGCTAACAAGATTAAAAAGTCTTGTTTCAACACACCAAGACAGATCGAAAGTTCACAAGGAACAAAGAGAATCACTCTCAAAGGTTTTATAAAAAAAGGGTTGTTTCTCAAAATGAGATTACATGAGTTTATAAAGAGAAAATCAGCTTGAAGAGTCTAGTCTAAGTTATTCTCGAAAACTAGACAGAAATTAAAGAAAGATTGACCAAAAATGACTTTTAAACTTCATTTTCGTCAACCAGAAAAGTGCCTATTTGCAGCCTGGCGGGTGCTCCAAACTGGCGGGTTTGTGCGAATTGGTGCTGGCCTGGAAGTATATGTTAGGCCAGCGGGTGCTCTAAACAGGCGGGTTTGTGCGAAAGTAGCATAACTTCAGTGCTTTGTACTTTTGCTCCCATAATGCTTTCTTTGTCCATAACTTCTTAAATAAGTCCTTTAAGTGCATTCCTTAGCTCCTTAACTCTCGCCCGAGTCATTGGTCCTTCAGATACAAGCATTGCATCCTCAGGTTCAAGCTCAGCTTCCACTTGATTATCCTTGTTTCTTTCCATGATCACATCATGCCCCTCTTCTTGAAAAGGATTTGACCTCAAATCCGGTTCATCTGCAGCAAAAGGAACTAAGTCAGAAACATTAAAGGTTGAACTCACATTGTACTTACCTTGCAAGTCAATTTGGTAAGCATTGTCACTGATTTTTCTCAAGACTTTGAATGGACCATCGATCCTTGGCATGAGTTTAGACTTTCTTTCAGCTGGAAAGCGTTCTTTTCTCAAGTGTACCCAAACCAGATCTCCACAATCAAAGACCATCTTTTTCCTCCCTTTGTTTGCTTACTTTTCATACTGCTTTGTCTTTGCTTCAATGTTGAGTCGTGCCTTCTCATGGATCTGCTTAACAAGTTCAGCTTTCTTTTTCCCATCCATACTAACTCTTTCACTCAAAGGCAAAGGGATTAGATCCAAAGGAGTTAGAGGATTGAAACCATAGACAATATGAAATGGTGAATAATTGGTAACAGAATGAATCGAATGATTATATGCAAACTCAACATGAGGCAAACAATCTTCCCAAGTTCTAATGTTCTTTTTAATGATTGCACGCAAGAGTGTAGACAAAGTTCTATCGACAACTTCAGTTTGTCCATCAGTTTGAGGATGACAAGTAGTTGAGAACAACAACTTAGTCCCTAACTTAGACCACAAATTTTTTCAGAAATAGCTTAAGAACTTAGTGTCTCTATCAGATACAATTTTTCTAGCCATGCCATGCAAACGAACAACCTCTCTAAAGAACAACTCAACAACAAGCGATGCATCATCAGTTTTATGACATGGGATATTATGTGCCATCTTAGAGAATCAATCTACAACAACAAAGACAGAATCCCTTCCTTTCCTAGTTCTAGGCATTCCCAACACAAAATCCATAGAGATATCAGTCCAAGGCTCAGTAGGAATGGGTAAAGGAGTATACAAACCGTGGGGTTGCACCTTTGATTTTGATTGCTTGCATGTGACACATCTACCACAGATCCTTTCCACATCTCTCTTCATATGCGGCCAGTAGAAATGATCCTGCATAACATCTAATGTTTTGGCAACTCCAAAATGTCCCATTATGCCTCCTCCATGAGCTTCTCTAACGAACAAATCACTCAAAGAGCAATTAGGCACACACAAACGATTTTCATAAAACAGAAATCCTTCATGCCTAAAATACTTTCCATAAGCAAATTTTTCACAAGCTTGAAACACTTCTTTGAACTCAGAATCCGTTTCATACATTTCTTTAAGTTGTTCAAATCCTAACAACTTAGCATCAATAGTAGAGATGAGGACGTACCTTCTTGACAAAGCATCAGCAACAACGTTTTCCTTACCTTGTTTGTACTTGATGACATAAGGGAACGTCTCAATGAATTCTACCCATCTGGCATGTCTTTTGTTTAGCTTTTGTTGGCCTTTTAAGTGCTTTAAAGACTCATGATCAGTGTGAATCACGAACTCTTATGGTCAAAGATAATGCTGCCACGTTTGTAAGGCTCGGACCAAGGCATAGAGCTCCTTATCATATGTTGGATAGTTCAAGGTGGCTCCTCCTAGTTTCTCACTGAAATAAGAAATGGGCCTCTTCTCTTGCATCAACACTGCTCCAATGCCTACACCAGAAGCATCACATTCAATTTCAAAGGTCTTAAGAAAGTTAGGCAGAGACAAAGAGGTGCGTTTGTAAGCTTCCCTTTCAAAGTCTGAAATGCCTCTTCTTGTGCTTCTTCCCATTTGAAACCAACGTCCTTTTTGATCACTTCACTCAATGGTGCAGCAATAGTGCTAAAGTCTTTCACAAAACGTCTATAAAAGCCTGCTAGTCCATGGAAACTTCTGACTTCTCCAACGGTCTTTGGACTAGGCCATTCACGAATTGCCTTGATGTTATTGATGACTCTGCGCTCAACACACATTCTCCAAGTACCATCCTTCTTTGGCACAAGCAGAACTGGCACAGCACAAGGGCTCATGCTTTCTCGAATGTATTCCTTCTCCATCAGCTCACTGACTTGTCTTTGTAATACCTTGGTCTCCACTGGATTGGTTCTGTAAGCTAGACGATTAGGTAGTGAAGCTCCAGGGACAAAGTTTATTTGATGCTCAATCCCACGAATTGGTGGTAAACCACTAGGATTGTCTTCAGGGAATACATCTCCAAAATCCTGCAAAAGAGAAGTAATTTCACTNTATTTGATGCTCAATCCCACGAATTGGTGGTAAACCACTAGGATTGTCTTCAGGGAATACATCTCCAAAATCCTGCAAAAGAGAAGTAATTTCACTCGGTAGCACCGGTTCAATGTTAGTTAAACTCATTAGAGTTTCTTTGTAAACAAATAAAATCATGGGCTGCTTAGAGAAAAGAACTCTCTTAACCTCACTAGACCTCACAAAGAAGTTTGAATTCCTCACGGGTTTACTCTCAAAGGCCTTTTTCTTGGTTTTACTCAAACTCTCACTCTCTTTTTGCTGGATAGTGTTTGGGGGGTCACTCAGAGTGTTTTTCTCTTTTTCTTTCTTCTTGCTCAAGTGTTTTTGATCTTGATGTACCTCAGATGGTGTCAATGGAACTAGAGTGAACTTCTTTCCCTTAAAGTCGAAAGTGTGCTTGTTTGAGAATCCATCATGTGTAACCTTGTGATCAAACTGCCACGGTCTCCCCAAAACAATATGACCAGCTTCCATTGGCAAAACATCACACATAATCTCGTCTTTATACTTTCCAATAAAAAAAGGAACTCTTACTTGCTTTGTCACTGCCATTTCTCCATTGTCATTCAACCATTGCATGCTATAGGGTTTCGGATGTCTCTCAGTCTGTAGACCCAACTTCTGAACCATAGTCTGCCTAGCAACATTCGTACAGCTTCCTCCATCAATTATGAGGCTGCAAACCTTCTGGTGGAACCACCGAGCCGGAGCCAACCGAAGGAGATGTCCCCACGGTCATGGAGGGCCGAATGACCCGGTCCAAAACCAAATCCTTACGTCAGAAGTTCAACCTAGCAGTGGGGAGGATCATCAGCACGTTGGACCTGGAGGCCATCGATCCACCTCATCAAACCGCACCAGAAAGCTACAACGAACCCGAGAAGGCGCAAGAGGAGGAATTACCGCGGCAGGACATCATACAAGCCCCGCTTCAGCACGACCAAGGTATGCCCCTTCACTTAACTGATTTTATAGTCCAATGCAACAGGAAGCATGAGGAGAACATCACCGAGCCTCAAGATACCGCGATCACAATCCTAGAAGCCGAGAGAGAGAGTTTGGCGTTTCCAGAGGAGTTGGAGGACAACGGTGACCGTTCCAGTGAAGACCTCAACAGCAGGACATCAAGCACACTCCAGACTGTCAAGACAAAGGAAAACCTCACCAAAGCCACGTCAAGAACCGTCCTGACCACGCAACAACACCCCTGGCCGCTCCTAAACGAAAACAAGGTATTTTCCATTTCAATAATGCTTGCAGGTACAGACACTCCCACTGAGCGTCATGACTAAGCCAGAGAGGTCAAAGGATCAAGAAAGACGCAAAGATTAAGTTGTTTCCTTTTTTTTTGGTTAAAACGCTAGTGTTTTCCTTTTCTTTGTATTAGGCGAACTATTTTGTTTTGCTTTTGTTTTCCCTTTATTTTTCTTTGCATTTTCGCATTCAAATTTACCCTAAGGGAGACCCTAGAAGGTCACTGCCGCCGGACTGTTTATAAAGTCCCACTTCGGCTTTGTAGCTCGATACTTTTCACTTATCAATAAAAATCGGCAGTTCTTCTCAAGTCAAGTCTTGTGAAACCCTTGCTCGTTCTTCTGTGTGTGGAATCACGCAAAGCACGAGTACTTGCTGTATCAGAGAGCCTCCCATCCTCTCTGTGGTGCCATCGTTCCATCATCCGATCCCTTACTCCGATCCAACGCGAGAGAGCCTTTAGGCCAGCGCGTTCGATTCCATCCCGTGAGTCTCGGTCCATCTGAGGTTCACAACATCTGGTATCAGAGCCGAAAGGTTCCTACATCAGGTGACATCTATCCTTTTCACCTTTTGGTTTATTTCAGCTTATTTGCTTCTGTTTCATTAGAGAAAACCCTATAAAAATCGTTGCTGTTTCCGTTTGTTTGATTTAGCTTTGTTCTTAGACAGATCCGGTTAGGTTGTTACTTTCAAGTGGTTTCCTTTGATCGTGCGAACTGATCTGATTGTTGCTTGTTAGTTTTCGTATTCATTAAAACCAGAAAACCCTAAAAAGTAAGTTGCTTGCTTCCTGTCATCTAGCTAGTCGTTTATAACCATTCCTTGATTTCATTGAATTGATTAGCATAACCGGCTTGTTTGATTTCTGTTTAAATTGTTTTGCTGGTTTTGAATTCATCTGTTGTGGTGCTTTGATAGTTTGTTGTTTTTGTCGGATTACAGGAACAGTATAAGCATTAAAAGGACAACATGGGTGAAGAAGTACCTCAGGACGCCATGGTGCAGATGATGGCCGCTTTCCGGGAAGAGATGCAGGCCATGAGACAGGAGTCTGGAGAGCGCATGATGCGCTTGGAACAACCGCCACCACCTCCTGCGCCAGCTGCGACTCCTCCACCGAGAGCTCCTGTGAGGAACTTACGTGAGCCAGAGGACGAGATGCCTGAGCTTGAGGATGACCATCCCCCTGACCCGTTGCAGCAACAACACCAGCGTGCACCGGACCCCCTTCGGAGACAGCGAGCGCGGGAGGAAAAGCCGAGAGAAGGCAACATGGATATCAAGCTTACTCCTCCAACCTTTGCTGGTAAGTCGAATCCGGACGTGTATCTGGATTGGGAGAGGAGGCTGGAATACATATTTGAGTGCTATGGATACGGCGACCGCAAGAGAGTTGCCTTGGCCGCGACCCAGCTCACGGACAACGCCATCGCGTGGTGGGACAGAAACGTGGCCGAGAGAAGGAGAAATCGTTTTGCGCCGGTCACCCTGTGGCGGGACATGAAGTTTCTCTTGAGATCCAGATATGTCCCTGATCACTATCATTGGGATTTGCAGAAACGGTTCAGAAAGCTTTCCCAAGGGACTAGGACCGTGGATGAATACTTCGAGGAGTTTGAGAAGCTCATGAATCTGTTGGAACTAGAAGAATCCGAGGAGGCTTTGATGGCCCAGTTCATTGACGGTTTACAAGAGCGCATAGCCCGAAAGGTCGAAAGGACCCAATACAGCGGCATGCATGAGCTCCTACACCTCTCGGTCCAAGTAGAGCAGCAGATCAAGCGCAAAGTGTCTATGACCAACCGTGCCAGAAATCCGCAGCCGTGGAATGCATGCAACTCTAAACCCCCGGACAAAGGAAAGGCAGTGGAGATTGATTCACGTTTCAAAGGAAAAGCCCCTGAACCACCCAAGTCTCCACGGCCAGAGCAAGGTAAGTTCCCTAGTACATCTAGAACTCGTGAAATAATCTGTTTCAAATGTTAGGGAAGAGGCCACATGTCACGGGAATGCCCCAACCAGAGAACCATGATCTTGACCCCAAGTGGAGATTATGAATCTCAAGACGAGGAGGATGATGATGCTGATGAGCTAGAAGGCGAGATAGACTATCCTGACCATGGTGAGATGCTCGTCACCATGAGGATTCTGAGCGCTCTAGTTACGCCAGAGGAGAAAGTGCAAAGAGAGAACATCTTTCATACAAGATGCACCATCCGGAACAAGGTATGTTACCTTATCATAGACGGTGGTTCTTGCACTAACGTTGCTTCTAAGTACATGGTAGAGAAGCTAGGTCTAGAGTAGACCAAACACCCGAGGCCCTACAAGCTGAGATGGTTGAATGATCAAACTGAGCTGCGAATCTCAGAACAAGTCATTATACCGTTTAGCGTGGGAAAGTATCAAGATGAAGTTACTTGTGATGTTGTACCGATGCAAGCTGGACACCTTCTGCTGGGAAGGCCGTGGCAATTTGATCGAGCAACAAGTCATAATGGCCGGACCAACTTCTACTCTTTCACTTACAAGGACCGTAAGCACAACCTAGCCCCCTTAAGCCCCACCGAAGTGCATCAAATGCAGACCCATATGGCTAAGGAGACTGAGGTAAGTAAATCTAACTTGTACGTTACAAGTAATACCGTGTTTAAAACCATGAGTGCCTGTGGCACCGTGCTGCTAATGGTTTTCAAAGATTGTCTAAGCACAGATTTAGGTGAATTACAACTTCCGAGTGAAGTGCAAGCTGTCTTAGATCGATTCAAGGATGTATTTCTCGAGGAGATACCGGCTGGTTTATCTCCTATCCGTGGGATAGAGCATCACATTGACTTGGTTCCAGGCTCTGCTTTACCCAACAAGGTCGCTTACCGAATGAATCCCGAAGAAACCAAGGAACTAGAGAAGCAAGTCAAAGACTTGATGGACAAGGGATACATCAGGGAGAGTCTCAGTCCGTGCGCTGTACCGGTCCTATTACCTAAGAAGGACGGTACCTGGAGGATGTGTGTAGACTTCCGCGCAATTAACAACATTACCATCAAGTACCGGCACCCCATCCCGCGCCTTGATGACATGCTAGACGAGCTTAGTGGAGCAACTATCTTCTCAAAGGTGGATCTCAGGAGTGGGTACCATCAGGTGAGGATGAGGGAAGGCGATGAATGGAAGACCGCCTTCAAGACTAAGCAAGGCCTATACGAATGGCTTGTGATGCCGTTCGGCCTCACCAATGCCCCTAGCACATTTATGCGGCTAATGAACCAGGTTCTAAGATCATTCATTGGTAGATTCGTGGTAGTGTATTTCGATGACATACTTGTCTATAGCCGATGCTTAGCTGATCATCTCATGCACTTAGAACTTGTGTTAAAAACGCTTCGGAAGGAAGGCCTATACGCCAACCTAAAGAAGTGCTCCTTTTGTACTAACAAGCTTGTTTTCTTAGGCTTTGTAGTAAGTGAACAGGGCTTGCAAGTGGATGAGGAAAAGATCAAGGCTATTCAAGAATGGCCCACGCCTAGTACTATCGGCCATGTTAGAAGCTTTCACGGTCTAGCCTCCTTCTACCGACGGTTTGTTAAAGATTTCAGCACCGTGGCTGCCCCACTCACGGCTGTTATCAAGAAGAACGTTCCGTTCTCATGGGGAGAAGCACAGGAAGCTGCATTCAACACGCTCAAGGACCGTCTCACGCAAGCACCGGTCCTAGCATTACCGGATTTCGAGGTTATGTTTGAGGTAGAGTGCGATGCTTCGGGCTTAGGCATAGGAGCTGTCCTACACCAGAGAGGCCGGCCAGTAGCTTACTTCAGTGAGAAGCTGAGTGGAGCCACACTAAACTATCCGACCTACGACAAAGAGCTATACGCGTTAGTGAGGGCATTAGAAACCTGGCAGCATTACTTGCTATCCAAGGAATTTGTTATCCACACTGACCACGAGACGTTGAAGCATCTGAGAGGACAGACATCACTGAAGAGACGACACGCCAAGTGGTTGGAATTCATAGAGACATTCCCTTACGTGATCAAGTACAAGAAAGGAAAAGACAATGTGGTGGCCGATGCATTATCTAGGAGGCACGCACTGATCACTACAATGGAGGCTAAGGTTCTAGGATTTGAGCAGATCAAGGGTTTGTATGAGGAAGATCCTGACTTTGGAGAAAGTTACAAGGAGAATGGCAAAGGAGCTTACAGCGTCTACTATATCTTTGATGGATTTCTATTCAAGGACAAACGGTTGTGCATTCCCCAAAGTTCAATCCGAGAGTTACTAATCCGGGAAGCTCATGGTGGTGGTCTAATGGGACATTTCGGCATCGCCAAGACTCTAGCCGTGCTTACTGATCATTTCTTCTGGCCACACTTGAAAAGGGATGTGGAGAAGTTCTGTAACTGATGCATCACATGCCGAAGGACCAAATCCAGGTTACACCCTCACGGTCTATATACGCCTTTACCAATACCTAACGCCCTTTGGGTAGATATCTCCATGGATTTTGTATTAGGACTGCCTAAGATCTGGCACAAGGACTCGATCTTTGTGGTGGTGGACCAATTCAGCAAGATGGCACACTTCATACCATGCGCCAAAGTGAATGATGCCACTCAGACCGCAGATTTGTTTTTCAAAGAGGTGGTGCGTTTACATGGAGTGCCGAGGTCGATCGTATCAGATCGTGACACTAAGTTCCTCAGCCACTTCAGGAAAACCCTTTGGAGAAAGATGGGCACCAAGCTGCTATTCTCAACCACATGCCACCCCCAAACGGATGGCCAAACCGAGTCGGTAAACCGTACTCTTTCAACCTTACTTAGAGCAACGCTTGGTCAAAATATGAAAACATGGTTAGATTGCATTCCATTTATTGAGTTTGCTTATAACCGTGCTACTCACTCTGCATCTAAGCTGTCCCCTTTCGAGGTTGTATACGGTCTTAACCCCCTGACACCAATAGACCTCTCGCCCATACCGCAAGCTGAACAAGTGAACATGGATGGACTTAACCGCGGAGAATTCATAAAGAAACTACACTTAACGGCTAAAGAGAACATTGAGAGGAAGACCGAGGAGTATAAGAGGAATAAAGACAAGGGACGCAAGTAGATTGTCTTCGAACCAGGCGAATGGTTTTGGTTACATATGAGGTCGGAATGATTCCCGCAGAAAAGAAGCTCCAAGCTAGCGCCAAGAGGAGATGGCCCATTCAAAATCTTGGAACGAATCAACAACAATGCCTACAAGCTGGAACTCCCAGGTGAGTTTAATATCTCGCATAGCTTTAATGTTGCTGACTTATCTCTGTTTGATGCAGAAGAAACAGTTTTGAGGGCAAAACCTTCTCAAGAGGGAGGGAATGGTGGAACCACCGAGCCGGAGCCAACCGAAGGAGATGTCCCCACGGTCATGGAGGGCCGAACGACCCGGTCCAAAACCAAATCCTTACGTCAGAAGTTCAACCTAGCAGTGGGGAGGATCATCAGCACGTTGGACCCGGAGGCCATCGATCCACCTCATCCAACCGCACCTGAAAGCTACAACGAACCCGAGAAGGCGCAAGAGGAGAAATTACCCCGGCAGGAAATCATACAAGCCCCACTTCAGCACGACCAAGGTATGCCCCTTCACTTAACTGATTTTATAGTCCAATGCAATAGGAAGCATGAGGAGACCATCACCGAGCCTCAAGATACCGCGATCACAATCCTAGAAGCTGAGAGAGAGAGTTTGGCGTTTCCAGAGGAGTTGGAGGACAACGGTGACCGTTCCAGTGAAGACCTCAATAGCAGGACATCAAGCACACTCCAGACTGTCAAGACAAAGGAAAACCTCACCAAAGCCACGTCAAGAACCGTCCTGACCACGCAACAACAACCATGGCCGCTCCTAAATGAAAACAAGGTATTTTCCATTTCAATAATGCTTGCAGGTACGGACACTCCCACTGAGCGTCATGACTAAGCCAGAGAGGTCAAGGGATCAAGAAAGACGCAAAGATTAAGTTGTTTTTGTTTCGGTTTAAGTTGTTTCCTTTTTTTTTGGTTAAAACGCTAGTGTTTTCCTTTTCTTTGTATTAGGCGAATTATTTTGTTTTGCTTTTGTTTTCCCTTTATTTTTCTTTGTATTTTCGCATTCAATTTTACCCTAAGGGAGACCCTAGAAGGTCACTGCCGCCGGACTGTTTATAAATTCCCACTTCGGCTTTGTAGCTCGATACTTTTCACTTATCAATAAAAATCGGCAGTTCTTCTCAAGTCAAGTCTTGTGAAACCCTTGCTCGTTCTTCTGTGTGTGGAATCACGCAAAGCACGAGTACTTGCTGTATCAGAGAGCCTCCCATCCTCTCTGTGGTGGCATCGTTCCATCATCCGATCCCTTACTCCGATCCAACGCGAGAGAGCCTTTAGGCCAGCGCGTTCGATTCCATCCCGTGAGTCTCGGTCCATCTGAGGTTCACACCACCTTCTCATGAACAGGACATCTTGTGTGAACAAGTTCTCTCGCTGTTCTATTTCCTCAGACTTGTTTTCAACTCTCAAAGATCTCCTAATGACAAGCAAATCACCTTTAAGTGGAAGTTCATCACGTTCTCTTGATGAATCTGATGCGATCATAGATAGCACAAAGGAGAATGATCTTGTAGCTGAGCTTGAACCTCAACCAGAAGCCGTTGAAGACTTGGTGATGCCATCCGGACCTATGACTCATGCAAGAGTTAAGAGACTTAATGAAGGAATTGGAGGATTACTAAATCAGATGATCACTCAACAAGGAGAAGAAGTGAAAACCATTCTGTTTTTGATTGCACGGCAGACTTCTGAAGTTATGCAGCAGACTTCTGAAAATACACGGCAGACTTGTGGAAATACACAGCAGACTTCTGAAGTTATGCAGCAGACTTGTGAGTCAAACCTTATAAAAGCTTATAAAGGGTTGTGATCATTTGTACTCTTTTTCCTTGTCCTTGGTTTTTCCCTTTGGGTTTTCCAGGAAAGGTTTTAATGAGGCAAATTGATTCACATGTTCTAACCCATTCAGAAGCTATATAAGTCGAGCTACATTCGTCAACTATATAGTCAAGCTATATAGTCGAGCTACATTCGTCAACTATATAGTCGAGATTCTGCCAAGGAAGGAAAAGCAGCTAAAGAGTCATTTGGAGTTCAAGAGTCTTTGGAGGCCAAGTGTGACGACCCAACCCGGATATTTCTATCCCGGCCAGACCGTCCCGATTTAACCTCTCGGCCAAATTTTATACTTAGTCAAATTTTTAGATTTTTCCCATTTTATTTTTAAACATTTCGATTCAATTTTAAGACAGCCCAATTTTATTACATAAATATTACTTAAGTCTGCGGTTCTAGCAATGGTAAGTTCGCTATACGCTATTACATCATTTTAACTAGACCATTATTCAATAAAAACCCAAAACCCGATCCATCCCCTTTCCTTCACTGCCATTGTCTCGCCACAGAATAATCAGTCACGGATTAACTCTTTACCTGCGTCCACAAAAAGGAGGCATAAGCAAACGAATTGCTTAGTGGTACGGTCATCCCTTCTCACTAGGCCATAGTCTATTCACGCAATCATACTATCAGTTCTATACAATCATTATTACTTAACAGAATACACCCACGGTCTGACTATTTAGCCCAACTATCGGACAATCTCTTCTTAAGGCTCGGACATGCTTAAGCGAGATAATCACATCTCCTAAGCAATGGATCCGATCCGGATTTCTGACCAGTCAGCTAAATTAGCCACGGAAATTCAGCAGATCATCGAATATGTTAAGTAAACGGCCGGATATCACCCAAACAATCAACGAAAATACAGAACCTAGCAATCAAATGATCCTAGAACATAAGCCACGGTCACGCACTCACATTAGTTAATAGGCAGTCGCAGATTACAGAATTTAGCCGATGGGTTTCTTAGATTATCCACGATCCAGTCACGCATCTCACTGATACTGTCGCGCGTCTCCCGGATACAGTCGCACGTCTCCCGGACACGGTTGTCTCGTCTCGACCACGGCTCGGATATCGGATCATCCGATCAGCTATCACACGATCCGGTCAGAATTCTTCGGACAGCTCGATCTTTCCTTTGGTAAATCGGCTACTCCAAGTCGATTAACTCGGATAGAGTTCGCAGACACGACACGATTCACGTGATTCTCGACTGCAGTCAGTTACTCACGGATATTGCTCGGCTACTATCGGATTCTCTCGGACAGCCCTCGGACGAAGTCGAACGTCTCTCGAACACTTTCGACTACGGACAGCTACACACGGATATCGTTCAGCTACGATCGGATTCTCTCGGACAGTTGTCGAACCGCTCGGATAGCTCTCGGATGAAGTCGGACGTCTCTCGAACACTTCCCGACTACGGACATAAACTCTCGGCTATAATCGAAAACCACTCGAATATCTCCAGAAGCTCTCGACTATTTCTGCAATTTTCTCGAAAAGCCAAGGATAGAATGTCGGCAATGGCTTAATCCTGCCTAAATATGCCCGACCATTCAAGTCAAAACGCCCCCTTCCATGGCCTAAGAGTCACGTCTCTTCTTTTTCACGAAAAGCCAAAGGAGTGGCGTCAAAAGACTTATCCCAGATAACTCTGCTGACAATTTTAAGTTAAAACCGAGTTTTTCACGGCCTCAGTCACAGACAGTCGAATCTGTTCGAAGAAAACCGGACATTTCCCGGCCAAATCTCAATTCGTCGAACATGGCCGGTCCAATTTAAGTTTTCCCGGCTTAAGCCGGTTAAGGCTTGTTTTTCTGATTTTCCTTGGCATAAACCGCTTCTTACAAGCTCCAACACTTAGCCATTTTTCGCGAACATATTCCCTTTTGCCTTGGCCAAAGCTGCATTCGTCCGAACCAAACTTATTTTTCTCGAACATAGCCACGTCCCTCACGGACATTTCAGAACTTTCTTGACCATTTCCCATTTTCCCTCGAACATTCGGATGTTCCTTAGCCAAACTCTACATTTCCCTGGATAACTCGACTCATCACTCGGCTATCCCTTCCCGAATAGGATTTCTGGTCATGGATGCTACAACTCTCCCCCACTCGGATTGGATTCGTCCTCGAATCCTAGGTAACAATTGCTTCTTCCTCGAGTTTCTCAAACCACTTTGGGAAATCTGTTTTCATCCTTGACACCATTTCCCAAGTAGTTTCTTCTTCCCCATTGCAATCCCAAACAACTTGGATCATCTTGACCTTTTTCCTTCGTTCAGTCTTTTCTTTTTTGTCCAAGATTCGAACCGGTCTAGCTTCTACCGCCAGATCTTCTTGCAAATCTGGAGGTGGCTTGGTTATAATAGTTTCTCGGTCAGTTATACTCTTCCTTAGTTGCGATACATGGAAAACATTGTGGAATGCATCCATTTCAGAAGGCAATTCTAGCTTATAAGCAACTGCCCCAACTCTTGCCAGAATACGGTACGGTCCCATGTACCTCGGATTAAGCTTAGCATTCTTCCCCGCTCGGTCCTTTCCTTTATAGGTGACTGTCTTTAGATAAACTATATCGCCTACACTGAATTCTAAGTCCTTACGGCGCTTATCCGCATAACTATTTTGCCGGTCTTGAGCTTCTTTTAGCTTCACTTTCAGAAACTTAATTTTCTCGGTAGTTGCCTCGACCACAGCCGGGCCAATCTCACTCCGCTCCCCCACTTGAGTCCAACACAACGATGTTCTACATGGTCTACCGTACAATGCTTCATATGGAGACATCTCGATGCTTCTTTGGTAACTGTTGTTATATGCAAACTCAGCCAAAGGTAGATAACTCTCCCAGTTGCCACCCCAGTCAAGCTTAACCATCTGACAAGTCTGACAACCGGCTACCCACTTAGCCACATCACGCTTCATCCCAACCCAATGATAATACCTTTTTAAGTCTTGGTACATCTTAGTCATTCCCGGGTGAACAGAAAATCTTGACTGATGTGCTTCCTTGAGAATTTCTTCCCTTAACTCTTTCTCGTTAGGAACACACACTCGACCATTTACTACAATCGTCCCATTGTTTGAATTCTGATACTCAGTCTGGTCGTTCTGTGATACCTTGATCAGATTCTCATCCTTTTCTTGAGCCAGTTGAATTCTTGTTAACAAGTCAGCTTGATCCGCGGCTTCCAACCCCAACGGTTCTAGTTCCTCAGTCAGAACATTCAGCCTTAACGTCCTTAGGATATTCACAACTCCTTCGATATCTTTTGCAGATGACACACTAGCCTTTCTTCGGCTCAATGCATCAGCAACGAGGTTAGCCTTTCCCGGATGATACGCTATCTCTAGGTCGTAGTCAACGACTAATTCCATCCACCTCTGTTGCCTTAGGTTAAGTTCCGGTTGAGTGAAAATATATTTCAAGCTCTTATGATCAGTAAACACTTGAACTTTCCCACCATACAAGTAAGATCCCCATATCTTTAATGCAAAGACTACAGCCGCCATCTCCAAGTCATGCGTAGGATAATTCGCTTCATGTTTTCTTAACTGTCTTGACGCATAAGCAATAACGTTTCCATGTTGCATTAAGACACAACCAAGTCCTTTCCCAGAAGCGTCTGTGTACACCACATATGGGTCATCCGGCTCGATTAGAGCCAACACTGGTGCACTGGTAAGCATTTCTTTCAGCTTCGAGAAACACTCTTCCCATTCGGCCGTCCACACAAATTTAACATCCTTGCCGGTCAGACGTGTCATTGACTGAGCCATGCTTGCAAAGCCTTTAATAAAACGCTTTTAGTAACCAGCCAATCCCAGAAAACTTCTTATCTCAGACGCATTCTCATGTCTCGGCCAATCTGCAATGGCCTTTATCTTTTCAGGATCCACGTACACTCCCTTGTCTGAAACAACATGGCCTAAGAAGCCAATGTGTCTTTGCCAGAAGCTACACTTACTGAGTTTAGCAAACAACTTCTGTTCCCGCAGCTTACTCAACACGATTCTCAAGTGAACCTTGTGTTCTTCCGGGCTCTTTGAATATACCAAAATGTCATCTATGAAGATGATCACGAATTCATCCAAGTGCTCTCTGAACACGCCATTCATCAACTTCATGAACGCAGCCGGTGCATTAGTCAATCCGAAAGGCATGACAACAAACTCATAGTGACCGTACCTTGTTCTAAAGGTAGTCTTCCGAATATCCGACCCTTCCATCGGAATTTGATGATATCCAGAGGCTAAATCAATCTTTGAAAACCAAGTAGCACCCCTAAGCTGATCCAACAACTCGTCTATCTCGGGAGTGGATACTTGTTCTTCACAGTGACTCGGTTTAGCCCACGGTTGTCGATGCAAAGCCGAAAGCTCCCATCCTTCTTCTTTACAAATAAAACCGGTGCGTCCCATGGTAAACTGCTTGGTCTCACAAAATCTTTGTCCAACAGATCCGTCAGTTGCTTCTTGAGCTCAGACATCTCAGTCGGTGCCATTCAATACGGTGCTTTGGATGTCGGAGTCGTCCCTGGTTCAAGTTTAATCGTGAATGGATCTGAAGGAGTCGGTGGCATCCCGGATAAAGCTTGGAACACGTCCTCAAATTCTTGCGCCACGGGAATATCTCCCACTTCTACATCTGGATCTGTTTCAATAGTCGTGATTGTAGCCAAGTACGCTTCACAACCTTTCTCAATTAACCGCTCCGCTTGGATTGCTGAAATGATCAAGCTCCCTGAGGTCGGCCTTGGTACTTCAGAATTTCTCCGTCTCTCTCGAATCTCACCCTGCCTCGGTGACAATCCAAGTGTGCCTTATACTTCCCGAGCCAATCCATCCCTAGAATCACGTCATAGGACTTGACTCGGAAAACTACCAAATCTGTTGGCATATTGACTTCCCCTATCCAGACAGAAATGTTTCGGACCACACCCATTGAGAACATCACTTGGCCGCCAGCCGCTCTCACTAGTCCAACTTCTTCCCCGGGTACCGTTTCGAAATCGCCTTTCCCCATTATGTCTGGGCTACAAAAGCAATGACTCGCTCCGGAGTCAAACAGAACATGGGTCTCTACCCCACCCATAAGTAAGGTCCCTACACATTCATTCTTAGAATGCTAAGACTCTTACAGACCACGCAAGCAACAATTCCCAAAAAAATGTAAGTAATAAAACTCACCAGTGATCGGACGAGAGGTGCTTGGCTCCGCGGTTTCCTCCATGGTCGTCGAGTAAACCCTTGGCATTATGGCTTGTCTTTTAGCCGGCGATGCAAGTACTTCTCATGTCCGCTTCAGATGCGATGGCATTTGATTTGCAGCACCCAACTTAGGACACTCTCTCTTGAAATTTCCCGGCTCCCCACAACCATAGCACACCCTAGCCACACTCTCACTTCCCGAAGCCTTGACCATCCTTTGGTCCTCTTCAGGACAGTCATGCACCTTATGCCAGAGACTCCCACATCGGTGACAAGCTCCGGATGCACGTCTACACTCTCCAACATGCATCCGTCCGTAAGTCCCACATGTGCTGCGAACCATGGTCGGCTTACTCGGAACGTTCCTTCCAAACTTCCGATTATGGCCGCCACTAGCAGATTGTCCTTGCCTAGCCACGGCCACCACAATTCCAGCCTTCAGCAAGGCTTCTTCCTCTTTTCCCGACTCCAGCAATGCTGCTTTCTCCACAAGACAACCGTTGCATAATCACGAACCAGACAACCGTTGCGAAGCTCAACTCGCAGTCCGCTCATGAACCTACATATTAGCTTCTCCTCCAAATCATACTCATTCCCAACGTACTTCTTTAGTTGGTTAAACTCTGTCTCATACTGCCTTACGGTCATTGAACCTCGGCGCAAGTATAAAAACGCTGCCTCGAGCTTGTTGTAAGCTTCCTGCGGAAAGTATTTACTCCTGAACATCGCAGAGAACGTCTCATAAGAACAATCCGGATTCATCAGACGCCCTGCGACTCCTTTCCACCAAGCGTGTGCACTCCCCTCCAGGTAATGCACAGCAATGTCCTTCTTATAACCCTCGGGACATCGGATAGATCCAAAGTTCCTTTCAAGTCTCATTCTCCACTCATCGCCCTCAATCGGCATGGAACCACCAGAAAAGAACTTAGTCCCCAGCCTTGCCATATGGTCCAGGACTTTGAGATAAGTCGGAATCCTCATGGCTGGATTCACTTCCTCAACCACAGGTTCCACCAATGGTTCCGCCACCGGTTCCATCACGAGTTCAGGTGTTACAACCGGAACAGGTGCAACCACCGGTAGTCGCTCCAACACTTGAGCTAGCAGAATCAGAACAGCCTCCATTCTATCTGGAACAGTCACGTTTTCCACACCATTCACAGCCGCATTTGCAGCAGCATTCACAGCCGCGTTCAGAGCATCATTCACAGCCGCTGCTTGTATTTCAGAATTCACTTCCTGATTCTCGGCAATGTTCCCAGCTGCAGAGTTACTTGAGTTCTCAGCTATTCCCCCAACCTGTCTTCTTTCATTACGTCTTCCTGCAGCCATCTGTATTACCAGAAACCCAGTTAGCCCGAAGCTAACTCAAAATAGAGTTCACAAACTCAACAAAAATCTTACCGCGAGACTTGGCAGTGAAAGGATGGATCAAACCCTTAACCCATTTATGCTAATGAACTGTCCTAGAATCGACCATGCTCTGATACCAACTTGGGACGACACAACCCGGATATTTTTATCCCGGCCAGACCGTCCCTAGTTAACCTCTCGGCCAGATTTGATACTTAGTCAAATTTTTAGATTTTTTCCATTTTATTTTTAAACATTTCTATTCAATTTTAAGACAGCCCAATTTCATTACATAAATATTACTTAAGTCTGCGGTTCTAGCAATGGTAAGTTCGCTATAAGCTATTACATCATTTTAACTAGACCATTATTCAATAAAAACCCAAAACCCGATCCATCTCCTTTCCTTCACTGCCTTTGTCTCGCCACAGAACAATCAGTCACTGATTAACTCTTTACCTGTGTCCACAAAAAGGAGGCATAAGCAAACGAATTGCTTAGTGGTATGGTAATCCCGTCTCACTAGGCCATAGTCTATTTACGCAATCATACTATCAGTTCTATACAATCATTATTACTTAACGGAATACACCCACGGTCTGACTATTTAGCCCAACTATCGGACAATCTCTTCTTAAGGCTCGGACATGCTTAAGCGAGATAATCACATCTCCTAAGCAATGGATCCGATCCGGATTTCTGACCAGTCAGCTAAATTAGCCACGGAAATTCAGCAGATCATCGAATATGTTAAGTAAACGGCCGGATATCACCCAAACAATCAACGAAAATACAGAACCTAGCAATCAAATGATCCTAGAACATAAGCCACGGTCACGCACTCACATTAGTTAATAGGCAGTCGCAGATTACAGAATTTAGCCGATGGGTTTCTTAGATTATCCACGATCCAGTCACGCATCTCACTGATACTGTCGCGCGTCTCCCGGATACAGTCGCACGTCTCCCGGACACGGTTGTCTCGTCTCGACCACGGCTCGGATATCGGATCATCCGATCAGCTATCACACGATCCGGTCAGAATTCTTCGGACAGCTCGATCTTTCCTTTGGTAAATCGGCTACTCCAAGTCGATTAACTCGGATAGAGTTCGCAGACACGACACGATTCACGTGATTCTCGACTGCAGTCAGTTACTCACGGATATTGCTCGGCTACTATCGGATTCTCTCGGACAGCCCTCGGACGAAGTCGAACGTCTCTCGAACACTTTCGACTACGGACAGCTACACACGGATATCGTTCAGCTACGATCGGATTCTCTCGGACAGTTGTCGAACCGCTCGGATAGCTCTCGGATGAAGTCGGACGTCTCTCGAACACTTCCCGACTACGGACATAAACTCTCGGCTATAATCGAAAACCACTCGAATATCTCCAGAAGCTCTCGACTATTTCTGCAATTTTCTCGAAAAGCCAAGGATAGAATGTCGGCAATGGCTTAATCCTGCCTAAATATGCCCGACCATTCAAGTCAAAACGCCCCCTTCCATGGCCTAAGAGTCACGTCTCTTCTTTTTCACGAAAAGCCAAAGGAGTGGCGTCAAAAGACTTACCCCAG
>JAHZTW010000067.1:157734-168652 GCA_020283515.1 Alliaria petiolata | reverse complement strand
CTCATGTCATTGTAGTATTTGAGATGTCAATCCAAATGGGGTTAAGATTAACAACACTAGGAATACATGAAACTATTTAATCTAAGCCAAACTCAATATTGAAGGAGACAAGGGACTAATAAAAGCAAACCACAAGCTAAGAGAGACACTACAAGTTCAATAATATGAAACGAAACCTTAATTATCACTAATCAAGCACTAATCAAGCGATTAACTACTAATCAAGATTAGCAAATTACTAAAAACGAAATCTAGGGATGGAATCATTGATTTGGTATCTAAATGGACAACCTTGCAATCATCTAAGCAACTAAACAAGCCATCTCTATGCCTAGAACACTTAATAAAGACTAATCCATGATGTGTGGTAATAATCCCTTTACTAATCAGCCTAATGAACTAATGATGTTTTAGCATTAAAATGATTAGCAAGCATTAAACACAAGTCTAAATAGCATGATAAACACCCTAGGCAACTAATGTCTTAGGCTAGGAATGTAAATCTCTTAGAAAGTTGGTTCAAGCATTTCATCAAACACTTGGTGGGTGTATGAAATGCTTATGATCAAAAATAGCAAAGGTTATCTATTTGGCATTAGGAACTACTTAATAAGAAGAGATTAGGAAGAATCTATCCTAGATTGCAAGATTGAACCATTAGAAAACCCTAAATCTAACCCATCCCCAAGTTCCTAAGGAACTACTCACTAATCATAGTTAAGCCCACCAAATCAAAGATAAGTAATAAGCTAAACATGATTAGAGAAGAAAAATTAAGAAAGATTAGAAGAAACAAGAATCTAATTGCATTAAACCTAAAAGAAATATCAAAATCTCCTCAAAACCCCAAAGGGGAGTTTTTTCTGTTTAAGCACAAGAGAAAATACATAAAAATTAGGTTTTTAAGTATTTATAGGGAAGGAGATCAAACCGGGTCAACCCGGAACAAATCAGGTTTTGACCCGGGGTAGCAGTCTTACGGAAATCGCCTTATCTCCCTAACCACAGCTCAAAATGACATGAACCCACTTCCAAATGAAAGGTGATTCAATTACCTATAACTTTCATGAAGAGCTCGAAGGCTGAGTCGGAACGGAACGTCTTCGTTTGATCCGATTTGTACCCAAAAAGAAATCGTCTGGGTTCAGTTCGACGAGTTGGTCGAAAAAAGTGGTCGAACTGAACCCCTGGTGCAGTGGTTCGAGCAGCTGGTCGAACAAAGTCGTCGAACAGAACCCCTGGTTGTTTGGTTCGAGCAACTGGTCGAACAAACACGTCGAACCCAACCAAAATCGATGTAACTTTCTAACCACGGGTCCGAATGACTTGATTCTAACGGCACTAGAAAGAACTCTGGATCCTCTACAACTCTTAAGAAGGCTTTAGAGTCTGAATCTCAGTGAAAGGCCTTCTTCTGGACACATACATTTCTCGCCTCCAAATGCTTGATATGCTTCTAAAAGACTTTTGCTTCTCATTTGTCTGCTTCTCTTCCTCCTCTTGATCATCCATGAGACTCCATATGGTCCTCCAAGCCTCCAAAACACCTAATAAGGACTCAATATGTACAAATATGCAACAACCTAAGCTAACACTCACTAAACTCTAATATGTATGCAAATGGGACTAAAAGTGGCTAAATGAATGCAAAAGTACATGCAAAACTATGTAATATGGATGCTAAAATATGCTAAATTATGAGTCTATCAACTCCCCCAAACTTTCCTTTTGCTTGCCCTCAAGCAAACAAACATGACAACTCTAAGAGAGAGAGGTTTGAAAGTGGGAGCTCAATATCCAAGAATGCCAACAAAAACAATCAACTCAATGTCCTAGTTCTTAATTCTAAAATCCATTTGAATTCATCCTACTCCAAAAGAGTTAGCCATGCCTATCTCAAAAATCAAATGCACTAAGATCTCAATCTAGATAAGTCTCCCTATCCAACAAACTCTTTAACATTCATTTATTGCAAACCGTGAATCATGTCAATGCAATGCAACTGAATTCATTTGGCTAAGGGACTAGGTTTTGAGATAAGAATGATCTCAATTCATGAGTAATATGATCCCTCTATTGATCTTAACCTTACAAGCTAATCTTAGAGACCAAAGGATCCGATGAGATGATTGATTGTTGCGGTTTACTTGAAGATGAAACGCTTTGGGGGATTTTGAGGAAAGAGTGAAGGGCGAAAAGCATACAAGAGCGGATGGCTCTTGTATACAACTGAATGGATCTAAGGATATTACGCACCAGAGATTCAATCAGGGTTTCTCAAGGATATGACACACCAAGAGAGTGATCTTCTTAGAAAAGGTTTTTATTAAAAAGAAAGATGAAACTAAACTCATCTCTCGGCCAAGTTATAAAGAGAGATGAGGAACACGAAAACAATGAATGCAAGAGTCAGTCTCGGGACAACCCCCTTGACTGATCATGCAAGACAACGATCAAAGTTTGAAAACAAAACAAAGCATAAAACGACTAAGTGTAGAAAGTGTCTTATGAACTTCCAAGCCGCGGGGATAGAAAGAAATGGGCTTGGACAAGTGAATGATCAAATGGGCAATGACAAAGTAACACACTTGCCTCGTTAAAAACCTTAAAGAGAAAACCCAATGGGACAAAACTCTTTAAGGGAAAAAGAGCACAAGAAATGTTACTAGCCCATTTATCATTCACCGGCTTGAATGCATATCAATGTGATAGCTCTAGCCTTTGCTTCATCATGTGGATCGTCTTGTATTTGCTTTAGCAATATTTCTAAGGCATTGTGAAATGCCTTAGTCTTAGACCGGGTCATGGGACCTTTGATAACATCTTGATCCTCCTCAGCTACAAGTTTATACTCCTCGGCATGAAGTTCCTCGGCATCGAGCTTATACTCCTCGGCATGAAGTTCCTCGGCATCAAGCTTATACTCCTCGGCATGAAGTTCCTCGGCATCAAGCTTATACTCCTCGGCATGAAGTTCCTCGGCATCAAGCTTATACTCCTCGGCATGAAGTTCCTCGGCATCAAGCTTATACTCCTCGGCATGAAGTTCCTCGGCATCAAGCTTATACTCCTCGGCATGAAGTTCCTCGGCATCAAGCTTATACTCCTCGGCATGAAGTTCCTCGGCATCAAGCTTATACTCCTCGGCATGAAGTTCCTCGGCATCAAGCTTATACTCCTCGGCATGAAGTTCCTCGGCATCAAGCTTCTCCTTGCTCTTAACGCCTTCCATGATCATATCATCCCCTCCTTCTTCAAAAGGATTTGACCTCAAATCCGACTCATCTGCAAAATAAGGAAGTAAATCAGTAACATTAAAGCTTGAGCTAATCATATACTTACCTTGCAAGTCCAGCTTGTAAGCATTGTCGTTGATCCTTTTTGTTATTGTGAAAGGACCATCAATCCGAGGCATCAACTTAGATTTTCTTTCTGCTGGAAAGCGTTCCTTCCTTAGATGCACCCAGACCTGATCCCCAACATTAAATACCATCTTATGCTTGCCCTTATTCGCATGCTTAGCATATAGTTTAGTCTTTTCCTCCAAATTGTTCTTTGCATCCGAATGTATTGCTTGCACCAACTCTGCTTTCTTTTTACCATCCAAGCTAGCTCTTTCACTCAAAGGTAAAGGCATTAAATCCAAAGGAGAGATGGGATTAAACCCATAAACAATTTGAAATGGCGAATATTTAGAAGCAGAATGCACAGCATGATTATATGCAAATTCTATATGTGGCAAGCAATCTTCCCAAGACCTAAGGTTCTTCTTAATCAAAGCCCTAAGCAACGTTCCTAAGGTTCTATTAACAACCTCAGTTTGCCCATCAGTCTGTGGGTGACAAGTAGTAGAAAACATCAACTTAGTTCCTAGCTTAGACCAAAGCGTTTTCCAAAAGAAACTCAGGAACTTAGTATCTCTGTCAGAAACAATGGACTTCGGCATGCCATGAATGCGAACTATATCCTTAAAGAAAAGATTAGCTACATGTAATGCATCATCAGTCTTATGGCAAGCAATGAAATGAGCCATTTTTGAGAACCTATCTACCACTACAAAGATAGAGTCCTTTCCTGTTTTAGTTCTAGGCAGCCCTAATACAAAATCCATTGATATATCATGCCACGGATGAGATGGAATAGGTAAAGGAGAGTACAAACCGTGAGGTTGAACCTTAGATTTTGCTTGCTTGCAAGTATTGCATCTCCCACAAATTCTTTCAACATCTCTTTTCATATGCGGCCAGTAGAAATGATCTTTCATGATCTCTAAAGTCTTAGCTATACCGAAATGTCCCATTAAGCCTCCACCATGTGCTTCTCTGGTAAACAAATCTCTCATAGAACAGTTAGGTACACAAAGACGGTTCTCATAGAAGAGAAACCCATCTTGTATAAAGAACTTACCCGAAGGAGACTTAGAACAAATAGCATATACTTCTGAAAAATCATTATCAAGTTTGTATAATTCTTTAAGCTGATCAAATCCGAGAAGTTTAGTTTCTAGAGTAGAGAGAAGAGTGTACCTCCTTGATAAAGCATCTGCCACCACATTATCCTTACCTTGTTTATATTTGATAACGTAGGGAAACGTTTCTATAAACTCAACCCACCTCGCGTGTCTCTTATTCAGCTTTTGTTGTCCTTTTAGATGTTTCAAGGACTCATGATCGGTGTGAATGACGAATTCTTTAGGCCAAAGATAGTGCTGCCACGTCTGAAGAGCTCTCACCAATGCATATAGTTCTTTATCATACGTAGGATAGTTGAGAGTAGCACCACCGAGCTTCTCACTGAAGTAAGCAATTGGTTGCTTTTCCTGCATCAAAACTGCTCCGATTCCTATTCCTGAGGCATCACACTCAATCTCAAAGGTTTTTAGAAAGTCAGGTAAAGCAAGAACAGGGGCATTAGTAAGCTTCTCTTTTAGATTCTGGAACGCTTCTTCCTGTTCTGATTCCCATTTAAATCCGACGTCTTTCTTGATGATCTCAATGAGTGGAGCTGCTATAGTGCTGAAGTCCCTTACAAATCGTCTGTAAAACCCAGCTAAACCATGGAAACTTCTTACTTCTCCCACGGTTTTAGGACTTGGCCACTCCCTGATAGCCTTTACTTTCTCTTCATACACCTTGACACCATCTGTACTTACAACAAAACCAAGAAACACAAGACTAGAAGTACAGAAAGTACACTTCTTGAGGTTAGCATATAGTTTCTCTTGTCTAAGCAAATCTAGAACCAACCTGATATGCTTTATATGCTCATCTAGACCTTTGCTATACACAAGAATGTCATCAAAATAAACTACCACAAAGATGCCTATATATGCTCTAAGGACATGATTCATTAAGCGCATGAAGGTACTAGGGGCATTAGATAGCCCGAATGGCATAACCAGCCATTCATAGAGACCATGCTTGGTCTTGAAAGCGGTTTTCCACTCATCCCCTTCTTTCATCCTAATCTGATGATAGCCACTCTTAAGATCTATTTTAGAAAAAATATTAGAACCATATAACTCGTCTAGCATATCATCAAGCCTAGGAATGGGATGGCGATACTTCACTGTTATGTTATTGATCGCACGGCAGTCGACGCACATCCTCCAGCTTCCATCCTTCTTAGGTACCAATAGTACTGGTACGGCACATGGACTCATGCTCTCACGTATATGGCCTTTAGCCATCAGCTCGTCCACTTGCCTTTGTAACTCTTTTGTTTCCACGGGATTAGTACGGTAAGCCGGCCTGTTTGGTAAAGAAGCTCCAGGAGTGAAGTCAATCTGATGTTCTATTCCTCTAATGGGAGGCAACCCTTCTGGTGTTTCTTCTGGAAAGACATCACTAAAATCCTGCAAGAGAGCTTTCATTTCACTCGGATATACCGGTGTAAGATCAGTCATAGAGGTTAGTGTTTCTTTGTAAACAAACAGAAGTATAAGAGATTGATTATGAAAAGCTTTCTTGACCTCTCCTGCCTTAGCAAAGAAATTATGATGTTTGGCTGACCTTAAAGTTTGTTTTTGATCGTTGTAAACTTCTTGAGGGGTCATAGGAACCAAGACATTCTTCTTACCCTTATAATCAAAGGAGTGTCGGTTTGAGAATCCATCATGAATAACCTTTCGGTCTGATTGCCAAGGCCTTCCCAACAGGATATGGCTTGCTTCCATAGGTAAAACATCACATAGGATCTCATCTTTGTAATCTCCAATCGCCAAAGGTACCACTACTTGTTCAGAAACTTTCATTTCTCCTTTGTCATTCAGCCAATGAAGCTTATAAGGACTCGGATGGGGAGTGACTTGCATTCCCAGTTTCTTAACCATTGTACTGCTAGCTACATTCGCACAACTCCCTCCATCTATAATCAGGCTGCAGACTTTTCCTTGAACTAAACATCGAGTATGGAACAAGTTTTCCCTCTGATCTTGTTCTTCTGGTTTATTTTGAACAGTAAGAGTTCTCCTAGCCACTAGTAATTCTCCTTGAACCGGTAAAAGCTCATTTTCGCTATGATCCTCTTCTTCATGTTCATCCTCAGACTCGATCTCACCGTTCTCTCTCAGCACCATAACTCTTTTGTTGATGCACTCATTAGCATAGTGTCCTCTGCCTTGACACTTGAAGCATTTTACATCTCTGGACTTGGTAATAGACTCTTTTGGCTTCCCTTTTGTTTCCAGCAGAGACGAGGGCTCTGGCTTTGTAACACTGAACGGCTTGTTGTCTCTGGAATAGTTTGATCGATATGAACTTCCACTTGCTCCTCCAGTACGGTGGGTTTGCTTTCTCTTTTGCTGCTGTTCGAACAGAATAGCTTTGTGAAGCATCTCCTCTAACTCCAAGTAGTGCTCAGTTTCCAAACGATCTTGGATCTCTCTGTTAAGTCCTCCTAGAAAACGAGCCATGGTAGCTTCTCTATCTTCTGAAATGTCAGCCCTTAACATAAGAGTTTCCATTTCCTTGAAGTATTCTTCCACCGAACGGTTTCCCTGAGCTAGCCTCCTTAGTTTTTGATGAAGTTCCCGATGATAATGATTAGGCACAAATCTCTTCCTCATGAGACTTCTCATTTCTTTCCAAGTGCTAACAGGAAACTCTTGATTTCGCTTTCTTGTAGTAACAAGTTGATCCCACCAACTTAGAGCATAGTCATAGAATTCAGTAGCTGCAACCTTGATTCTGTTTTCTTCAGTGCATTGTTGAGCATCAAAGACAAGATCCACTTTCTTTTCCAACTCTAAGTAAACGTCTGGATCACAAGTTCCATGAAACGAAGGAATTTTGAGTTTGATTCCTGGTATACTCTCCTGCATACGTTCTTTGTTATGTCTAGACCCTCTGCGGTTGCTCCTTAAAGATCCACTGCTCTTATAGTATTGATCAGTATGATGATCACTATCATGCTTAGATTTTTATGCCTCATTATCAGTCTCTTTGCATAAGCGTCTCTTCACGGGAATCATGTCCTCATACCATTCCCTCATGCTTTCTCTCTCTGTTTCAAACATTTTTCTCATTCTGCTGGCGAGAGCATCAAGGATTAATTTGTTCTCTTGGCTAACTGCAGCTTCTGGATCATCATTGCCGACCATGGTTCCTGAAAACAAACAAACAACTCGCAGTAAGAAGTTCTTAGGATGATATGAATTTTTATAAAAATTCTAAAACCCTAAAACAAACATTTCAATGATGAACAAAGATCCACAAGACTCAAATAAAATTCTGGAGATCGAAAACAAATTTAAAAAAAATTCACAAAATTCTCAATGAACAAAACGTGAACAAAAAGCTTTGGATCCGTGAAGAACAAACGATTAAAATTCTGGAAAAAAATTCAAAAGCTTCACAGATCAACAAATAGTAACTCTTAGTCTCTAATGAAATCGCCGATCTTATGCAATATGGATTCACTAACAACCTAACACAAGTTAACAAGCAATAGATCCAAGCCACGATCGCAAGAGATGAAAAGTCACAAATATGAATCGTCAAAAACAAAACAGATCGGATCGAGATACTTAACTTTGGAAGGTTTGCTCTGATACCACGTAATATGATCCCTCTATTGATCTTAACCTTACAAGCTAATCTTAGACACCAAAGGATCCGATGAGATGATTGATTGTTGCGGTTTACTTGAAGATGAAACGCTTTGGGGGATTTTGAGGAAAGAGTGAAGGGCGAAAAGCATACAAGAGATGCNACAATATTAGTGAGTGTTCTTGAACCTGTCTCCTCACAAGGAACACAAGTAGAGAGTAGCACTATTTCCCGAGTCTTCCAAAGAATAAGAAGAGTCAATGAAAAGATCTTAGAACACCCTGAAAATGGGCAGCAGTTGACTAAGGGAAGAGAAAATAGGAGAGCTGTACAAAGAGAATCTTGTTCAGGCATTAAGGAAGGGAAAGAATCATAAAAGTTATGTGGCAATACCACTGTTAGAGTTCGAAATTTTACCAAGGAAAGGATGTGGTTTCAAACTGGGAGATTGCTAAGCTTGTGGTAAGTACACTGAACATTACCTAAGGTTGGCTCTATAGCATGTGGATTCAAGAATGTTAATGATTGTGGTGTTCTGAAAGATAGCTGGATGTTTCTGTTTTCAAACCTCGACTCTATATTTGGTTTCTGTTTTGCTTCAGGGCAAGCAAAAACTAAGTCTGGGGGAGTTGATATATCATGGTTTTACCCATTTTTGGACCATGATATAAGTATTTTTATAGAGTCTTTTGGTCGTTTTAGAGTCATATTAGAGTCTTTACAGGTCCAGATACAATTGGAAATAAATTAGGGATTTGGATACATTTTGGAGCTTAGTGGAATGAAGTCAGGAATTGTAACGCGATGAGTGTCGATCGAAACCAGGTTTTCCAATTTTCAGAATCGAGAAGTTTTCATATTTTGAAGAAAAGGAAATCTCCAAGACTTTTCCTAATCGTCCAAGGAATTGAAGATGCGAACCTAGACCTATAAATATAGTTGTCAAAGCCATTGTTTAGGCATAGTCTCATACTTTAAGAATCATAGAAGTTTAAGGTTTTTGGAGAGAAAAATCAGACTCCTTTAGAGCTGATTTGGAACTCCTTTATTTTCTTCTATTGATTTCTTTTATGCTTTCTATTCAAATAATGATTTCTGTTTCATTGATCATGTCTGAGTAGTTTGCTTGTTAGGTTTAGGGTTTTTCGAAGGTGATTAATGAATTGTTAGGTCGAATTGAATTGTTAGGATAAAATCATTAGAGTTCTTCATATGGATTTGTGTTTAATGCTTATTCTAGCTTCATGACCTAGAATCTGATATTAGGTTGATTAATAGATGCGAGAGTATTATTACTTGCCTGAACTAATGTTAGATGAGCAAAATACCTATTCGCAAAGAGATTTGGTTTAGGATTTTGTGAACAATCGAACCTGATATTAATGCTTGTCTGAATTGTTTGAATTTGCAAAGAGATTTGGAATTCTAGGGTTTAGACATAGATAATCTTCGCAGCCGGAGTTGGTTGATTTTATAATTGTGTTTCGAGTTCAAGAACAGTGCTTAATAATTCTTAACATTCTGTCTAGACCTGCAATTTAAATCACTTGAGAATTTCCCTAAATCTAGCGTTTCGTCTCCTGAACTTACATCGCTTTTAACTGCTTTCTGTTTTTACTTTTAATTATTTCTTCTTAGCTTAATTCGAAATTAGAAGTTTGCTGTGTGACTATCCCTTCCTTATGGATTCGATCCCTAAGTACTACAACTGATCTCTTAATTTGAGAGAGTAGCTCTAGGGTAAATTTGAGAGCATATCACTTACCCCGATTTGATGCAAGACGATGTCTAGCACGACACTAGACAACCCATTGTGGAAAGATTGGTCCGGACGAAGGCTTTCCCTCTCGATTCAGATTCAGTGTCCTTCATGAAAGTTCTAGAGGATCGAGTTACTTTCTAATGGAGGTGGTCTGAAGTCATTAGCATCAGCTGTTCGGAAGTTACCGAGGAAACATTGAGTATCGGTGTGGTATAACAGTCTGAGTCCATTGAGGAGCCTATATCGAGGTGATGCAACGGTATGAGCCAGTTGCAGAATCCACATCGACCTGATGCAACGTGATTAGCCAGTTGTAGCCAATATCGACCTGGTGTAACGGCTTGAGGCCGTTGCAAACCTTATCGAAGCTTTGACCACCTTTTTAACCACTTTTTACCTACTTCTTTTGGACTCTAGTATAAATACCCTTTAATTTAGTTCTTATCTTGGATCCACTTATTTTCACGGTTCTCTCTTTCTCTCAAGAAAAAGAGACACAAATTTTGAGTATTTGATAACTAGCTTTTTGTCATGATTATCAAATCCTAAGCATAGTCATGTCATTGTAATACTTGAGGATGTCAATCCAACCTTGGGGAGAAAGATATTAAAAATACAAGAGATTGATGAAGCTAAGCAAAATTCGAGTTTAATGGGTGAAAAATTCTAAAACAATTACTTGCGGTTTGTAAACAGACACGAAAACTATTTTACAAATTCCACAAAAGGGTTATACAAGTACTAGATGACTTTTAAATAATAGAACAACCGATCTACTAATTTAATAAAATTTAATTCTAAAACCGGATTAATTATACAGATTTGATGGTGAGTAGCAAGATAATAAGAAAAACTATTTCTAAAATTCAAACAATTACCAAACCAACAACAGATAATAAAACAAGATTCTAAGAAATTTCTAAAATAATAAAAACACAATTTTACAAATTTATAAAACTATATTGCATAATTAAATTATTTAATGGAAATTTAATCAAGATAAATAAACACAAAACTAGAGGAAAATGGTTTTTGGTTGTAAAATATTAAAAACAGATTCTAGGTTGGGAATCATGCTTAAGGAGGTTGAAGATTCGAACTTGGGTTT
>JAHZTW010000067.1:116464-152549 GCA_020283515.1 Alliaria petiolata | reverse complement strand
TAGAAGCCAGCGTGCCCCAAGAAACTTCTGATGCCCTTCACGTTAGCCGGAGGCGCCAAAGTAATCATCACTTCCACCTTTGCTCTATCGACTTCAATGCCTTGTCCCGAGATTTTGTGACCAAGGACAATCCCTTCTGTTACCATGAAGTGGCATTTCTCCCAGTTGAGCACGAGATTGGTCTCCTCACATCTCTTGAGTACCTTGCACAAGTTAGACAAACAAACACCAAAGGAAGAGCCATACACGGAGAAATCATCCATGAATACCTCAACCATCTCCTCAATCAAGTCAGAAAATATAGACATCATGCATCTTTGAAATGTAGCAGGAGCATTACATAAACCAAAAGGCATACTCCTATATGCATATGTTCCATAAGGACAAGTGAATGTTGTCTTTTCTTGGTCATTGGGATGAATCGGAATTTGAAAGAAGCCACTATAACCGTCTAAAAAACAGTAATAGGGGTGGTTGGCTAATCTTTCTAGCATTTGATCAATGAATGGCAATGGGAAGTGATCTTTCCTAGTGGCTTTGTTAAGTTTCCTATAGTCAATGCACATCCTATGGCCGGTTATAACTCTAGTAGGAATTAACTCGTCTTTTTCGTTTTTTATAACCGTGATACCCCCCTTTTTAGGCACGACATGGGCCGATGAGATCCAAGTGTTCAAGCGTTTAAGGATTTAAGAGTTTAAGGATTTCCTTTTTAACTACTTCTTTCAAATTCGGGTTCAAGCGCCTTTGATGTTCAATTGAAGAAGTGTTCTCATCATCTAAATGAATCCTATGAGTGCAAAGTAATGGTGAAAGGCCTTTGATGTCACTTAGAGAGTAACCAATGGCTTTCCTATACTTCCTTAATTCCCTAAGGAGAGAGTCTAACTCATCATCATTCAGGTTGTCATTAACTATGACCGGGTAAGTCTCATTTGATCCTAAGAAAGCGTACCTTAGACCAATTGGTAGCTGCTTGAGGTCCACCTTTTGGGCAAGCAGCTCGCTCCAGTCCTCCTCTTGATAATAATAAAGATCGCTGTCCTCATCCGCTTCATTAGACCAAGAGTCATGAACTTCCATACTTGCTTCTTCAAGCATATTCCCCGCTGTGATCGAGTTGATGGGTCGATCGGCTAGTCGATATGCTGCGGATCGGCTTGTTTCCCTCGATTGGCTCAGTAGATCTTCCTTCGATCGGGTTGGAGATCGTGTCGGTTGGTAGATATCTTGCATGGATCGTGTAGATTGGTCGATCAGCCTGTCGATCTTGTCGTCAGATCGAGTGAGTGGCTCGATCTCTTGGTCGATCTCCTTGACAGTTTTGCGAGAGTCAAGGATGCGAATGTATTCTTGGGTCTGATCACTTAGGTAACCATACTCTCCACACTCCTTTGTCAGTGCCACTAGTAGATGATCTTCTTGACCCAATTCCTCAAGCAATTCATCAGCTAAAAGATCCATAGCTTCTATGTAGAAGAATTGTCCATCGATCGTCGGTTTCTTCAAAACCTCATTAATATCAAAGTTGAGCTTGACGTCCTTGCCCAAGTGCAATGAAATTTTGCCATTCTTGACGTCAATTATAGCTCCAGCAGTCGTCAAAAACGGTCTTCATCCATTTCGAGGACAACAAAGTTCGTGGGGACACTCACATTGCTTATCCTCACCGGTAAGTCTTCAAGCATTCCTACCGGCAGCCTTACACTTCGGTCGGCCAAGATCAGCGAGATTCTGCACTCCTTAAACTTGGTGAAGCCTAGCTTCTTTGCAATGGAGTGCGGCATGAGGTTTATGCTCGTGCCTAAGTCACACAAGCAATTGTTGAACTTTAATGGCCCCAGCGCACAAGGTATGGTGAATGAGCCTGGATCTCCTAGTTTCTACGGCGCAATCTCTCTGTGGATGATTGCACTGCATTCTTGGCTCAACAACATGACCTCTTGGCAACCCTTAGCTGTTTTGGCGAGCATATCCTTTAGAAACTTGGCGTACTTCGGGACCATGGCTAAACAATCGAGTAGTGGCAATTTCAGCTCCACGTTTCTCAAATGTTTCTCAAATAGGGCTCTGTGCTTCTCCACCAGCTGCTTCTTGAAGCGTACAGGAAAGGGGAGCTTTGGTTTGTAAGGTGGAGGTATGAAAATGTCTTTGTCTTTGCTCGTTTCTCCCACCTGTTTTTCCAAAACTTTTTCCTTGCCTTTCTTTGCCCTTTCGATGTAGACATTGTCGAAGGTGATCTCTTGATCATTTGGAAAATCACTCTCCCCACTCTGAACCACAATGTCCTCATTGTCTTTTGCTTTAGCCGTTGGGGCGACTTCCTTGCCACTCCTTAGCGTGATCATATTTGCATACTCTTTAGGATTTGCTTCGCATTGCCCAGGTAAAGTACCTTGGCCGCTTGTACTAGCTTTTCCTTTCTCGAGGTGACGAATTTTGTTGTTGATGTTGGTGAGCTGGGTAGAGACGTCATGAAAGGAGGAGTCCATGCGTTTGTTGATATCAACGTATTTCTGATCATTGGTCGCTTGGCCTTGTATAATTTGATTGAGCATTGCTTGTAGCGATTCTAGAGTTGGCCCTTGATTTTGTTGTTGCTGAGGCATGAAACCAGGAGGGTACGGTTTGTTCCCTTGCTGTTGTTGGCCTTGGTAGGGTGCCTGTCTTTGCCCTTGATACCCACCGTTTTGTTGGAAACCACCTTTGTTGTATGGTATAAACGGTTTGCCATGATTTGGTTGTTGTGGAGGGTAAACTTGATCTTTTGGATTTTCCACATTGGTGCTTCTATAAGACAAGTTGTTGTTGTTTCCTTGGTACCTAGAGGCGTATCCCTGTGGCTTAGGATAGTCTTGGCCTCCAACCCAATTTGCTTCCTCAAACTCGCCTCCAATTCTTCCTTGAGACATGTTCGCGGCTTCACCGACGAAGTGGACTTGTTTTGTGTTGACGAGCATCATCTTGTCAATTTTTTCATGGAGGGACTTAAACTCCTTTTTGTGTGCCTCCAGTTCATATCCTCTTGGTGACCAGTCATAGTCCTCCGAATAATTCCCATCACTCAAAGCGACGTTGTCAATGAGCTCCATTCCATCGTGGACATCTTGACCAAGAAAGTTCCCTCGGCTTGCCGTGTCAAGTAGCATTCGAATTTTGGGCAAGGCTCCACGGTATATAGTGCTCAAGAGAGTCTCTTCACTGAAGCCGTGGTGAGGACACTGGATGGTGTAGTCCTTGAAGCGCTCCATTGCTTCACTAAAGCTTTCATTGTGTTTTTGAGTGAAGCCACTTATCTCGCTTCTAAGCCGAGCGGTTCTAGTGCTTGAGAAGAATTTTGATAGAAAGGCCTTCTTGCACTCTATCCAGGACGTGATGGTGCCTTGTGGTAATGTTTTCTCCCAATGCCTTGCCTTATCCCCAAGAGAGAAGGGAAAAAGGCGCAGTTTGAAGGCATCCTCGGATATGCCGTTGATTTTGATCATGCCGCACACTTGGTCGAAGTTGTCCAAGTCCTCCAATGGGTCTTCCATAGCCAGGCCGTGGAATTTGCTGTTTTGCACCATAGAGACGAAGCCAGGCTTGATCTCAAAGTAGTTGTTTTGCACTGGTGGAGGCGTGATGCCGAAGCGATTGGTGTGTGTGTTCGGTGCATCACCGGCTCCAATGATGCGTGGTGCCCTTTGTGGATGGTAAGGCTGTCCGATTCCTCTGCCAGCAGCAGCGTGTTGAGGTGGATCCTCCACCTGGTCATGGTCAGCCATTACTTCTTGATGGTACTCTTCGATATCAAGTAGGAGTCTCTACCTCCTATGTCTTGCGTTCCCAACCTGATGGATGTTGTCCAGTGGTGCTAATAGGTTGTTGTCACCTCTAGACCTCAGGTTCATGTACCTGAAAACACAAGGAGAATAGGAACAAAATTAGTAACCAAAGAGAAATAAAAACTTAGGCTCCACTAATCTCCAAATCTTAATAATTTCAATTTAAATCCAAGTTTGGCAACGGCGCCATTTGATAACTAGCTTTTTGTCATGATTATCAAATCCTAAGCATAGTCATGTCATTGTAATACTTGAGGATGTCAATCCAACCTTGGGGAGAAAGATATTAAAAATACAAGAGATTGATGAAGTTAAGCAAAATTCGAGTTCTAATGGGTGAAAAATTCTAAAACAATTACTTGCGGTTTGTAAACAGACACGAAAACTATTTTACAAATTCCACAAAAGGGTTATACAAGTACTAGATGACTTTTAAATAATAGAACAACCGATCTACTGATTTAATAAAATTTAATTCTAAAACCGGATTAATTATACAGATTTGATGGTGAGTAGCAAGATAATAAGAAAAACTATTTCTAAAATTCAAACAATTACCAAACCAACAACAGATAATAAGACAAGATTCTAAGAAATTTCTAAAATAATAAAAACACAATTTTACAAATTTATAAAACTATATTGCATAATTAAATTATTTAATGGAAATTTAATCAAGATAAATAAACACAAAACTAGAGGAAAATGGTTTTTGGTTGTAAAATATTAAAAACAGATTCTAGGTTGGGAATCATGCTTAAGGAGGTTGAAGATTTGAACTTGGGTTTTAAAAAAAACATAAATTTTAACTCTTTTAGTTATTTCTCTAAACCTTAAGAAACCAATTTAGATTTATCCATGATGTGTGGTATAAATCCTTTCCTCACATTTTCATCCTAACCCATGATGTGTGGTGGAAAGAAAAGGTGAAGAACATTAAGAATGGATCTTAAAAAAATGGTTTAACTAGCTCCCTAAGCATCCATGATGTGTGGGAAAGGATGAGCTAGTCTCTTGGATTTGGTTTTAAGGGGTTTCCTAAGTCTTGTTAGGATAAGAAAACCCCTAGATTAAAGAGATTTACATGGAGAATCTCTAGACCTTAAAACCCCCAAATCCAAGAAGAGAATTAAAATGAAGTACATGATAAAAACAAACCAAAGTTCTAGACTCCAATCTCCTTAATCATCCCAACCTCAAATCTTAGGCGATTTATTCACAAATCATGTTCTTACCTCTTTTAAACATAAGTTTAGAGTTAAGAAACATGATCAATGGGGTTTATAAGAAGGACTGAAATTTATTTAAATACTTGTGGAAGATAATAAAATACAAGAATTTTCACAAAGATCTAAATAAAAACTAAGAAGAAAGATTTGACTTTAAAATAATTTAAACACTTGCTATCTATAATAAGAATAAGGATTTTAACAAAAGATTAAACAAGAATTAAGAAGAAAGATTTTTCTTTAGAATAACTTAAATATGAAATATATATATATATATAATGCGAGTTTTTAAAAAACTAAATAAGAAGAACTATAAAACTCAAGAACAAAGGAAAACTTACAAGAACACTTAAGGAGATTTATAAGAGAGAATATAAAAACTTTGATTGAAAGCTTAATGAAAAACTCAATGAAAAACTGAATGATTTTTACAAGCACATAAACACCCCTTATATAGAGTTTTAAATATGGCTCTTGGCCTTAAAAGAGGGGTTAAGGGGCAAGAGACAAGGGACCTTTCTAATCCCACTTACTTAAAGCATAAAAACTTTTATGACTCAGCTTCCTTATTGTCCGCGTGGTTGGGTCGATCGGTCACTCGATCGGCCATGGATCGAGTCATTTGGTCGATTGTCTAGTCGATCACTCCTTGATCGGCTCATTTTGCACGATCGTCCAGTCGATCACACCTTGATCGACTCATTTAGCTCGATCTTCCTCTCGATCTTGCTTGAATCGACTGGCCTTTGTCGATCTACCAGTCGATCTTGGCTCCTTTTCTTTTGTCCAAGTTTTCTTTTTGACTCCTGCCAACTCTTATGTTCTTCTTTCATCTTCTTGTTAATGCTCAACATCCATCACAGCTCCAAGTACTCAAAACAGCCTGAAAAAGATGCAAATATGCAAGAAACCATGCAAATGCTAATGCAAAGTGTTCTAGGACTTAAAATGGTACAAATGATGCAAAATAGTCTATTATGAATGATGTATGCATGAAAAACCTATTCTAAATGCAAGCTAAATATGCGAAAGGTGGTCTGAAGTCATTAGCACATGAAAAACCTATTCTAAACTTTCTAATGGAGGTGGTATGAAGTCATTAGCATCAGCTGTTCGGAAGTTACCGAGGAAACATTGAGTATCGGTGTGGTATAACAGTCTGAGTCCATTGAGGAGCCTATATCGAGGTGATGCAACGGTATGAGCCAGTTGCAGAATCCACAACGACCTGATGCAACGTGATTAGCCAGTTGTAGCCAATATCGACCTGGTGTAACGGCTTGAGGCCGTTGCAAACCTTATCGAAGCTTTGACCACCTTTTTAACCACTTTTTACCTACTTCTTTTGGACTCTAGTATAAATACCCTTTAACTTAGTTCTTATCTTGGATCCACTTATTTTCACGGTTCTCTCTTTCTCTCAAGAAAAAGAGACACAAATTTTGAGTATTGTATTTGGATCATTGCTTTTTAATTAAATCTTGCACCTATCTTTCATTTCTTCTTGTTTATCTCTCTCTAATCATGTCTAGCCATACTATACTCATGGATTTCGTGGCTAAGACTATGGTTAGTGAGTAGTTGTTTTTAGATTTGAGATCTTGGTAGATTATGATGATTCTAATGATTATTTGAGATGTTTAAAGCTTAGATCTTTGTTTTCCCTTTTCTTATGTGATTGTGCTAATAGCCAAGTACCTCTTTATTGGAGAAGTTTATCTTAGGCTTTTGTATAGCACTTAAGGTGTTTGATAAAATGCTTGAATGAGTTTATATTTGAAAATGATGTTTAGAAATCATGATTCTTTGTATCTATTATTTCTTATATAAATTGTGTTAAATGCTTAGTACCATACTGATGGGATATTGCCTCTAGACTTTTATTGGGCATGGGAGTGTCATTAAAATGTCTGAAAATATTGCATAAGAGATTACTCGTCCTAGCCTAAGGGATTAGATGTCTAGGGAGTTCTTTGTTATATGGAGCTTGTGATTGTAAGCTTGTTAGTCATAGATACACCAAGGGATTGGGTTTGAAATGTGATTAGCAAAGTGGTTTTTGCCAAGGGATTGGATTAACCTTTAATTGTGCTCCTTACTTAAGGTTGAGTACTTAGTATTGCGTTTTGAAACATCTTAGATATGAAAAAGAATCACCCTATATCGTTTGCCTTGGTCTTAAATCTTTCTTTCTTTTATCTTTGAAGCTTAGTTATTTTCTGTTCTTCCTCTTTTTCTCTTGCTCTTATCATTTTCTCTAGGTTGTTAGATTTTAAAACCCTTCTCTATTAGCTTATCTTAGCATGGTTCTCTATATCTCAAGTGTCATTAGCTTCCCAAGTGGATTGACACCTCAAGTACTATAATGACATGTGTGTTTGAGGATTGAGTTAAGGATTAAAACTCTGCATCATCTTACCACCGCTGGAACAAACTCTTAACCTCATCGAGGACGCTGAGAAGCAAGTTGAGGGGGAATAGTTTTGAAAAATCAGTAGATGACAATGTGGAAGATGAAGTTCAGGAAGCTCTTCAACAAGCTTTGAGAGCAGGATATCGGGGTAAAGCCGAAAGCCACTGCACGTTGTGAGAAACCTAAGGATCCACGATTTGTCCCTCCCGCATTCAAAGAACAGAGCTCTATTCAATGAGCACTTGAAGAAGATAAAACTCACCATGCCTCTCATGGATTCTCTAGCCCTAGTACCGCCATACGAAAATTTTATTAAAGACGCAATCCTTGACAGGACGAAAGAACTTTAAGGCATGGTGGTTATGACACACGATTGCAGTGCCATTATCCAGAAGAAGGTCGTGCCAAATGAGCTAGAAGATCCAGGAAGCTTTACTCTACCGTGTTCAATCGGTCCTCTCACGTTCAACAATTTTCTTTGTGACTTAGGAGCAAGCGTGAGCCTCATGCCACTTTACATAGCCAAAAGACTCGGTTTCACGAGCTACAAGCCAAGCTGAATATCATTGATATTGGCAGATCAATCAGTGAGACTACTGATATCTCTGTAAATTGCATCTTTTTAGCATTCATTTCATACTAGTTAGGACCCCATTCATGCACTTTCATCTTAGCTTTTATCTCATTTTCACTCATGTTAGGTCTAAATGCATTAGAGTAGGTCTTTGCATATTCTTGCATGTTTTGGAGTGTTTTCTCAGGTGCTATGGTGAATGAGGATGGTCCGAAGAAGAAATCATGGGGAGAGATCAAGAAAGGAGGGTGAACGGATGATATCGAGCATGGATCACAGCTTCTTAGCCGATATGGACAAGCGCATGAACGAACCTCGACGAGTAGCAGCGAATTGGTCCCGAAAGAAGCACCCCAGAACGAAGGTCCAGCAAGAGGATTCACTGAAGACGGATAACGGAGCAAGGCAACGGGAAGACCCCGATACAAGCAGCAAGTAAGTGGAGTCACGACGGCAAGATCACGAAATGGTTCCCCGATATGGAGGTTGCTCGAAGATCACAAGAAGATGGCATTTCAGCTTGCATCCCACGACATAAAGCCGATTCGCTACAGTCCAAAAGAGTACCCATTTCGGGCAAGTGGTCCCAACGTTTTAGGTTTTTCCTCTTTTGTGTATAAATACACTTTGTCCCCCATGCTTATCTCTCTCTCTCGTTCCACAATTATTTTTTTTGTCTTTCTTGTAACCAAAACTATTAGTCTTTTTCGCCATTAAAGCTTGTTTATAAAGCTTGAATCTTTTATGTTATATTGAAGTTATCAAGTCTTGTTTCATAGCATTTCTTGTTAAAGCTTCATCCTTTTCTTGTAATTGACTATCTTGCAAAACATGAGTTAGCTTCTTATCCTTATGGAACTCGAGGTTTCTCTAATGGCATTTGAGTAGTCCTTTTAAGGATTTTGATGGGTTAAAAGAACCAAGGGATTCTCGGATTCAGATTTCTTGCTTAGCTAGAACATAAAGTTAGATTCTTTCTTGTTTATCATTCTCAATGCTTAGTCAAGCTTCTTATCCTTATGGAACTTGAGGTTTCTCTAATGGCGTGTGAGTAGTCCTTTTAAGGATTTTGATGGGTTAAAAGAACCAATGGATTCTCGGATTCAGATTTCTTGCTTAGCTAGAACATAAAATTAGATTCTTTCTTTTTTATCATTCTCAATGCTTAGTCTAGCTTGATCATCTAGTGTAAAGACTATAGGCGGCCTGACGCGAACGCCACATGCTTGCTTAGCCGAAACCATAAACAAGAGTTTGATTCCTTAGGCTCAGACGATTCATCTGGCTAAGGTCTTACGGTTCAATAGGGACGTTTTAGCATGCTTGTTTCTTCTATTGTACCGCTAAGCGAGAGCTAGTCTATGGTGATACAAATTCAAAGAGGTTAGACCCAAACACCATGGGCTAAACGATTTGTGGATCCCTTTACCTAAGAATCACCATCTAAGACCAATTCTTGATGTGATCTAAAAGCTTTAGGTTGATAAACAATCAGAGAGTTACCTAGTTCGTAAAACCCATCTTGGTCCTTCTTTTATTTAGAAAGCTTATCTTTTCACCGTTTATATCTTTACTTCTTGCTCAAGTAGTTTAAAGTTTACATATTTATGGTCTTGAGTGACACAAGATCTAGCCTTTAGTCTTTTCTAGTTGTAAAGTCTCAACCTTTTACCATTTTAAGCTTTGACGTGTAGTACCCATATAACCGATCTGTCCACTAAACACTCGCAAAATGGATTGATACCCCATACTCTATACTGCAACGGTTATAAGTGGTTGGTCATTGACCAACAGGGGCTAAAAGCCTGTTATCAATTGGCGTCGTTGCCATTTGGGGTTAAGTTTAGTAATTTCGATTCTTGGTCGTTGCAAGGACAAGTTTTTATTTTGCAAGTTATTTAACACTTCTACCGTGATTTCTCTGTTTTAATAGCTACATGAACGTACGTTCACACGGCACAACAAATCTTGTTCCCCCAATCGACGATATACACCTGCTCGAACGATCATCAAGAAGAAATCGAGAACAAGCCGAAATTGCAAACAATGTGACGATGGAGAATCAACAAGGTGCTCAGGGAGCTGCGGGCGCAGCTGGTGCACAAGGCCAACAAGGCCACCAAGGACCACAAGGTCCACAAGGAGTACAAGGCATTCAAGGACAGCCTTGTGTTGCAGCTCCTCCAAGAGTTAGGAGGCAAATCGGTGCTGGCGATGCACCGATATCGACTGCAAGCAGACACGACATCCAGCCGCCACTGATATACTCATATATTTCGCATATTTAATATGTATTTATAATAGGTTTTCATGCATTCATCATTCATAATAGGCTAGTTTGCATCATTTATTTCATTCTAAGTCCTAAAACACTTTGCATTAGCATTTGCATGGTTTCTTGCATATTTGCATCTTTTTCAGGTTGTTTAGAGTACTTGGAGCAATGATGGATGCTGAGCATTGACAAGAAGATGAAAGAGGAGCATAGGAGTTGGCGGGAATCAAGGGGGAAACTTGGACAAAAGAGAAGGAGCGGAGATCGACTCCAAGATCAACCTCCCAAACCGTTTCACCACCATAACAAGTCCAAGATCGACTAAGCCAAGTCGATTCGGTCAAAATCGAGAGGTAGATCGAGAAGCATGAGTCGACAAAGAAGTGATCGACTGGACGATCGACAGTTCAACCCGAAACAAGAGCAGATCGAGTCCACGATCGACCAATATGACTCGATCCTCCAAGCCAGGCGCACAACCTCTTCTCAACTTGTGTGATTGTCTTCTAGTGAGGGGACCACCTTGGCATGAAAGTATTCTACAAGACATGGATCCTTGATTTAGGGAAAGGGTGGACAATTTCATATTATTTTCCCTATGACTTCTAGGGGAGGAAGACTTTTGTGCATGCTCTTATGATCCATTTATCATAACTTATCACATCATCACTTTTCATACTACTCTAGCGTGAGAGAGAGAAAATAGAAGTGTTCTTGGTTGTTCTTGAGTGTTCTTCTTTGTTCTTACTTTGTTCTTACTTGTTCTTGCTAGTTCTTGTTTGTTTCTTGTTTATTTCTTGTGTGAAAACTCTTGTATTTTCGATTTGATTCAAGTATTTTCATTTTCTTAAAGACTAATCTTTCATCTTGTAAAAACCAATCAAGTTCATCAGTTCTAAACTCATGTTTAAGAGAGGTAAGAACATGATTTGGGAGTAAACCACCAAGGTTTGGGGTTGGGAGGATTAAGGGGGTTGAAAGCTAGAATTTTGGGTATTTTCTTGTTCTTCATCTAATCCTCTTCTTGGATTTGGGGGTTTTAAAGTTAGAGATTCTCGATGGAGATCTCTTTAATCTTAGGGATTTCCTTATCCTAACAAGACTTAGGAAATCCTTTAAAACCAAATCCAAGAGACTACCTTATCCTTTCCCAAACATCATGGATGCTTAGGGAGCTAGTTAAGCCATCTTTTAAGATCCGAGCTTAATGTTCTTCACCCTATCTTTCCACCAAACATCATGGGTTAGGAGGAAAGGGTGAAGAAAGGATTTACACCACACATCATGGGTAAATCTAGTATAGCTTCTTAAGGCTTAGAGATAGCACTAAATTGTGTAAAATTATGTTTTCAAAACCCCAAGTTCGAATTTTCGACCTCCCTATGAATGAATTCCAACCTTGAATCTGTTTTAAACTTTCGAAAACCAAAAACCATTTTCCTTTTGTTCAAAGTTAATTATTTTCTCTAAAATTCTCCTAGATACCTTAATAGTGCAATATAGTCGTCTAATTTTGTAAAATTCTGTTTTTGCTATTTTTAGTATTTTAGAAATTGCCTAGAGTCTCACTTTACTGTTTGGTATTGAGTTGGTAGTCGTTAGATTTTTAGAAATAGTTTTTGAAAATCTTGTAACTTACCTAAAAATTGTCTAATTTATCCGGTTTTAGATTTTGATTTTATACAATTAGTGGATCGGCTGTTTAATCGTTTAGAAGTCGTCTAGTAGTTGTATAACCCTTCAGTAGGGATTTTAAAATAGTTTTCGTGGCTGTATAATCATTGCAAGTAATTTTCATAGGATTGTTTACCAATTAACCCGAATCCTGCTTAACTTTTCTTGAACTCTTGTATTCTTAGTATCTTTCACCCAATTTTGGATTGACACCTGAAGTATTATAACAACAAAACTATGCTTTAGGTGTGATTAAACTTGCTAAAAAACTAGTCATCAAAAGGCGCCGTTGCCAAACTTGGGTTTTAAGTGAAAGTATTAGGATTTGGAGCTTAGTGGAGACTAAGTTTTCATTTTGTATTTGGTTACTAATTTTTCTACTTGTCTACTTGTGTTTTCAGGTACATGAACCTGAGGTCTAGAGGTGACAACAACTTACTCACTCCACTAGACAATATTCATCAACTTGGAAGTGCAAAACATAGGAGAGAAACACTACTACTCGAAATTAAAGACTACCATCAAGAGGTGATGGCTGACCACGACCAGGTGGAGGACCCACCTCAACATGTTGCTGCTGGCAGAGGCATTGGACACCCTTACCACCCTCCAAAAGCACCACATATCATTTGTGCGGGTGATGCACCAAACACCCACACAAATCGCTTTGGCATCACTCCACCACCTGTGCAAAACAACAACTTATAGATCAAGCCTGGATTTCTCTCTATGGTCCAGAACAGCAAGTTCCATGGCCTGGCAATGGAAGACCCACTGGAGCACTTGAACAACTTCGAACAAGTGTGTGGAATGATCAAGATAAACGGCATCTCGGAGGATAGCTTCAAGCTACGGCTGTTCCCATTTTCTCTTGGGGATAAAGCTAGACATTGGGAGAAGACCCTACCTCAAGGCACCATCACGTCATGGGTTGAATGCAAGAAAGTCTTCCTGTCAAAGTTCTTCTCAAGCACAAGAACGGCTAGGCTAAGAAATGAAATAAGCGGTTTCACACAAAGCCAAAATGAGACCTTTCGTGAAGCAATGGAGCGGTTCAAGGACTATACCATTCAGTGTCCCCACCATGGCTTCACTGAGGAGACACTCTTGACCACAATATACCGTGGAGCCTTGCCAAAAATTCGCATGTTACTAAACACGGCAAGCAAAGAGAATTTCCTTGGACAAGATGTGCAAGAGGGCATGGAGCTGATTGAAAACTTGGCCTTGAGTGATGGAAACTATTCTGAGTACTATGACCGAGCACCAAGAGGTCATGAACTAGAGGCACACAAGATGATGCTTGCTAGCCAAAAACATGTCCACTTCGTTGGAGAAGCCGCATAATTGTTCCAAGAAAGAAATGAGGAGGAGTTTGAGGAAGCGAATTGGGTTGGTTGCCAAGATTACCCTAAGCCACAGGGAGATGCTCCAAGGTATCAAGGCAACAACAACAACTTCTCTTACAGAAGCACCAATGTAGAAAATCCAAAGGACAAAGTCTACCCTCCACATCAAAGCAATCAAGGCAAACCGTTTGTTACTTACAACAAAAGTGGTTTTCAACAAAACAGTGGGTATCAAGGGCAAAGACAAGGTCCCTACCAAGGAAACCAAAGCTTACCCTCCTGGATTCGTACCACAGCAACAACAACATGAACCGCCACCTCAAGATCCGGTACAAGCTATGTTCCAACAGCTACTCCAAGGCCAAGCATCTACAAATCAAAAATTTGTTGATATGAACAATCGGCTGGACTCTTCTTTTACTGAGGTCTCTACACATATCAGCAACATCAACAACAAGATTCGACAGTTAGAGAAAGGAAAAGCTACTACAAGCGGTCATGCCAGTTTACCTGGCCAATGTGAAACAAATCCAAAGGAGTATGCGAATGTGATCACTCTAAGGAGTGGAAAGGAGGTAGTGATATGCTCTCAAATTTATCCTAGAACTACTCTCTCAGATTAAAAGATCAGTTGTAGTACTTTCGGAATCGAATCCACAGAGAAGGGATAGTCACACAGTAGTTTTCTAAATTCGAATTAAGCTAAGAAATAAGATGGAATTAAAAGACAGAAAGCAATTAAAAACGAAGTAAATTCAGGAGACGAAACGCTAGGTTTAGGGAAATTCTCAGATGATCTAAATTGTAGGTCTAGACAGGATGTTAGGAATTATTAAGAACCGTTCTAGAACTTGAAACACTAATGTAAAATCAACCAACTCTCGCTGCGAAGATTATCTATGTCTAAACCCTAAAATTCCAAATCTATTTGCAAATTCAAACAATTCAGACAAGCATTAATTTCGGGTTCAATTGTTCACAAAATCCTAAACCAAATCTCTTTGCGAATAAGTATTTTGCTCATCTAACACTAGTTCAGGAAATCAATGACAAGACTAATTAGAAAAAGACTTAGAATAAAAATTAGGTTTTAAGAGTATTTATAGGGGGACTCATGCAAAAGAAGAAAAAGAGTTCGTCTGGGGTTGGATCGACGAGCTCGTCGATCTGCTTAGTCGATCCAACGCCCAAAATAAAACGGATCGATGAATCATCGATCTTCTTCGTCGATCCGTGCTCTTGGTCGTGGCTTCTGGTTCGGCCTGGTACGTCGATCTGGCTCGTCGATCTTGCGTCCTGAGATTTTGGATCGACGAGCCTACGTCGATCCATCTCGTCGATCCGTGCTCCTGACATTATGGATCGACGAGGCAACGTCGATCTGGCTCACCGATCTGTGCTCCTGGAATTATGGATCGACGAGCTTCACCGATCCATCTCGTCGATCTGCTGCCAGAAGCCTTCTTCTTCATCCTTTTGTTGCTTCTTGTCCCTCCAAGTGACATGCATCATTCTCCAAGTGCATCCTCAACTCCCAAGCGTCCTTTTCACCTAATAAGGTCCCAAAACATGCAAAGAACATGCAAAACATGCAAGAACCATGCAAGAACACTCTAGGACTCTAAATGATCAAATGCAACACTATAATGCTATATTAGACTCTAAAATGATGATAAATCTACACTATATGGATGCTAAAAAGATGCAAAATATACACTTATCAACTCCCCCAAACTTGCCTTTTGCTTGTCCACAAGCAAATAAAACACAAGGTAGGAGAGAGGTTTGAAAGTGGGGACTCATATCTAAAGGTGCTTAGCAAATGAATCAATTCAATGGTCCTAGTTACTAGTTCTAGGATGCTCTCTATGCAAACTTCTACTCCAAAAGGTCTAGCCATACCCATACTCATTCAAATGAACCCAAGCCTTAACCTACACAAGCATTCATTTTCACCAACTCTTTAACATTCATTAAGTTGTAACCATGGATCATGAATCATACATTGCTAGAAAACTTGTTTGGTTTTTGGGGTATGGTTTTGAGATAAAAATGATCTCAACTTCTTGGGGTTCCATTGCAAGGGATCTCTCTATGAACATGTGAACTTTGGCAAAATGCTAAGAGTAAAAAGCAACCTATGCATACAAGGACAAACTTCCATCTACCCTTTGTAACACAATTGTTCTTACTCTCATTTTTTTTTTTTTTTAAGCTCACTCACCAAATCCACCCTAAGCTACCCATTACAAGGCAATTTGCCAAACCCATAAGCTCAAACCACTTTCTCCCTTTCCTTCTTTCAAATACTTGGGGAAAACATCTTCTACAACCACAAGTGTTGGCACACTTTTACTTCAAGCTCTTTCTCTTTTCAATTACAACTTGCTATCCTCTTTTCATAACAACTTAGCCATATTTTTTTCTTTTTCTTGGCTCTCTTACTTAACTTTTCTAGAGGATTTCTTTCTCTTCTTAATACTTAGAGCATAATATACATTGCCAACACTTGTTCCAAATATTTTCGTTTTCCCCCTTTCACCACCACAACTACACCCAAATCTCTTGTTCCATATCAAATATCAAATCAAAATCCCACCCAAGAATCCTATCCTATCACCTAGCTCATTGTTTGCGAGCTAGCTACATGAAAACCTATCCTTGTCGCTCTTAACTCAACACTTTTTGCTAAGTTCACAAGATGAAAAAGGCCTAATGCACTCAATAAGGAAGAGGTTTCAAAGGAAGCTTAGTTTGGGAAATTCGTTTTCAACCGCTCTAAAGATGAGAGTCGGCTATTTGGGCTAACAAGAGTGGTAAAAGGAAAGAAGATAACCCAAATATGTATATGGTATCCACAAATTCTCTAGCAATGCATAACCATGATAATTACTTGTCAGTATTAGGTTCAAGTTCATTAGAGTTGGTTGCTATTCAAAGCTTGCTTCAATTAAAACTTAAGTTGCAAATGGTGAGGTCCAAGTAGGGTTCAACTTTAACTTTCAAAGTTTACACACAAAGCATCAAACAACTAATAACTAGGGCCTTGAACTAATTCATGAGTTAAACACCTTACAAGGAAAAATCATCATTGTCCCCTATGCAAGTATGCAATCCTATATGAAAGCTAGACTCAATCCTACTTATTTCACAAATGCAAATGCAACTATATGCTATTTTTTTTTTAAATTTTTGAAATTTTTTTCATTATTTTTTTTTTTTTTTTGATTTTCTATGCCTTAGATGTATGCATGAGGCTCAATATGCATGAGAAAGAAAAATAAGATTCACAAAACACAAAGTTAAATACCATACTCCCCCAAACTTAAATTACACAGTCTCTTGTGTAATCCAAGCTTGGAGAAGACTTCAACAATGCAAAACACAAAGAAAACAAAAGCTAGATGGTATTTACAATGGTTAGATTTGGTACCTTGTTTAAAAACGCATGGAGGAGGAGGAGGATGACTCCATGGAGTAGGATGGATTGCTTGATTGTGGAGTGGGGGATCTCATGACTCTCTTCCTGCGCCTTCTAGTCTCATGGGAGGAGGGGCGTGGCTCATCTTCACCTCTTGGCTCACTAGGAACTCCTTGGAAGGAGTGGCGCCTTTCTTCCATATGGCTATCTCCCTCTTGATCGTCACCTTGATCTCCTTGATGCCTTGAAGATGGGACTCCTTCACTCTTGGCTGTGAGGAACTTGATTTGCTTCCCCATGTCCTTGACAGTTTTCACAAGCTTCCTTATGGTTTTGTCTTGCCACTTGTTCCACCTTTGAAGAAGCTTGATGTGCTCATGAGCCTTTCTTGAAGGCTCTCCTTGGTTTGTGCTCTCATAGGGGTCAAAGAAGTACCTCTCACTACCATAGGTGGGAGGCGCTTGGTATGGCTCATGAGTAGTGTCCCAATAGGCCATGGGGAAAGTCTCAATGTCCTCAAGCTGATCATCAGTTGGAGTGAAAGCTGCATTTGCCCTCTCCCTTAGTGTGGTGAGATGAATGCATGGTAGCTTGATTGTAGCTTGCTTTAGCAACTCCATATTGAACTTGTACCTGAAGCTCTTTCCCTCTTTCACCAAAAAATGACCCTTGATGAGGTAGGAAGAGTCTATGTATTGCTCATCAGCCGTGGGTTCTCCTAGTTTGACGCCCACTTCTTCAAGGATGGGAGTGATCATGCCCCCAATGGCTAGATGGTGGCTATCCTTCTTCTTAGCTATAGCCTTGCTGTGATAACTCTCTGCATGGGCAACCCAAATCTGAACCAAGCCATTCCCGGTAGAGTCACCTCGCATCTCATAGTCATAGAGGTAGCGGATTATTCCCTTAAGCCCAACATCTAACATCTCCCACTCTTCAGCTGCTACTGTCACAGCCTCCTTCTTGGCAAAGAAAGTGTGAGCTAGTACCTTGTGTGCATAGCGAATTGCTGGGTGTCGGATGAGTTTGCTCTTAACTTTCCCGGTCTTGTAAGTCCCACTGCCAAGCAGACTCCAAAGCCTTTCCAATTCTAGCTTCTGAACATTCAATCTCGAACCAGGCCCTCTCCCATCATCAAAGCCAAGTACATCGCCAAGCTTCTTGAAGCTCATCTTGTAGGACTTGTTGTGAACTCGGAATTTGATGAATCCGAACCCATCCTTTTCGGGATCAATGCCAGCTGAGCTTGATGTTATCACCTTTAAAGTTGAGAGGAATTGGCATGTCTCCTCTTGGTGGCTTGGGTAAGAGCGGTTGAACCATCTTTCACACCCCAAGTTTCTGAAAATTTCTGTTACATCCTCCAAGAGACCCAGCTCCTCAAGCAGCTCATGATCCGGATATTTAGTCCCCTTGAAAGGCATCTCCATGAGGGACTTGTAGATGGATGAAGGAGTAGGATTTGATGCCACGGATTTCTCAGCTTTCTTTTGCTTGGCCTTCTCCTTGCTAACATCTCCCTTGCTAGACAGCTTTCTCACAACCGGAGGACTCTCTTCAGGAGCTTCTTCTTCCACCACAGGCCTCTTGCCTTCCTTCTTGCTAGCATCACCTCTTGTTCTCCCCATGTATCACCTATAAAACCAAAAATCTTGGAGAAGAGTGAGCATCATAGAAATTTGAAATTCTTGCAAGCAACAAACATGTAAGCCTAGAAATTACATGGAGGCTACAAGAATTTTAAAACTCTATGGCAATTGAGGTGGAGCAAGAAACAATCCCAACTCAAATTCTCTCTTAGCAAACAAGGATTTTAACAAGGAATTTCAAAATTAAGCTTCCTCTAGGTGATCAAGAGTTAAAATTCAATAGGATTCTAGCCTAATTACATATATAGCATTGGAAAACTAGTTTAGAGAAACCAAATTCCAAAATTTTGAACATCACTTAGGCTAAAATTTGGATTTTCGCAACCCATTGAAAATCTAGAGAAATTTTTTTCAAAAACCCAAATTTTCCATGTAAATCCTTGAAAAACTTCATCAATCATTACCCATAACAATACTCAACTATACCCAACTCAATTAACTCATTCAAAGCCTATCTATCAATCCAAATTCCCAATTCATTCTTAAGGAGAAATTCAAGAGTAAGTAGAAGGATAAGATGACAAACCTTGTTTCCTTGCAAAGGTATGGCCGAAATTCACTAAGAAATAGAGATTAGCCAACAATTTCGAAAATTATGCACTTGGAATCAAAGATTTTGATTGAGAATTGAGAGAGAAAGGAGAAAAACTATTTCTTGTTCTTAGGTTTTTATGAAATCGCGAGTTATGAGAGAGACAAGGGGGAAGAAGGCTTTTAAATTTTGAAATTCGGTTCAGAATAAGTGGAAGAAGTCAACATTAAACCGGTCAAAGGAAGGGAAAAAGTCAAGCAAACCTGAGTTTTTTTTTAAAAATGGATCGACGTGGTCGTCGATCCATGTCGTCGATCTATATTTTTTTTAAAGATGGATCGACGTCCTTCGTCGATCTAGTTGGCCGATCCGTGCTCCTGGATTTTTAGATCGACGAACCATCGTCGATCCATGTCACCGATCTTACGCCCTGGACTTTTGGATCGACGAACCCTCGTCGATCTGCTTGATCGATTTAGCCCTCTGGAGAAATGGATCGACGAGTCTCATCGATCCTCGTCGTCGATCCATTTTCAGAAACCTTCTCCACACTTTTCTCTTCAAGTTTAGATCCCCTATGCTTAACCTGAAACTTACACAAACTCAAAGAAACATAATCATAGTACTAAACAAGAATATATACATAAAGATAACCATGGGAATGCCTCCCAAGTGCGCTTGTTTAAAGTCTCTAGCTTGACTTTTCAAACCTTCTTAGGCATTGGGAGATGAATGGAGTGGAAGTGAAGTTCCTACTCCCTTCTTGATGAACCTGGTGTTAGCTCCAATGTCAGGCGCTTTCTTCTTGTTCTTCTTAGACCCTTTCCTTGCTTGCCTTGGTAGCTCAACCATATGTTCCACCACATTCACTCCATCAAACATAGCTTGAAGACATTCACCATCAAAGCTTGACCCATCATACTCATTGTGGTCCATGGTGTCCTTATCCTCCAGCATCGCACAAGTGAATCCCATCAGCTCCTTTGTAAATGGTGGTTTCTCATCAATTTCCATGGTAGCACATGTGATTGTGCCACAAGAACCGAAGGTAGAAGGCTTCATGGGATAGAAGACTTTGTCATTCACACTCTTGAGAATCACCCTCTTGTTGGCGAAATCAATGCTTGCTCCAACTGTATTTAGGAAGGGAGTTCCTAGGAGTAGAGGCAGCCTCGTTGCTTGAACCATTTCCATGACTATGAAGTCAGTTGGAACAAGACACTCACCAATCTTCAATGGATAATCCTCTACAAGGCCCATTGGTTGCCTTGAGGAAGCATCAACAAAAGTGATAGGTGATGGATACTTCTTTAGGTTTGTAATCCCAAGGCTCTTTGACAACTCTAGGGACATCACATTGACACTTGATCCCGAATCACATAAAGCTTCATCAATCTTCAAGTTCCCAAGAGAGCAAGAAATCAAAAATTTTCCGGGATTACCGAGCTTTGGAATAGTCTTGGGCGCATCCTTTGTTGTGCTTGGTGGATCAAGGCTTTTCATCAGCTCTTCTACTTCTTCCCTATTAGCTAGCAAGTCTTTGATGAACCTTAGTTGATCCTTGACTTGAGACAAACTCTCCCCCTTGGGCAAAGGTACACCAACTTTCTCCATACTTCCTCTAAAGCTTGAGAGCTCTTTCTTTTGTGCCTTAGTCAAAATTCGCTCAGGGTATGGGAGTGGTGGCTTATAGATAAGGAGATCACAAGCTCTTTCTTCACTCTTCTTGGCCACTTCTCTTGCATTCCCCTCAACTCTTGCCTTTGTAGAAGTCTTGGCTTCATCAAACGCTTCTTTACCAACTTTTGTAGCAATAACCATGGAGTCATTTTGAATGGTTACCTCCCCAACTTGAACTTCAATGTCCTCATTGAATGTAGATGTATCACAAGGATCCTCAAATAGGTGTTCAAACTCTTGCACAACAAGCTCATATTCATCCGCATCAATAGTGGAGATAGTATTGCAATACTCCTTTGGGTTAGATTCGGGTTTACCCGGTAAAGTGCCTTGAGAATTGGAGCTAGAAGCTTTGCCTTTCTCTAATTGCTTGAACTTTTGTTGGAGACCTCCTATTTGAGTAGCAAGCTCATTGAGTGAAGAATCCATTCTTGTATTAATTTCAGCAATTTTCTTACCCATGTTAGCATCATTGTGAGCTTGACCTTGGAGTATTTGTTGAAGCATGAGCTGAACATTGTCTTGTGGAGGGTTGTACTCTTGACCTCCATAGTTGCCTTGGTTTCTTCCTTGGTAGTTTGAGTTGGAAGCATAGCCCTTTTGTTGGTTGTTGTAAGGTACAAAAGGCTTGTTTTGAGTGGCTTGTGGAGGGTAGACTTGGTCTTGGGGGTTAGCAACATTATTACTTCTATAAGAGAGATTGTTGTTTCCCTTATAGTTGTTGTTGTAGTTGTTGTTGTAACCTCCTTGGCCAGACACGAAATTGACCACTTCTTCACACTCTTGAGCCCTAGCTTCATCATCACATTCCTCTTGATACTCACCAACAAAATGAACATGCCTTTGGTTGGAGGTCATGAGCTTATCCATCTTTTCATGGAGAGACTTTATCTCCTTCTTTGTAGATTCATACTCACTTCCCCTTGGAGCTCTATCATAATCCTCATTATAATTACCATCACTCAAGGCAAGATTCTCCACAAGCTCTAGACCATCATCGACTTCTTTTCCTAAGAAGTTCCCATTACTAGCTGTATCAAGAAGCATCCTTATCTTAGGTAGAACACCTCTATAGATGGTGCTTAGTAGAGACTCTTGTGAGAAGCCATGATGAGGGCATTGCATTGTGTAGCCCTTGAATCTTTCCCAAGCTTCATTGAAGGACTCATTGTGCTTTTGGGTGAAGCTAGAGATCTCATTCCTTATCTTAGCTGTCCTAGAGTTAGAGAAAAACTTAGATAGGAAAGCTTCCTTGCATTCATCCCAAGTAGTGATATTACCTTGAGGCAAAGTTTTCTCCCATTGCCTTGCTCTATCCCCAAGAGAGAAGGGAAAGAGTCTTAGTTTGAAGGCATCTTCACTCACACCATTCATCTTGAATAAGCCACAAACTCTATCAAAGTTGTCCAAGTGATCTAGAGGATCCTCCATTGGCAACCCATGAAATTTGTCTTGTTGAACCATAGAGATGAAAGCTGGCTTCACTTCAAAGGTATTGTTTTGAACCGGTGGAGGTTGAATGCCATATCGATTTTGGTGAATGTTTGGAGCATCACCAGCCCCTATAGTCCTCCCTTGTCTAGGCGCATGCAAGGGGTTTCCATTGCCCCTTGGTGCTTGCTCATGCGCCATGTTCATAGGAGGAGCTTGATCTCCTTGTTGTTCTTCCATTCTCAACCTTTCTAGCCTTGTAGTTTCCCTCTTTGCAAGTCTAGCAACCCTTTCCAATTGATCAATCTCTTGAAATCCTTGGAAGTTGTCCCCTTTTGACCTCAAATGCATGCAAGAGAAACTGAAATTTAGAAAAGTGGAAGGTCAATAAACACAAAAGTAATACGTAGTCTAAGACAAAACTCAAATCTTAATGACCAATCAATCCCAATATGGCAACGGCGCCAAATTGATACAAGCGTTTTTATACTTGCAAGCAATTCCTCAATTGCTCATGTCATTGCAATATTTGAGGTATCAATCCATCTTGGGAGATTGGTTGCACTAAGAATACAAAGCTAAGTCTAAGCTAAGCAAAATGGGTAAATTGAAGTCTCAAACAAGTAACAAAAGCAAACTACAACTTAAAGGGATACTACTAAAGCACTAACTATGAAATTAAACCTTAATTGAAGCTAATCAAGAAACTAAGCAAGGATTACTACTAAGCAAGATTATCAATTATACTAAATCGAAACCTAGGGATGGAATCATTGATTTGGGAATTTAAAGGAACATTCTTGCAATCATTTAAGCTACTAATCAAGCAAACTCTATACCTAGAACTCTTAATCAAGATAAGACCATGATGTGTGGCTCAAATCCCTTTGTTAATTACCCTAATGAACTAATGATGTGTTAGCATTAGGATAATCAACAAGCATTAATAACAAGTCTAAATGGTATGATAAACACTCTAAACATCTAATGTCTTAGGCTAGAATATGTAAATCTCTTATTAAGTTGGTTCAAGCATTTCATCAAACACTTGGTGGGTGGATGAAATGCCTAAGATCCCAAAATGGCAAAGATTAGCCATTTGGCATTAAGAACTACTTAATAAGAAGAGATTAGGAAGAATCTATCCTAGATTGCAAGATTGAACCAATAAAATTCCCTAAATCTAACCCATCCCTAAGTTCCTAAGGAAACTACTCACTAATCATGATTAAGCCCATCAAATCAAAGAGAGAAGATAAGCAAAACATGATTAGAGAAGAAATAAACAAGAAATCTAAAAGAGATATTGCATTAACTCAAAATCCAAAGCATAAACAAAGTATTTGCCAAAAATGGCTAGAAGTTTAGACTAAGAACTAAGAGAAAAAGACTTAGAATAAAAATTAGGTCTAAAGAGTATTTATAGGGGGACCCATGAAAATGAAGAAAAAGAGTTCGTCTGGGGTTGGATCGACGTGTTCGTCGATCTGTTTCGTCGATCCAACACCCAAAATAAAACGGATCGACGACTCGTCGATCTTCTTCGTCGATCCGTGCTCTTGGTCGTGGCTTCTGGTTCGGCGTGGTACGTCGATCTGACTCACCGATCTGTGCTCCTGGAATTATGGATCGACGAGCTTCACCGATCCATCTCGTCGATCCGTGCTCCTGACATTATGGATCGGCGAGTCTCGTCGATCTGGTTGGTCGATCCGTCGTTCTGGAAATGTGGTTCGGTGAGCCTTCGTCGATCTGCTTCGCCGATCTGCGCTCCTGGAAATCTGGATCGACGAGCTTCACCGATCTGGTTCGTCGATCTGCTGCCAGAAGCCTTCTTCTTCATCTTTTTGTTGCTTCTTGTCCCTCCAAGTGATATGCATCATTCTCCAAGTGCATCCTCAATTCCCAAGCGTCTTTTTCACCTAATAAGGTCCCAAAACATGCAAAGAACATGCAAAACATGCAAGAACCATGCAAGAACACTCTAGGACTCTAAATGATCAAATGCAACACTATAATGCTATATTAGACTCTAAAATGATGATAAATCTACACTATATGGATGCTAAAACGATGCAAAATATACACTTATCACTGGTTGAGAAGCACAGAGCCTTGTTCGAAAAACATTTGAGAAATGTTGAGCTGAAATTGCCTTTGCTTGATTGTTTGGCCATGGTACCGAAGTATGCCAAGTTTCTGAAGGACACACTCGCCAAGACAGCTAAAGATTGTCAAGAGGTCATGGTATTGAGTCAAGAGTGCAGTGCAATCATCCACAAAGAGATAGCACCAAAGAAGCTAGGAGATCCAGGCTCGTTCACCATACCTTGTGCGCTAGGGCCATTGAGGTTTAGCAACTGTTTGTACGACTTAGGGGCAAGCATTAACTTAATGCTCTACTCCATTGCAAAGAAGCTAGGCTTTACCAAGTTTAAGGAATGCAGGATCTCATTGATCTTGGCTGACCGAAGTGTAAGACTCCCGATAGGAGTGCTTGAAGACTTACCCGTGAGGTAAGCAACGTGAGTGTCCCCACGGATTTTGTTGTTCTTGAAATGGATGAAAAACCCAAGGATCCCTTAATCCTTGGAAGACCGTTTTTGGCAACAGCTGGAGCCATAATAGACGTCAAGAATGGCAAGATATCACTGCACCTGGGCAAAGACATCAAGCATAACTTTGATATCAATGAGGTTTTTAAGAAACCGACAATTCATGGACAAGTTTTCTACATTGAAGCTATGGATATTTTAGCTGATGAATTGCTAGAGGAATTGGGTCAAGAGGAACATCTACTGCTAGCGCTGACAAAGGAGTGTGGAGAGAATGGCTACCTAAGTGATCAGACCCAAGAGCATGTTCGCATCCTTGATTCTCGCAAGATTGTCAAGGAGATGGACTGCGTGATCGAGCAGCTTACTCGATCGGAGGAAGAGATCGATAGCCTGATCGACCCATCTACTCGATTCAAGGAAGAGATCGACCACCTGACTCGATCTCCTGCCCGATTCAATGAAGAACGACAAGAGGAGGACTGGGGTGAGCTGATGGCCCCAAAGGTGGACCTCAAGCAGCTACCAAATGGGCTAAGGTACGCTTTCTTAGGACCGAATGAGACTTACCCGGTCATTGTTAATGATAGCCTGAATGATGATGAGTTAGACTCACTCCTTAGGGAATTGAGAAAGTATAGGAAGGCCATTGGGTATTCTCTCAGTGACATCACGGGCCTTTCACCATTACTTTGTACTCATAGGATTCATTTAGATGATGAGAACACTTCTTCAATTGAACACCAAAGACGCTTGAACCCGAACTTGAAAGAAGTGGTTAAGAAAGAAATCCTAAAACTTTTAGAGGCCAACGTGATATACCCCATAAGTGACAGCACGTGGATCTCACCGGTTCATGTGGTGCCTAAAAAGGGTGGTATCATGGTTATAAAAAATGAGAGTGATGAACTAATACCTTATAGGATCATCACAGGTCATAGGATGTGTATAGATTATCAAAAACATAACAAGGCCACTAGGAAAGACCACTTCCCACTGCCATTCATAGATCAAATGCTTGAAAGATTAGCCAACCACCCCTATTACTGTTTTCTAGACGGTTATAGTGGCTTCTTTCAAATCCCAATTCACCCTAATGATCAAGAAAAGACAACATTCACTTGTCCTTATGGAACTTATGCATATAGGAGAATGCCTTTTGGTTTATGTAATGCTCCTGCCACATTTCAAAGATGCATGATGTCTATCTTTTCTGACTTGATTGGGGAGATGGTTGAGGTATTCATGGATGATTTCTCCGTGTATGGCTCTTCCTTTGGCATTTGTTTGTCTAATTTGTGCAGGGTACTCAAGAGGTGTGAGGAGACCAATCTCGTGCTCAATTGGGAGAAGTGCCATTTCATGGTAACAGAAGGGATTGTCCTTGGTCACAAGATCTCGGGAAAAGGCATTGAAGTGGATAGAGCAAAGGTGGAGGTGATGGTCACTTTGGCGCCTCCGGTTAACGTGAAAGGGATAAGGAGTTTCTTGGGGCATGCTGGCTTATACAGGAGGTTTATCAAAGATTTCTCCAAGCTAGCACGTCCCCTCACAATACTACTATGCAAGGAGACTCAGTTCAACTTTGATGAGGAATTCCACCAAGCGTTCAAAAAGACGCGCTAGTAACCGCACCTATAGTCCAAGCCCCGGATTGGGACTTTCCCTTCGAGATCATGTGCGACGCTAGTGACTACGCTGTAGGAGCTATCTTGGGGCAGAGGAAAGACAAGATGTTGCATGTTATCTACTATGCTAGTCGCACCTTGGACGATACACAAGTAAAATATGCAGCCACCGAAAAGGAGCTCCTAGCGGTTGTCTTTGCGTTTGAGAAGTTCCGGTCATACTTGGTGGGTTCTAAGGTGATTGTATACACTGATCATGCAGCACTAAGGTACATCTACTCTAAAAAGGATACCAAGCCAAGACTACTGAGGTGGATCCTTCTCTTGCAAGAATTCGATATGGAGATCAAAGATAAGAAAGGCATAGAGAATGGTGTGGCGGATCATCTTTCTAGGATGAGGGTGGAAGAAATCTTACCTTTAGATGACTCACTCCCTGAAGAACAACTTATGATGGTCAACACCGTGGTATGTGCAAGGCTGGAAGAAAAGCTTGAAGAAGTTTTGAGTCTAAGGGAAGAAGATCTCCCTTGGTATGCGGATATTGTTAACTTCTTAGTTTGTGGAGAAGAGCCTACTCATTTGGACCGGTACCACAAGAAGAAGTTTATGAGGGATGTCTCACACTACTTTTAGGATGAACCTTACCTATACAGAAGGTGTGTGAACAGAATGTACCGAAGATGTGTCACAAGAGAAGAGGCGAGAGACATACTTCTGCATTGCCACGGTATGACATATGGAGGTCATTTTGCTAGTTTCAAGACGGCTACAAAGGTTCTCCAAGCTGGCTTTTGGTGGCCTACACTCTTCAAAGATGCACATAAATTCATCAAGTCATGTGAAGCATGCCAAAGAGCCGGGAACATCACCAAAAGAAACGAAACGCCACCAGCGCCAATCTTTGAAGTAGAGATCTTTGACGTATGGGGAATCGATTTTATGGGGCCATTTCCATCATCTTATGGCAAGAAGTACATTCTTGTGGCAGTAGACTATGTGTCTAAGTGGGTGGAAGCCATAGCCTCACCAACAAACGATTCAAAGGTGGTGGTTAAACTCTTCAAAACAATCATCTTCCCAAGATTTGGAGTCCCTAAAGTGGTGATTAGTGATGGGGGGAGCCACTTCATCAACAAGATCTTTGAGAGTCTCTTGAGGAAACATGGTGTTAAGCACAAGGTGGCCACGCCCTATCACCCTCAAACAAGTGGCCAAGTGGAGGTATCAAATAGAAAAATCAAGACTATACTAGAGAGGACCGTGGGAGTCACTAAAAAGGATTGGTCTAGCAAGCTTGATGACGCTCCTCTATGGAAAGTCTTGTCACCTTCCTGTGGAGTTAGAACACAAGGCTCTTTGGGCTGTGAAGCAACTAAACTACAATCTCAAGATGGCCCAAGAGAAAAGGTTGGTACAACTTCAAGAGCTTGATAAGATAAAGATGGATGCCTATGGGAGCGCCAAGATTTACAAGGAAAGGACCAAAGCCTTTCATGACAAGAAGCTGGTGCACAAGGAGCTCAAAGAAGGAGGCATGGTTCTACTCTATAACTCATGATTGAAGCTGTTCCCCGGAAAGCTCAAGTCTAGGTGGTCCGGACCGTATGAGATTAGAGAAGTACTACCATATGAAGCTATAACTTTGATTGGGAAGAATGGAGAGAATTTCACAGTGAACGGGCATAGAGTCAAGCCCTATATGGAGAGTGACTGCAGCAAGGAGAGCACCACATTGCCTCTCCAAGACCCCCCACTGGCCTAACAAAGTAAAGTCAAGCTTAGAGACTTAAAACAAGCGCGCTTGGGAGGCAATCCCATGACTATCTTTGTACATATATTTGTTTCAAATTTATGCTTTCTACTTTAAGTGTGTAGGTACAAGGAAGTAAGAACCAAAGAACATGTTCATGGAATTGACAAGGCAAAGAAAGGAGGAGCAGAGGCAGAAGATCGAGTGAAAGATCAACTGGATCCACTCGATCGTGGAGCAGAGATCGACCAATTCACTCGATCGCGACCGGAAGGACCCTGAAACGAGGACAGTAGTCGATCCAGCACTCGATGCATACCAGATCGACCATCTAATCGAGCTAGCCACTCGATCACAGATAAATGGGCGTAAGATTGAGTGATAAATCGACCCGTTTCACTCGATCTCGCGCCAAGGGAAGTTTTCAAATTCCCCCTCTTTCTCCTTCCCTCTCACTTTTGCATTTGAATTGTGGTCAAAGCAGGCTCCTTTGACCATAGATAACTGTGCTTTGACCACAATTTTAAATTCCCACTTGCATACTTGTCCAAAATATTTCTTCTTTATAAACCCCACACACTCTCTCATTCCTTAGACACAAAACCGATTTTTTTCATTAACAAAGAGAGAGAGTGTGAGTTTCTGGTTTTGAGAAGAAGAAGAGCTTATCATTCGTCCAATTTTGCAAAAGGTATTTCGAATTTTTGAAGCATGATTGAATTTATTCAAAAAAATAAACTTTTGCAAGAAGGAATACTATTTGCCAGGGATAAGGATTAATTTTTAGATATATCAAGATATTAGGGAAATTTTCTTGATTTAGTTTTATCTCAAGAGATTTTCATCTAATATTTATTGATAAATCCGAAACTTTCCCCAAGAATCTAGGGATTAAGCGAAATAGTTTAAAAGGCTCTAATCTCTTGATCTTGTATTTCTCTCTTTGCCGTCACCTATACTCATCTTCTCTTTGAGATTTTGAATTTCAGGTACTATGGCACCAAGGAAGAGAAGCATAGCTATGGCTGCACAAGAGGAGACACAGCAAGAAGTTGAAGAAACGGTTAAGTGGAGCAAGGAAGAGAAGAAAACAAGGAGGAAGCTAGAGAAGTTGCGGTTTAAGCCCACAAAATTTGCAAGTAGGGAGTTCTTGCAAAAGCTAGGATTGTTGGAGGGGTTTGATGAGCTGCTCAGAAACATGGGTCTTGCATGCCTTTCACGGATGGATTGTCCCACTTACCCCGAGGCCACGCTTCACTTCCTCTCCACCTTGGACTTCGCATATGAAGATCCGAGTATTCAAACTCCAACCGAGGGTCTGGTCACGTTTAAGATAAGGAAGCAAGCCTACCGCCTCTCTATCCATGAGCTATGCCAAACTTACGGTCTCAATGCTGCAGCAAACCTTGTGGAGTTCCCACAATTCAAATCCCCAAGCGATCTATGGGACTTGATTAGCGATGGAGATTACAAGTCCAACACCGCCAAAATCAAGAAGGTGTGAAATCCCTTTCTAAGATACACTCTCAAGCTGCTAGCCAACACATTCAGTGGGAGATCCACAACAGCAACAGTGACCAAGAACGAGCTATGCTTCCTTTTCCAAGGGGTTAAGAACGTTCTATGCGATAGCGAGGCGAATGATGAACCAATGGTGGATGATCTTGGAGATGACGTGAACTATGGGTGCATCCTGGCCTCATCCTTGGTCAAGTACAAGGCCTGGGCTATTAAGTTCAAGGCAACTTCAGCGCTCATAGGTGGCTTCCTCACGCCACTGTTCGTACAAGCGGGAGTACCACTTACCGAACTCACACCTTGTTCGGAGCGTGCATACATCGATCAAGTCTACATGACCAACACGGATTCCTTGGGACCTACTCCAGCTCCAGGCTACTATGCATACTTGTTCTACAATGAGAACCATGAGAAGAAGACTTGCATCCTACCCAACCCGGAGGAAACGCTACTTGATAGCGTCAGCGACATTGAGTTCTTGCCGACTGATGAGGAATGCTATGCACCTCTTGGAGGCGTGGCAACAGCACCCCAGCCTTCCCAATCATCCCCGGAATCTCCTCCCACAGATGCTGAAATGCCCTCAAGCTTTGAGCTCCCGAAGTTGGACTATGAGCCGCGCACCAAGGCTGAAAAGTTCCTTGCCTCAGTTGTGGAGAATCAGCGCAAAGTAAACAAATGGCAAGGCAAGATGATCAAGAAGCTGGTGAAGAAGGTCAAGGTTCTCCAAGGGAGAAGCTCCTCAGAAATGACCTTGAGTGATGAAGCCGAGCAAGTAGGTGAGACGGTGGGAAGACACTCAACCGGAGGGATAGAGATCTGTGAGCACCAAGATTATCAAGTTGGACGTCCTTCTCTCCAAGACCGTCCAACCGGGAACAAGGACAAGTGAATACTCCATGACACTACAAGAAAGAGCAGAAGGACCGGAGCAACCTCAAGCTCCGGCCATCTCTAGCTCAAAGGTACCAAAAACTCCAACCTTTGTAAATAACATGCATTTTTAATTTTTGCTTTGTTGATTTTTATCTCCTCCTGAATTTGTTTGACACAGAGACGTTGTCATTCAAGTTTGGGGGAGAATGTGTGCTTTGACATATTTTTATTTGGATCTTATTTTGCTTTTGCATATTTGAGTCTTCATGCATAAATAAAAAAATTGCACAGAAAAATAAAAAACAAAATCAGAAAAACTCTTAAAAATTTCAAACAAAATTCATATAGCTTGCATTTGCATTGTCAAAAATTGTAGGATTGAGTCTAGATTTCTATCATATAGGTTGCATCATTCATATGCATAGGGGGCAATGATGAAAAAGTTTCCTTAAAAAGTGTTTTAAGCTCATGTATTGGTTCAAGGCCCTAGTTAGTAGTTCTTTGATGCTTTGCACAACTTTGAAATTAAGTTCTAACCATATTTGGATCATTGATTTGATTTTCTTGGCTTAAAGTTGAAACAAGCATGAATTGAACCCTTTCCTAAAAATCGGAACCTTAACATGAACATCTGATTATCATACTTGTACAATTTGGGAAAGAATACATGGATTACAAAAAAAAAATATTTAGGCTTTCTTATTCACTTCAACACTCTCTTGTAAGCCTAAATAGAATACCACACCTTGTGCCTTGCCTTATTTCAAGCCAAAAGTTCTTGTGTGATTGCAAATTGTGAGGCCTTATTTTCTATTTGAACTTGGCATAAAGTGTTAGGTTTAGGGCGACATGCTTAGGCTCTCATAATGACGCTAGCTTTGCATATTGAAGCTAGTTTTAGGCTTGATTTGGGATTGGGAGTTCATGGGTTTGAAAATGAGAAGGTGTTAAGGAAATTAATGAAAAATCTCAAGTTAAAAAAAAAAGAGCCCTAGAGGCCAAATGCATAAAAGAAAATTTTTAGAAGAGGGCTATCTAAAGAAAGAAAAGAGCTAATATTTGTATGACGATATCGCTAGCCATAAGCAAGGTGGAAGAAGTTTCCCTAAAAGTGAATGTGATTGATGGAGTTCTTGTGGGTTTATACTTGGCGTGACTTGCCTTGTTGATTTGGGTAGTCTCTAGAGGGTGAGTGAGCTTGGAAAAGAAAGAAAAAGAATGAATGAGAGAAGGATTAGGATCATTGTTAGTATATTGGGTAGATGTGAGTCTAGTCATGTATGCTTACATTGCCTTTTACCTTTAGCATTATGCATAAGTTTAAGCCTTTTTGAGAGAAACCAATGCTTGGAGTACCCACCTGAATGAGATCATTTTTATCTCATAGCCTTGTCCCTTGCCAAATGTATTCGGTTTTAAAAGCACAAGTTTGATTCACGGTTTGAACTCTAAATGAATGTTAAAAGATAGGATTCTTGGATTGCTTGGAATAAACAAGTTATGATTTGAAATTCGATATGTGATGATTATGGCTAAGTCCTTTTGAGTAAATGCTTGTGTACTGCATCCTAGAACTGAGAACTAGGACCTTTGAATTGATACATTTGAAAAACACTTTTGGATTTGAGCCCCCGTTTTTAATCATCTCTTCCTAGCTTGAATTTTGTTTGCTTGAGGGCAAGTTTGGCGGAGTTGATATACTCATATATTTCGCATATTTAGCATGCATTTAGAATAGGTTTTCATGCATTCATCATTCATAATAGGCTAGTTTGCATCATTTATCTCATTCTAAATCCTAAAACACTTTGCATTAGCATTTGCATGGTTTCTTGCATATTTGCATCTTTTTCAGGTTGTTTAGAGTAATTGGAGCTGTGATGCATGCTGAGCATTGACAAGAAGATGAAAGAGGAGCATAGGAGTTGGCGGGAATCAAGGGGGAAACTTGGACAAAAGAGAAGGAGCGGAGATCGACTCCAAGATCAACCTCCCAGTCCGTTTCACCTCCATAACGAGTCCAAGATCGACTAAGCCAAGTCGATTCGGTCAAAATCGAGAGGTAGATCGAGAAGCATGAGTCGACAAAGAAGTGATCGACTGGACGATCGACAGTTCAACCCGAAACAAGAGCAGATCGAGTCCACGATCGACCAATATGACTCGATCCTCCAAGCCAGGCGCACAACCTCTTCTCAACTTGTGTGATTGTCTTCTAGTGAGGGGACCACCTTGGCATGAAAGTCTTCTACAAGACATAGATCCTTGATTTAGGGAAAGGGTGGACAATTTCATATTATTTTCCCTATGACTTCTAGGGGAGGAAGACTTTTGTGCATGCTCTTATGATCCACTTATTATAACTTATCACATCATCACTTTTCATACTACTCTAGCGTGAGAGAGAGAAAATAGAAGTGTTCTTACTTGTTCTTGAGTGTTCTTCTTTGATCTTACTTTGTTCTTACTTGTTCTTGCTAGTTCTTGTTTGTTTCTTGTTGATTTCTTGTGTGAAAACTCTTGTATTTTCGATTTGATTCAAGTATTTTCGTTTTCTTAAAGTCTAATATTTCATCTTGTAAAAACCGATCATGTTCATCAGCTCTAAACTCATGTTTAAGAGAGGTAAGAACATGATTTGTGAGTAAACCACCAAGGTTAGGGGTTGGGATGATTAAGGGAGTTGAAAGCTAGAATTTAGGGTATTTTCTTGTTCTTCATCTAATTCTCTTCTTGAATTTGGGAGTTTTAAAGTCTAGAGATTCTCGATGGAGATCTCTTTAATCTTAGGGATTTCCTTATCCTAACAAGACTTAGGAAATCCCTTAAAACCAAATCCAAGAGACTAACTCATCCTTTCCCAAACATCATGGATGCTTAGGGAGCTAGTTAAGCCATCTTTTAAGATCCAAACTTAATGTTCTTGACCCTATCTTTCCACCAAACATCATGGGTTAGGAGGAAAGGGTGAAGAAAATATTTACACCACACATCATGGGTAAATCTAGTATCGCTTCTTAAGACTTAGAGATAGCACTAAATTGTGTAAAATTATTTTTTCAAAACCCCAAGTTCGAATTTTCAACCTCCCTAAGAATGAATCCCAACCTTGAATTTGTTTTAAACTTTCGAAAACCAAAAACCATTTTTCTTTTGTTCAAAGTTAATTATTTTCCCTAAAATTCTCCTAGATAGCTTAATAATGCAATAGAGTCTTCTAATTTTGTAAAATTGTGTTTTTGCTATTTTTAGTATTTTAGAAATTGCCTAGAATCTCACTTTACTGTTTGGTATTGAGTTGGTAGTCGTTAGATTTTTAGAAATAGTTTTTGAAAATCTTGTAACTTACCTAAAATTTGTCTAATTTATCCGGTTTTAGATTTTGATTTTATAAAATTAGTGGATCGGCTGTTTAATCGTTTAGAAGTCGTCTAGTAGTTGTATAACCCTTCAGTAGGGATTTTAAAATAGTTTTTGTGGCTGTATAATCATTGCAAGTAATTGTCATAGGATTGTTTACCAATTAACCCGAATTCTGCTTAGCTTTACTTGAACTCTTGTATTCTTAGTATCTTTCACCCCATTTTGGATTGACACCTGAAGTATTACAACAACAAAACTATGCTTTAGATTTGATTAAACTTGCTAAAAAGCTAGTCATCAGCCACCAGTGCAGAAGAACAATTTCGAGATCAAGAGTGGTCTCATCTCCATGGTGTAGAACAACCGATTCTTCGGTCTGCCCTTGGAAGACCCACTTGACCATCTCGACCAGTTTGACCGTGTAAGCGCCATGACCAAGATCAACGGTGTAAGCAAGGATGGCTTCAAGCTGTGGTTGTTTCCCTTCTCGTTGGGAGACAAAGCGCACGTTTGGGAGAAGACTCTGCCACAAGGATCCATTACCCCATGGGCATAATGCAAGAAGACTTTCTTGACCAAGTTCTTCTCCACATCGAGGACAGCCTGATTGAGGAACAAGATAAGCGGATTCACACAGAAATCCAATGAAACCTTCGGTGAAGCTTGGGAACGGTTCAAGGGATACACTACTCAGTGCCCTCACCATGGGTTCAGCCAAGAGTCACTCCTCAGTACTCTATACCAAGGTCTTATTCCCAAGATCTGAATTTTTCTCGACACGGCTAGCAATGGAAACTTCCTAGCCAAGGACGTAGAAGATGGTTTTGAGTTAGTCGAGAACTTAGCTAAGAGTGGCTCTTCCTACCATAAAGACTACGACATATCAAACCGAGGCTCCAAAGAGGAAGTAGATGGAAGCCGGAAAGTGATCAAGGAACTAAACGAGAAACTTGACAAGCTGCTACTTGCTCAAGTACAAAAGGAGATCCATTTTGTGGAGGAGTACACTCAAGTTCAAGAGGGGGAGGACGTTAAGACCGAAGATGTTCACTACATCAACGCTCAAGGAGGTTACACTACTTGGAGACCAAACAACAACCTCTCCTACAAAAGCACAAACGTTGCCAACCCCCAAGACCAGACCTGATACAAGTATAGAAACCAGCGTTGATCCCACTGGTGTAGTTCTTATCATGAAGCAAACACCAAGGACAAGATCAGGAACAAAGGATCTCACCGAGAGCTTTAATCAAGCTGTGGAAACGCTACTCACCAACTTAGAACTTGAAGACATTACTACTCAACTTAACAAGCTAAGCATTTCCAGAGAAGCTGCCTTAGCACAATCAGAGATGGAGGATCACGACATTACACAAGCTCAAGGAACAAGCAATGAGCATCCAGAAGCTGATCCATTCAACAATAACGGTCCAGGTATGAAAACTATAGGTTATATCAAAGCATGGCCGATTATTCAAGAGGAGAAAGGAGTTTCCTTATTTAGCATTATGCTAGTTAAGTGAAAGAAGCCCAAAACCCCTGTACAAGAGCTCATATGCATTTCTCATCAAAATGCAAGGTAAGTCAAATTATTTCATTTCTATATGATTATCTTGTACTAATAAAACTCTCTCTTTGGTTTTTTTGTTTAAGTCAAAGTTTTTATTTCATTTCAGTAGCTAACGCATATTCATGAGGTTTCTAAATGACCAAAACCAGAAGCTAGCAAGCCTCAGTTTCAAAGGGCCAGAGATATTACTTGCTTTAATTGCCAAGTGATAGACTCATAATTTAGCATATTTTAGCATCCATATTAGATAGTTTTGCATGTACTTTTGCATTCATTTAGCCACTTTTAGTCTCATTTGCATACATATTATAGTTTAGTGAGTGTTAGCTTAGGTTGTTGCATATTTGTACATATTGAGCCCTTATTAGGTGTTTTGGAGGCTTGGAGGACCATATGGAGTTTCATGGATAGCCAAGAGGAGCAAGAGAAGCAGCCAAATGAGAAGCAGTAGTCTCTTTAGAAGCATATCAAGAATTTGGAGGTGCGAAATGTATGGGTCCGGACGAAGGCCTTGCACTGATATTAAGACACCGAAGCCTTCTTAAGAGTTGTAGAGGATCCAGAGTGCTTTCTAATGCCGTTGGAATCAAGTCATTCGGACCCGTGCTTAGAAAGCTACATCGATTTCGGTTCGGATCGACGAGTTTGATCGACGAGCTGCTCGAACAAAACATCCAGGGGTTGGGTTCGACGAGTTGGATCGATGAAGGTGGTCGAACCAAACATCCAGGGGTTCGGTTCGACCAGTTGGATCGACGAACCTGGTCGAAC
>JAHZTW010000067.1:82148-109670 GCA_020283515.1 Alliaria petiolata | reverse complement strand
TTGTTAATCTTGATTAGTAGTTAATCGCTTGATTAGTGCTTGATTAGTGATAATTAAGGTTTAAGATCATCTAATTAGTCTTATAGTGTCTCTTTTAGGTTGTAGCTTGGTTTTAATAGCCATTTGTCACTTGAATATCGAATTTGGCTTAGATTAAATAGTTTCATGTATTCCTAGTGTTGTTAATCTTAACCCCATATGGATTGACATCTCAAATACTACAATGACATGAGTAGTAGAGATTAATTGAAGTGGAAAAATCCTACTATCACCAAGGAAAGGGTCATTATGCAAGAGATTGTCCAAATCAGTGGGTAATGATCATCAAGGACAGTGGCGAGTATGAATCTCAAGATGAGGCTGAAGGAGAAGCTATGGAGTCGGAGGAAGAAGTCACTGATTATCCAGATGAGGGAGAGATACTTGTCACCAGGCGTGCTCTTAGCACCTTCTTTGATCCAGAAACCATCCAGAGGGAGAACATCTTTCACTCTCGCTGCACTATAGACTCCAAGGTGTGTAGCCTGATCATTGATGGTGGATCCTGCACCAATGTCGCCAGCAAGTACTTAGTGGATAAACTAGGACTCAAGAAGACAAAGCATCCCAGTCCCTATAGACTAAAGTGGTTAAACGATGAGACAGAGCTGAAGATAGGAGAACAAATTCTTGTGCCATTCAACATTGGAAAGTATGCTGATCAAGTTCTCTGTGATGTGGTTCCAATGCAAGCAGGCCATATACTACTTGGTAGGCCTTGTCAATTCGACAAAGAGACATTACACAATGGTAGAACCAACTTCTACAGCTTCACCCACAACAAACGCAAGCATAACCTTGCTCCACTTACCCCACAAGAAGTCTTTGACTTACAAAAAGCTATGGACAAAGGAGCAAAGGTAAGTAAGACTAATCTCTATGTAACACCTAGTACTGTTTTAAAAGCTTTAGATTGTAAAACACAGGTGCTACTAATGATCTTTAAGGAAGGATGTTCTTAGGTCAAGAAGAGAAAGACTTACCACCAGAAGTTACTAGGCTGTTAGATAGCTTTAAAGACATCTTTCCAGAAGATATACCAGCAGGATTGCCTTCTGTGCGTGGTATTGAGCATCAAATAGACCTCATTCCAGGAGCCCCACTACCTAATAGGCCAGCCTATAGAGTGAATCCAGAAGAGGCAAAGGAGCTAGAGAAGCAAGTACATGAGCTAATGTCTAAGGGCTACATCAGAGAAACCCTTGTGATGTACCTGTTTTACTAGTACCAAAGAAGGATGGTACATGGAGAATGTGTGTGGACTGCACAGCCATCAACAACATCACCATCAAGTACAGACATCCAATCCCACGATTAGATGACATGCTGGATGAGTTGAGTGGAGCCATTATATTTTCAAAGATAGACTTGAAAAATGGATATCATCAAGTCAGGATGAAGGAAGGAGATGAATGGAAGACAACATTCAAGACCAAGAGAAGTCTGTATGAGTGGCTGGTCATGCCATTTGGTCTCACCAATGCGCCTAGTACATTCATGAGACTCATGAATCACGTTCTGAGGGCATACATCTGTAAGTTTGTAGTTGTATATTTCGATGACATCTTAATATATAGCTCTAGCTTATCTGAACATATTGAGCATCATGAGAAGGTATTAGAAACGTTAAGGCTAGAAGGATTATATGCAAATCTTAGCAAATGTACTTTCTGCACTGATCAATTGGTATTTTTAGGCTTTGTTTTTAGTTCACAGGGTCTTAAAGTTGATGGAGAAAAGATTAAGGCAATCCAGGAATGGCCTACTCCATCCACCATTGGTCATGTCAGGAGCTTCCATGGATTAGCAAGCTTCTACAGAAGATTTGTCAAGGACTTTAGCACCATTGCAGCCCCTCTGACTTTTGTGATTAAGAAGAATGTTGCTTTTACTTGGGGGCCAGAGCAAGAGAAAGCTTTCCAGAAGCTTAAAGACAGCCTCACACATGCGCATGTCTTAGTTTTGCCTAACTTTGACAAAATGTTTGAGGTTGAATGTGATGCATCAGGGACTGGCATTGGAGCTGTACTAACTCAAGGAGGGAAACCAGTAGCATTCTTCAGTGAGAAACTCAATGGAGCTACTCTCAACTACCCCACCTATGACAAAGAGCTATATGTCCTGCTAAGATCTCTGGAAACTTGGTAGCATTACCTTTTATCTAAAGAGTTTGATATTCATACAGATCATGAGACTCTTAAGTACTTGAGAGGACAAACTACTCTGAAAAAAAGGCATGCTAGATGGCTTGAATTCGTGAAGACTTTCCCATATGTAATCAAATACAAGAAGGGAAAGGATAACATTGTAGCTGATGCACTTTCCAGAAGATATGCATTGATCTCTACAATGGAAGCAAAGATCATGGGATTTGAGCACTTAAAGGAGTTGTATGGAGAGGATCCTGACTTTGGAAGCTATACAAGCAATGCACCAGAGGAGCATTCGGTCCATTCTATAAGCATGAGGAGTTTCTGTTCAAGGACAAGAGGCTGTGCATTCCACAAAGCTCTATGCGTGAGTTGATCATCAGAGAAGCACATGGAGGAGGACTCATGGGGCACTTCGGCATAGACAAGACACTAAGCATAGTGACTGAGCACTTCTTCTGGCCTCATCTCAAGCGTGATGTTGAGCATTTGTGCTCCAAATGCATCATCTGCCTCAAAGCAAAATCAAGGTCACATCCTGATGTAAGCATCAATGCTCATACATCAGTACTTGACAAGGAGCACGGAACCAGGAGGCATGAAGAGGAGAACATGAAGCTGAGGAAAGCTAAGAAGACAGGCGAGCTAAGTTCAGCTCAAACGGAGGCCCAAACAGAAGATTCAAACTCAACCAACACTTGGAGAATATACTCAACTCGTCTAGAGTTCCACACGAAGAAGAATCAGCTCAAAAGGAGTTCATATGAAGAAGATATTAAAGATACAACTTGGAAGATCTTCAATGAGCTCGATGGAGACCTACGGCTACTAATAAATTCATTCCGGTCAAACCAAGATGAACCAACCAACAAATCCAATTTATTTGGATTCTCAACTCATCATAGGACCACGGCTAATTGGACTCATGACCAAATTCGTTTTGGTTTAGGAGTTATTAATTTTATAAGTTGGGTAAACCGGAGCTTTCCCGATTTGGACCTAGGCGCACTATTTGGAGGATTCCGATCGAACCAAGAGGAATTAAATTACAAACCGACTTGGTCTGTAATCTTGATTCAAAATGGAAGCTCTGAGAGTTGGAGGTACGCCAAAAATGGTCCAGGCGTAAAAGTTATACAATTTTTAATTCAAAGGTATCTCGACTTGCCTTATATGGAAGCATTCACACTTGGGTCAATAACTCTCCAACGGCTCCTTCCCTTCTTGATCCGAGACAAGCACGACTTTGGGATATTATTCAACATCAAGAGGCTCTCATTACATGGATATATCATCCAGCTCTCAAGATACAAGGCGTCACTCAAGCTGTCTAGATACAAAGCTCCAAACATTTCCTTTCTTGGCCAGATTTCATCATCAAAGCTCCAACGGCCATATGCTTTAAATTTCGTGATTCTTTCTTGTTTTAGGTTCTCAGGACCGTTGTAGTTGAGCCTATATAAAAGCTCATTTCATTCTTCATTTGTATTCACCAAATTATTAATCAAGAAAGTTTATTTTTATTTCAAAGAAATCTCTCTTTGCATTCAAATATGTTCCTGCGATTTACTTTGTTTTCTTTGAGAGAATCAGAAAGCTAGTAAGGCGTGTAGAGACTAATTGTTCTTGTGAGGATTAGCCCTTGAACATTAGGATCTAAACTCTTGTGCTTGGAGTTCAAGTACATCCGGTTTTCCCATCATCAAAACCATTCCTCCATTCAGCTTAAGTGACGATTTCAAAGAAACAATATTTGGAGTTTTTCCAGTCTTGTGTCATTGGTATCAGAGCTAAAAGCTCCTATCTCAGGTGTACTCATACCCAGTTTCAGGTTTTTGTTATTTGTTTCATTTAGTTCTTAAGTTTTGTTTCATATAAATCCAAAAAAAAAAACCAAAAGAATTGTTCTTTCCGTTTATCGGCTTTGCTCGAATTTTATAAAAATCATAAAAATCCAAAAAAATATTTCTTACAACTCGTCAAAACTGCTTAATTGCTTATTCTGTATTTTGCTATCATTTAAAACTTCTCTTGATTGTTTTGCTTGAATTGTGCAAGGTACAATGGGAGATATGCCACCAACAGACCCTCTACAAGCCATGATGGCAATGATGCAGACCCTTACTGAAAACATCAATGCATTAAGAGGAGAAACCAGCAATTGCCTTGAAAGAAGAAGGACTGAAGCAATAAGCTTGTCCAACGAACCATACCAACATTACAAGGAGCCAAAGCCACCTGATATACTTCCACCTCGAGCACCAGGCCCCATACACGTGGCACAAGATTTTCTCAAAAGAAGTTTGCCACCAGAAGTGAAGCCTACTGTCCCATTGGTAGAGGGAGACAATCTCTTTCATTCCAGATGCAAAATACAAAACAAGGTATGTCACTTAATCATTGATAGTGGTTCTTGTGCTAATATTGCTAGTATTTGCTTAGTAGAGAAGTTGGGGCTTAAAGCTCAACCTCATCCAAGGCCATACAAGCTTAAAGGGCTTAATGAAAAAGAAGAACTGTAAGTATCCAAACAAGTCGAGATCCCTCTATCCATTGGCAAGGTAGAGCTTAGACTAAACAGGAGCTTGGTAATGCATTTCGACACCAAAGGGAAGAGGATCAATGAAAGAGAGCATGCATACTCCCTTGAGCTCAAGAAGACGATTGAAAAATTCAAAGATCTATCCTTGGAGATATGCTATGATTGAGATAGCTTTGATGTAGTCTGCCTCAATGCCATGTTCGAAGGACAAACCGAGGAGATACAAGAAGCACCAAAAGAGGTGATCACTTGCAAGAAGTCATATGTACAAGGACCAACCCTCGATAATCTTCTGGAAGGTTTGACTCTCAAACCTGTGCTCTCTGTTGCTGGTGAGACGATATACAAGCTGAGATGCAAGGGAACGATCAGACCCTTTGCTTACCTTAAGGTGATTAAGAACACCGATTTGACCGATAAAAAGGGTACTAAGGCAAGCAAAGAGAGAATCTCCCATGTGTCTTTAGCTAATTTCATCTCTGTGATCAAGGAAAGTAAAGATCCTCCCACAGGATATAGGGGTGTTCATTTCCCCCTTTGACCTTAAAAAAAAAAAGATCAAGAAAAGTCAAGCTAAGTGACTCAATACAAAGCGCTCTTGGGAGGCACCCCAAGCTTATCCATGTACATATTAATGCTTTTTCTAGTCTAGTTTAATGCTTTCAGGAACCCAAGAGAGAATAAGATGGGGTCACTTGTACACAAAGAGGAGGAAAAACCATTGTGAAGATTGTCTAGCACAGCAATGGGATGAAATATCGGTTTAACACCGTAATAACATTCCAGGGCATTCCATGTCGAGCAGGCACAACGGTGTGTATCCGATTTGGAACGAAGTCCAAGCCAGACAATCTTTATCAAGGTCATATATCGGGCATAAGCCGATATCCAGACTGATAGTCAGCCATATCGGGGTCAACCTGATATGGTCATCCATGTAATGGGGTTTTTGACTTAGCCAATCCGAGAAAAGCGTTTAAATTTATGGCCCAGTTTTCCGGATAAGGCAAGAATACTTGGTTGGGGTTAGCCGACAGCTATTCCCCAAACCAAGAAACCCTAGTCAAACCCTTTTCACCCCATGTCTTCTCTATAAAAGACCCATCACTATCGCCTCTCTCTTTTTCATTTCCCATCGCTCTCAAACCCAGCAAATTTGCCTTTAGCTTTTAATTCGCAACATGAATCTCTGCACTTTTCTTCAAAGAATTTTGCAAAAATCGTGCTAGTTAAATGTTCATTCTTGATCGATATGGTTTGTTTGAATATTGCTTAGAATTGTTTAGATTCTTGCCATTTGGGGTTTGAGAGTAGGTGGGGATATTTTTTGGAAGACAAATTTTGCATAGATACTTAGGATTTTTTTTAGGATTTTTCTAGAATGTTGAAACCTCTATTTGTGAGAATAGCTTCACGGCTAAACTCTTTTGAAATATAAAAATTTTGGAAATCCACTTTCTCCTTGATGAATGCATATTTTGTTTAAATACTTGAATCCATGAAGAAACGCTTAAAGGAAAAATCATTGCCCTTCACGATTTATGTTTATCTCGGTGTAGTGTAGAAATACAATCTGGTTGCTTGAGTCTCCCTCTAGTCATGAATAGATATGCTTAAGATTAAACGCGCATGCAAGAAATCGACTGCTGTTGTTACTTTTCCCTTGTACTTACACACTTTCGAGTGTTTTTATTGATAGGTACAATGGTGGGAGCAATAAGAAGCGGAGCTGTCCTTGGAAGATCGAGAGACACCAATCAGAGAAGAGAGATGGAAAGAGACCAATAGGGAGTTCCAGCCGAGCTGTTACAGTTTGCTCACCCACACGTGCATCGGGAAGGAGAAGCACGAGTTCCCAACCCACACTGGCCGAAATGCGTGCAATATTCAGGCGAATGGAGTTTAAGGCCACACGCTACCCCCACGAGGAAACCATGATTGAGCTGGGCATCTACGAAGGTTGCCAGATCCTCTTCAATAAGATGGGTCTTAAGCGCTTCATGGAGAATGCCTATGCATCTCACGACGAGGCAACCTTCCAGTTCCTAGCATCACTGGAAGTAACGTTCTACGCCTTCGGAGAGGAGAATCTAGAGGAAGATGGAGACGGTTACATTTGTTTTAAGTATGGAAGCGAGACACACCGAATGTGATTTTGGGATCTCGAGTCGATATTCAGATTCAACCAAGGCGATATGCGCGAGATGGCCCTCGATATTGAAAGGGAGGAGCTGGAGGCATTGTGGGGGCACATTGGGGCAGGCACGTACAAGCGCGGAGTAAACAAGAGCACCTGGATAAGGCATCCAGCCTTGAGGTATGTGCAAAAAGCCATTGCACATACATTCTTTGCAAGGAAGGGGTGTGGAGCTGTCCTAACCAAGGAACTGGAGATAATGGATGACGGTCTGGTAGAAATCATCCAAGAGATCCGGAATGGGACCGAGCTAAGGGGAGGCAGAAGGAGCACATGCCTGATAACAATCTTACTCAAGGAGCTCCTCCACTACAAGTCGTGGATGATATCCACAGCGAGTGATAGGCCTCAAGTAGGCTGTGGAGGAATCATGACTGCGATCTTTAAAGGAGCTGGAGTCGATCTGGAGGAATCAACGCACGTAATTCGTTGGATAGACATCACATATTTGAAGAAGTGCCAGTTCCTCGGGAAGCCATATCAGCATGGGCATCGATATCAGTTCACCCTTCCGTCGAACAGTGCAGCCGTGCTATTCCTGCAAAACCCGTTCTTAAACACAATCAGAGAACCTGAGCATCTGGATTTTGAGCCGCAGGAGGAACACCTTTTGCCCTATTGAGCTGCCTTCCATGGAAATTACGATGAGGAATATCGGGAGGAGGCCGATATAGTTGCTGAGGAAGAAGAAGCAGATGAAGAAGGCTATGAGGACCCTACAGATGAATATGGTTTCCCTCTCTATGGAGCAGAGCGCTACCATTTCGACCCGATAACGAGTGCAACGCACCAAACCCTCAAGACGGCACACAATCAGATCAACGTGCTTCAGCGATACTGCAAGTGGCAAGATCGCTCGATTAGGAAGCTAGTCTCCACGATGAAGGGGATTAAGGGACACGTGAAAGGCCTGAAAGGCCAAATCAAATCCCTCATCTCAAAGCTGAAGGGGTCGACATCGTGACCACAGCTTGAAGTCGATATGTCACCCGAAGAGCCAGAAGGCGAAGAAGAAGAAGATTCTGATGAAGCAGACAGACAAATGCTCCAGGAGAGGCATTCCTTCTCGTTTCTGCCAAGGGAGCACGAGACAAGTGAGCCAGGAAGACATTCCTACTAAGAGGGGAACATATCGAGGAAGAGACGCGCAAGCCAGTCCCCGATACCGGAAACAGACAACCCCTCTCTCTCAACCAGTGAGGACACCACGTCCTCACATCACACCAAAACCTGAGGTATCACTCCAAAAGCTCAGTACATAAGCATTTTTCTTTTTCTTTTCTTTGTTTTTGTTTGAACTTTTGCATTTTCTTAGGAACGTATTCTTGCTCTCTTCTATCACACAGGGATTGTGTGATTTAAGTTTGGGGGAGTACGTAGTACATGCATTCATATAAATTTTTTTTTAATTTTTAGGATTGTAGTTGCATTTCCATCTTAGGATTGAGTCTAGATGCATTCATTTAGGATTCATAGCATTCGCATAGGGTGTAAAGTCTGTTGAATCCTTGTAGATAGCCATTTTTAAGTTATGAATTCAATGCCTTAGTCCTTGTTTGTTTGATGCATTTTGAATTAGACCGAGCTTAAGGCAGCACCACATTCTAAATTCGTCTTGTAAAATTCGGTCTTAGCAAGATGCATTGCGATTTGAACCATTTTTCTAATGAACTTGAACCGTTAAAACTGAAAATTTAATTATCTTGTGCATGTTTGTCATCAACTCATAGATTTCACTTGGACTTTCTTTCCCTTTCTACCACCTTTTTGCTAGTCCAAGTACAAGACCACACCCAAAACCTTAACCTTTGTTTGAAACCATAAACACTTTTGTGAGAGTATGTGAGGCCTTTGCATCATTTTCGAATCTTCTTAGGCAAAAAGTGTTGGGTTTAGGCTGACAAGGTTGGATTCCCATGTAGACATTGGCTCACAACTCGATTCAACACTAGGTTAGGTGGTTTAGAACTGGAACGACTTGATACCGATATTCTAAGCAGATATTGCTGGTTAGACTAGGAAGGGCTGGGTTCTGATTGTGCATATAATGAAAAAAAAGGAAAGGAAGAAAATCACTGAGTCAGACGGGGACATGTATAAGGAGATGGCGGCTACAAAGGAAGCTCGAAACCAAAAAGTAGAAAAGGTGATTCCCAAAAGGAGAAAAGAACGCCAAAACAACAAAGCAAAAACCGGCCAACAACACCAAAGGTGAAATACAAGGAACGCTACAAAGGAGCCGAAAGTAAAGCTGAAACCGATCTCCAGCAAGAAGAAGTCCCCCGAAGATGACCAGAAAAGGGTAACACAAGGAGGAATAACGGGTATAAGGCGAAATGCCAAAGAAATGGATAGCTTAGGAAGGGGCAGATTAGACTAGAGTAGAAAACGAAATAGGTGCTTGGGTAGATGGGAATTTATCCTTGTTGGCATCCATTAGTTTTTACCCTTTGCATTTCTGATACAAACCTAGATGCCAGCATCCATCCGGCCAGCCTCGTTCCCGTCATGAGACAAGCGCCAAGGACAAGGTCCGAAACTAAGGATTTGGCCGAGAGCTTCAACCAAGCCGTGGACGCACTCCTCACCAACAAAGAGCTTCAGGACGTCACCTCTTAGCTCAACAACTTAAGCATATCCAGGGAAGCGGCCATAGCAAATGCCGAGCTAGAGGATCACGGACTCATGCACGTTAAAGACGCAAGCGACCCGCTCCAGGAAAGCGTTATCTACACCAGCCACGGTCCAAATATAAAAACCATAGGTTATACCAAGGAATGGCCAATGATTCATGCGTGCAAAGAGGTTTCCTTACTTAGCATCACGCTACTTAAGTGAGAATGCGTCTAAACCATCTAAACCGAGGTAAGTCCGAATTCCTATTTCAATACGGTTTATTCAACTAATAAAACTCTTTCTTTGGTTATTTTGGTTAAGCTTTATTTCATTTAAACTTTAGTATAAGGCATGTTGGCCACATTTTTATTTACATTTCGTTTAAGGCTTTGTTGGCCGAGTTTGTTTAGTTTGATAGCCTACGGGTTTTGTATTTGTTTCAAGTCCCCTAGAAGGGTAAAGCTGTTCGGACTGTTTATAAAGTCCCCTCACAGCCGTGTATCTTTTACAACTTATCAATAAAGAACCGAACTTTCTTAAAGCAAGAAAACCCTAGCCGTCGGCTAAACCCTCCCGTGTTCATCGTGTGCGAATAACCTTGAATCCGTGAGCTTGTGTCTTATCAATGTTTTCTCATCAACTTCGTGGTGACCATCGATCCATCTGTTCCTTGAATCCATTCACCACCTCCTGACCTTTCAAATAGAGTTGTACGGCTCTTTGTTTGGTTCCATAGCCGATCCACTTCCTTCCACCGTCCATCCCTTGATTGCTGCCGAAAGCGTTGAACAACCAGCGGCTCAATCCCACCGTCCATACAAGATCCCACCCCCGGGATCCTGTGTCATCTGGTATCAGAGCCGAAAGGCTTCTAGATCAGGTGTACTCCTATCCATTTACATCTCTTTTATCTCTTTGTTTCCGCATCCGCTTGATAGTTTTGTTTCTGCATTCACTGCTTTAGTTCTTTCGATTTCTGCGTCTTGTTTATCATTCATAAACCAAAAAGAACCATAAAAATATCTGTTGCACTCGATCTAGTTTCTTCTTGTTTGCATCCCTATTCAAAAAATAAAATAATAATAATAATCATTGAATCCGTTTGTTGCGTTTGTTAAGTCTCTGCACTTGTTCATTATACCATGTTCATCATTGTTCATCTCTTGTTGCATTTGATTCATCCGCAAACAAAAAAAAGCTATAAAAATCTGTTAGTTTACATTTTCTTGTGTCGTCGGATCTTGCTCTTTCCTTTTTCGTTTGTTAGCACTAAGTTCTTTTCCGGTTTTAGTTTGGCCGTATAAGTTGTTTCCTTTTTGCTTAACTTTTTGCATTTAGTTCACCTTGGCCAGCACGTTCTTTCCTTTTTACATTAACATCTTGCTTTGTCTGCACGCTCCTGTTTGGTGCGAGTCATAAACTGGACATATTAGTTAAGGATTAGCTTAGCCCTCGGGTTTTCTAAGCCTTTAACTTTTATTCGCGAACGTTGATTCTTGTGTTAATCTCCTTTCAGGAACACATGGAGAACGTCGAGCAGCAGAACGCTATGACGCAGCTACTGGATGTCATGAGAGGCATCAGTGAGCGGATGACCCTGCTGGAGCAACGAGTACCCGCCGCAGCTCCACCACCACCACCCGCACCAGCCGCAGCCAATGACCCTAGGAACCGAGGCCGAGCACCCCAGCAGCAAGGAGACAGTGGCTCGGACAGTGATATGCCTAGCCTGGAGGATGATAATCCCCCTCCGGCTAATAATGATCGCCACGCCAAAAGGAATGAGCGGGAAAGAGACCGAGACCGGGGAAGAAACCGAGGAGGCCGCGACTTAGAGGAGGAGCAGCCATGGCTTGGAGGCAAGGACCTCAAGCTGAAAGCCCCTACCTTCGCCTGACAAGTCAATCCCGAAGCTTACATTGATTGGGAGAGGCGCATGGAATACATTTTTGAGTATTACCATTACTCAGACGCTAGGAAGATCTTCCTGGCCGCAGCTCAGCTCACCGAGAACGCACTATCCTGGTGGGATAGAGAGGTGTCCGAGAGGAGACGTGTAGCATCCGCGACCAGAAATCCTGAGTATGGTCGTGCGGGTCATGGGATGGCCGTTGTATTTATGTTCTGGTATGGTTGAGGTTCGTCCGTTTCTGTAATTGTGTGTGCTGTGGTACATTGGTGGTACCGTACCGTAATACGTTTATGGTAACGTACCGTGGTACGTCTGTGAGGTTAAGTACCGTATGATATCTCTGTAAATTGCATGATTCTAACACAAGTTTCATGGTATTTAGGACTTCATTCTTGCACTTTAGTATTAGTTTTCATCACGTTTTCACTCTTGTTAGGATTAGATGCATTAGGGTAGGTTTGGAGTGTGTTCTCAGGTGTTTAGGATGGTCCGAAGAAGAATCTAAAGAAAGAGGTCTCGAAATGAAGGATAAACGAGCAACATCGAGGATGGATCACGACCACGAAGCCGACACGGACGAGCACAAGCCGGACGTTGACGAGTAGCAGCGGCGTGATCCCGAAAGAGCCATCTCGGAACGAAGACATAGCAAGAGGATTAGGTGAAGATGAATATCGGAGCAAGGAAACGGGAAGCAGCCGATTCGAATTACAAGGAAGGCGAGCCTTCACGACATGATCCCAAAATTGTTGCCCGATATGGAGCCTGCCCGAAGAATCAGAAGAGTTAGCGTTTCGGCTCGTCCATAACGACGTGAGCCCGAAACGCTAAATGCCAAAATAGTACCAAAACAGGAAAGTTGTCCCAAAGTTTTAGGTTTTTCCTCTTTTATGTATAAATACCCTCTCTACTCTTATCCTTTCAAACACTTTGCTTATTTTATTTTTCGGTCTTCTTTTTGAAACCAAGAGAAACCTTTGTTATTTCCGCCGTTGAAGCTATTTCAAAGCTTTGATTTTTATGCAATATTCGAGTCTTTAAGTTTTATTGTTTAGTAGATTACTTAGAAAGTTCTTCCTTTTTCTGTTTTCGGCTATCTTGCAAACCATGAGTAACCTTTCTATCCTTGTGGATCTTGAGGTTTTTCAAATGGCGAGTGAGTAGTCTTTTTAGGATTTCGATGGGGTAAATGGACCAAGGAACTCTCAGGTATATGAACCTACGCTCACACGGCACAACCAATCTTGTTCCCAGAATAGACGATATACATCTGCTCGAGCGATCAGTTAGACGAAATCGGGAACAAGCCGAAACACAAAACCGTGTAACAATGGATAATCCACAAGGTGCTCAAGGAGTTGCGGGCGCAGCCGGTGCACAAGGAGAACAAGGTCACCAAGGACCCCAAGGTCCACAGGGTGTACAAGGAGTCCAAGGACAGCCTGGCGTTGCCGCTGCCCAAAGACCTATAAGACAAATCGGTGCGGGAGATGCCCCGATATCGACAACAAGCCGACATGGTATTCAGCCACCACCGGTCCAGAATAATAATTTCGAGATAAAGAGCGGTCTGATATCCATGGTCCAGGACAACAGATTCTTTGGCCTACCTTTAGAAGATCTACTAGATCATCTCGACCAGTTCGACCGTGTGTGTGCTATGACAAAGATAAACGGTGTAAGCGAAGACGGTTTCAAGCTGAGATTGTTTCCCTTCTCTTTGGGAGACAAAGCACCCGCCTGGGAAAAGACCCTGCCACATGAATCCATTACCTCGTGGGCAGACTGCAACAAAGCCTTTCTGACGAAGTTCTTTTCCACATCGAGGACAGCCCGATTGAGGAACGAGATAAGCGGATTCACTCAGAAATCCAATGAGACCTTCGGTGAAGCCTGGGAGCGATTCAAGGGATACACTACTCAGTGTCCACACCATGGATTCAGTCAAGAATCTCTCCTCAACACTCTCTACCGTGGCGTCATTCCCAAGATTCGGATGCTTCTCGATACGGCGAGCAATGGAAACTTCTTAGCCAAAGATGTTGACGATGGTCTGGCGCTGGTCAAAAATCTTGCTCAAAGTGACTCTTCTTACCACGAAGACTATGACAGATCCAACCGAGGTTCCAAAGAAGACGGAGATGGAAGCCGGAGAGTGATCAAAAAGCTAACTGAGAAACTCGACAAGCTATTACTTGCCCAAGCTCAAAAGGAAGTACATTTCGTGGAAGAACTCACTCAAGTTCAAGAGGGGGAGGACATTCAGTATGAGGATGCGAACTACATAAATGCTCAAGGAGGCTACAACAATTGGAGACCAAACAACAATCTCTCATACCGAAGCACAAATGTCGCCAACCCACAGAACCAGACGTACCCTCAGCAACAAACCGGAGGAGCAAAACAGTTCGTGACATACACGAACCAACAAGGTTTCGTACCCAGATTCCAGAACCAAAACGGCTACCAGCCACAGCAACAAGCCGTTGTACCTCCTGGCTTACAACAACAACAAGAAAATCCGACTGCTCCAGTTAATTTCGACTTGGAAGGTACTCTAAAGCTCCTACTCAACGGTCAAACACACATCCAGGCGGATATTCACAAGCGCTTTGCCGAAGTGCACAACAAGATCGATGGAGTCAACACCGAACTATCCGGAAAGATCGAGGAATTAACCACTCGTGTTAAAGCCCTGAAAAACAACAAAGGCATAGCATCAACAAGCCAAACAAGCAACCTTCCTGGAAAAGCAGTCATGAACCCCAAGGAGTATTGCCAAATGATCACGACTAGCGACAAGGAAAAACGGGATCAAGCTGATATCAGTAAGGCAAATCGGACTCAAGTCGATGAGGACATCGAAATCCTAAGAAGGGGAGGGAGTTCGAAAAATTCAGAAGGTTCTGAAGAAAAGTATCCACTGATCCCCCAAAAGCACTATTCCTGCGTGTCTACAAACCACCGATGCCATACCCCCAGAGGCATAAGAAGCGGTTAATAGAGGAACAAGAAGCCAAGTTGATTGAGACCTTGAAGAAAGTTGAAGATCTCTTCAACAGTGGCGACAAAACTAAGCCTATTCCAGAATTCCTAGTAGCCTTGAAAGACAAGCTCTACGCTGATGCAATGGCAACCATAGGAAGGAACGCAGCAGCTCGTGAGGAGAAGCATAAGGAGGAACCCTTAGTAGTTAAGAAGCTCGAAGATCCAGGATCATTCACTCTACCATGCACACTCGGAGGAATTACCTTTAAAGATTGTATGTGCGATCTCGGAGCAAGCATTAACGTTATGAGTCTCGCCATGGCTAAGCGTCTAGGGTATGACACCTATACCGACTGCAAGAAGCCGTTATCACTGGCCGATGGAAGTGAGAGGAAGACGGTTGGGAAACTACTAGACCTTCCTCTCATGATTGGAAATGTGCTATTACCGAGCGACTTCCTGGTGATAGAAATGGACCAAGATGTTAAGGAAACCCTCCTGTTAGGGAGACCTTTCCTAGCCTCTGCAGGTAGCATGTTTGATTGCAGAAGAGGCAAGGTAAAGCTAAGGCTAACAGAAAGATTGGTGATGCATTTTGAAACTAAGAGGAAGAGAATCGACGAAAAGGAACATGCCTACTCTCTCTGGCTCAAGAAGGCAATTGAGGAAACCCAAGACCCATCATTAGAGATATGCTACGATGGAGTCAGCTTTGATGGAGTTTCACTCAACGCTATGTTCGAGGACCAGCCAGAAGTAGTCCATGAAGCGCCAAAGGAGGTGATCACCTGCAGGAAATCGTATGTGAAAGGACCAACCCTCGGTGATCTTCTGGACGGTATGACACTCAAACCTATTCTCTCTGGTAATGGTGAGGTGCGATACAAGCCGAAATGCAAAGGAAAAGTCAGACCCTTTGCTTACCTCAGGGTGATAAAAGACACCGAATTGACCAATCAAGAGGGATCTAAGGTAAGCAAGGAGGGGCCATCCGGCGCAACTCTGGCTGATTTCATTTCTGCGATTAAGGAAAGTAAAGATCCTCCCACAGGATCGAGGGGTGTTCGTTTCCCCCATTCATGTTGAAAAAAAATGATTAAGAAAAGTCAAGCTAAGTGACTCAAAACAAAGCACTCTTGGGAGGCACCCCAAGCTTATCCATGTACATATTAATGCTTTTTCTAGTCTAGTTTAATGTTTTTAGGATCCCATGAAAGATTGGGTCGGGTCACTTGCATATAGGAGGAGCTAGACCTATGAAGGAGTTGTCTAGCACAGCAACGGGGTTCCATATCGGGAGAACACCCTGATATTGTCCCTAGCCATTCTCTGTTGGGCAAGCACAACGGTGTGTAGCCGATATAGGATGAAGCCCAAGCTAGACAGTCTCCACGGTGGCATCATATCGGGAACTAGCCGATATTTGTAACGTCAATCACACCATATCGGTGTCAACCCGATATGGCCGTCCAGGTAAAAGGATGATTAGGCTTAGCCAATCCGAGAAAGGCGCCCAAAATCATGGACCATTTTTCGGATAAGGCAAGAATACTTGGTTGGGGTTAACCGACAACAATTCCCCAAACCAAGAAACCCTAGTCAACCCTTCCTTTCCCCATGTCTCCTCTTTATAAAAACCCTCGCCTCTCTCATTTTCATTTCCCATCACTCTCAATCCTAGAAAATTGCTCTTGAGTTTTTATTTCGCAAAGTCGAGTTTTAGCATTCATCCAAGGATTTTCGCAAATATCGTTCTGAGGTAAATTTTGATACAAGTCGATACGATTAATAATCTCTTAGAGTTGTTTAGATTTGCTTCATTAGGGATTTGAGAGTAGGTGGAGAAACGTTTTTATTTCGCGTGAAAACTTAGGTTTTTTGTAAGGTTTTTCTGGATTTCGGCGCATCTATTTGTGAGAGTAGCTTCACGGCTAATCTCTTTTGAAGTGTCGGGATCCTAGAAATCCTTTTTCCACCTTTTGTTTAACGCAATGCGTGTCTAAAAATCTGTATTTGTGAAGAACGACTTACAAGTAACACTCTTTATTCTTCACGATTTAGAATTTTTCCCGATCTAGTAATACTCGAACATGTTTTTCTCAGGTCTCTTTAGTCATGAATAGAGTTACCTTGAGCTTAAACATACATGCAAGATAGTCCCTGTTCTTAGAATTTTCCTTGTGCTTACACACTTCCGAGTGTTTTTGATTGTTAGGCACAATGGTTGGAGCAACAAGAAGCAGAGCTGTTCTTGGGAGATCAAGGGAATACCAAACGGAAAAGAGAGAAGGAAAGAGACCAGTTGGAGAATCCAGCCGAGCAGCGATAGTACGTTCACCCACACGAGCATCGGGAAGGAGAAGTACGGGATCCCGACACACCCTGGCCGAAATGCGTACAACATTTAGGCGAATGAAGTTCAAGGCCACACGCTACCCCCATGAGGAGACTATGATGGAGTTAGGCATCTACGAAGACTGCCAGATCCTTTTCAACGCAATGGGTCTGAAAAAATTCATGGAAAACGCTTATGCGTCCCATGATGAAGCGACCTTCTAGTTCCTTGCAACACTGAAGGTAACGTTCTACGCGTTTGGAGAGATCACTCAGAAGGAAGTCGGTGATGGGCACATTCGCTTCAAGTATGGAAGCGACACTCACCGAATGACATTTAGGGAGCTGGAGTCAATATTCGGGTTCAGCCAAGGAGATATGCGCGAGATGTCCCAGAATATAGAAAGGGAGGAGCTGGAGACACTGTGGATACACATTGGGGTGGGAACGTACAAGCCAAGGGTGAACAAGAGCACCAGGATAAGGCACCCAGCCTTGAGGTATGTGCAAAGAGCTATTGCACATACTTTCTTTGCAAGGAAGGAATGCGGAGCTGTCCTGACAAAGGAGCTGGAGATCATGGACGACGGCCTGCTGGAAATCATTCAGGAGACGCAGAATGAGTTTGAACTGAGGGGAAGCAGAAGAAGCACCGGATTGATCACGTTATTGATGAAGGAGCTTCTCCACTATAAATCGTGGATGATATCCACGCCAAGCGACAGACCTCAGATAGGCTGTGGAGGAGTTGTATCTGCTATTCTAAGAGGAGCTGGAATTGTTCTTGAGGAGCCAACTCACAGGATCCGGTGGATAGACATTGCGTATCTAAAGAAGTGTCAGTTCCTCGGGAAGCCATATCGGCATGGACACCGATATCAGTTCCCTGTGCATCAGGACAAGCTGGAGTAATGTTCTTACCGAACCCGTGGTTGACCACCATAAGGGAGCCAAAGAATCTGGACTTCGACCCCCAAGACGAGTATCTCTTCCCATATGGAGCTGACTTCAATGGGGATTATGAGGAGGAATATCGGGAAGAAGCCGATATGGTTGCTGAAGAGGAAGATGAGGATGAAGACGGCTATGATGACCCAACAGATGAGTTTGGTTTCCCTCTCTATGGAGCTGAACGCTATCACTTCGATCCAATCACCAGTGGACCGCACCAAACTCTGAAGGTGGCTCATGATAGGATCAACAAAATTGCATAGAAAAACACAAAAAAATTGAAAAATTTTGAAAATTTTGTTCCACAAAAATATTCATGTAATTGCATTTCCATATTAGGATTGAGTCTAAATGCATTCATTTAGGGTTCATAAGCATTCGCATAGGGTGATAAGTGTGATGAATCCTTGTAAATAGCCATTTTTAAGTCATGAACTCAATGCCTTAGTTCTTATTTGTTTGATGCATTTTAAATTAGACTGAGCTTAAGGCAGCACCACACTTGGAATTTATCTTGTGAAATTCAGTTTTGGCTTGATGCATTGCGACTTGAACCATTTCCCTAATGAACTTGAACCGTTAATTTGAAAATTTAATTATCTCGTTTATGTTTGTCAAATAGCTCATGGATTTCACTTGGACTTTCTTTTCCCTTTTTACCACCCTCTTGCTAGTCCAAGTACCAGACCACACCCTAAACCAAAACCTTTGTTTTTAAACCATAAACACTTTTGTGAGAGCATGTGAGGCCTTTGCACCATTTTCGAATCTTCTTAGGCAAAAAGTGTTGGGTTTAAGCCGACAAGGTTACATTTCCATGTAGATGTTGGCGCACATCTCGGGTCAACACTAGGTTAGGTGGTGTAGAATCTGAAATCGGCTACAAACCGAAATAGGAAGCCGATATTACTGGGTAGACTAGGAAAAAGGGGGGTGTATTTCGATTGACCACATTTTGACAGAAGGAAAAGGAAAGATACCGAGGAGTCAGACGGGGACACGTACTAAGGAGATGGCGGCACCAAAGAGGCTTAAAAACAAAGAAGAAAAAGGCGATTCCAAAAGAAAGCAAAAAGAAGGCCAATCAACAAAGTCTAAATCCGGCCAACAACACCAAAGGTGAAACACAAAGGAACGCAACAAAGAAGCCAGAAAGCCGAAACTGATCTCCAACAAAGAAGAAGTCCCCCGAAATGACCGGGAAAGGTAATATCGAGAGGGAATATCGGGAATATAGCGAAATGTCAAGAAAGAAAGGGTAGCTTAGGAGGGAGTAATTTAGACTAGGGTAGGAACGAAATAGATGTTCTGGGTAGATGGTAGTCAAACCCTGTATGCATCCATTGGTTTTTACCCTTAGCATTTTGCATTAAGAAGGTTCCTTTCAAGAGTGATCCCACTAAACACTTAATCCGTTCGCACTACGAGTTCATACTTAGCTCGTAACCTTATCATGAGCCAAATGAGTTAGTTGACAGGCATGAATGAGATCCATGTTTTAATTTTCATAATGAATGTGAAAGGGAATTGGGAATTTGAATGTGCATCTAAGATGGGATTGATTTTGCTGAGATTATTGTGATGAATGTGGCTAAGGCTTTCTGGATAGGTAGAATTCGACTTGCATCCTAGAAACCTGAACTCAAACATTAAGTTGATTTCCATTAAATGGCAAGTTTGGGGGTGTTGATATCTCTGTAAATTGCATGATTCTAACACATGTTTCATGGTATTTAGGACTTCATTCTTGCACTTTAGTATTAGTTTTCATCACGTTTTCACTCATGTTAGGATTAGATGCATTCAGGTAGGTTTTTGCATAGTCTTGCATGTTTGGAGTGTGTTCTCAGGTGTTTAGGATGGTCCGAAGAAGAAGCTAAGGAAAGAGGTCTCGGAATGGAGGATAAACGAGCAACATTGAGGATGGATCACGACCACGAAGCCGACACGGACAAGCACAAGCCGGACGTTGACGAGTAGCAGCGGCGTGATCCCGAAAGAGCCATCTCGGAACGAAGACTCAGCAAGAGGATTAGATGAAGACGAATATCGGAGCAAGGAAACGGGAAGCAGCCGATTCGAATTACAAGGAAGGCGAGCCTTCACGACATGATCCCGAAATCGTTGCCCGATATGGAGCCTGCCCGAAGAATCAGAAGAGTTAGCGTTTCGGCTCGTCCATAACGACGTGAGCCCGAAACGCTAAATGCCAAAATAGTACCAAAACGGGAAAGTGGTCCCAAAGTTTTAGGTTTTTCCTCTTTTATGTATAAATACCCTCTCCACTCTTATCCTTTCAGACACGCTTTGCTTATTTTACTTTTCGGTCTTCTTTTTGAAACCAAGAGAAACCTTTGTTATTTCCGCCATTGAAGCTATTTCAAAGCTTTGATTTTTATGCAATATTCGAGTCTTTAAGTTTTATTGTTTAGTAGATTACTTAGAAAGTTCTTCCTTTTCCTGTTTTCGGCTATCTTGCAAACCATGAGTAACCTTTCTATCCTTGTGGATCTTGAGGTTTTTCAAATGGCGAGTGAGTAGTCTTTTTAGGATTTCGATGGGGTAAATGGACCAAGGAACTCTCGGGTTTACATTTTTTGCTTAGCTAAAACATAAATTTAGATTCTTTCTTGTTTATCATTCCCAAAGCTTAGTCTAGTTTGGCCATCTAGCCTAAAGTTCACAGGCGGCTTGACACGAACGCCACACGCTTGCTTAGCCGGATCCATGAACAAGAGTTTGACTTCCTTGGCTAAGACTAACCCTCTGTCCAAGAGTCTTACGGTTCAATAGGGACGGCACAGATGCTTGTTTCTTCTATTGTGCCGCTATGCGATAGCTAGTCTATGGTGATATAGATTCAAAGAGTTTTGACCCAAACGCCATGGGCTAAACGATTTGAGGATCCCTTTACCTAAGAATCACCATCAAAGACCAAGTCTTGATGTGACCCAAAAGCTTTAGCTTGATAAAATGAAACCGAGAGTTACCTAGTTTAAAGAACCCATCTTAATCCTTCTTTTATCTTAAAAGTTTACATTTTTATCATCTAAATCAGTAGTTCGGTTTAAAACCTCTAGAATCATTTTAGTTATGCTCTTGAGTGACACAAGATCTGTCTTTTAGTAGTTATTAGTAGTAAAGTCTCTGTCTTTACCCGATTTGGACTTGACTCATAACACCGATATGACCGTTATGTTCACTAACGCTCCCAGATTGGTCTGTTACCCCATACACTGTACTGCATTCGGTTAATAGTGCTGGGTTATTGATCTAGGAGCAGAGAAAATCTACTTATCACCGTACTGTGGTACGTCTGCGAGGTCAAGGGCCGTACCATGGTTGAACCGAGTGATTATTTTGTGGAAATTTGACTAAGTGTCGGGATGGGTTATGGGCCGTGAATATAGTCGAGTGGCTCGTGGATTTGGCCGAACGATGTGTGACATGTTCGAGCCGAACTTAAATCGTACCGGTTATGAACGACATAAAACCGAACCGAGTCGACTATAACCAGGGTGCTAGGTTTTAAGGAGTATATAAGCTGATTTTCGTGATTTGTCTTGGGAGAGCCGCACTTTCTGCGAAAATATCCGAGAGAACACCTAAGGAGGCGAATTTGGCCAAGGGAGCAGAGTTCTGTTCGAGAGGAGACCGGACGTGGTCAAGCGATATCCGACCATAGCCGAGCGTGTTCGACTGCATCCGAGAGTTGATCCGAGCGTCTCCGACTATAACCAAGGGGGATTGACCGTAGTCGGGAGATATCCGATTATGTCCGAGAGATAGCCGAGCCGAGCAATATCCGACCGTAGTCGAGGGTGTTCGACCGTGTACGAGAGACTGCCCGAGCGTGTTCGACTGTGGACGAGAGCTTATCCGAGCGTGTTCGACTGTGTCCGAGGGATAGTCTGGGTGATCCGACTGCTACCGTGGAATCGTGCAACCCGTGTGGTTTCTGGAAATGATGTCCGAGGGAGATCGACCGTAGCCGAAGTGATCCTGACCGTAGCCGGGGGAAAATCGACTGCGTGCGAGCGGCGTATGACTGTGTCCGAGAGATTGTCCGAAGAATCTGATTTCACCGGGAGAGAGCCGAGAGATCTCACCGTATCTGAGCATTGTCCGAGCAATCCGAGAGTTATATGAGGGAATACGACCGTGGCTATGCGATAGCCGAGGATAGCCGAACGTATCTGCAAGATAGTCAGGGAACCTAACTATAGCCGAGACGTATAGTCGAGCAGTACGGCTATATCCGTGAGGGAGCTGACTGGACCGGGAGGAATGGACTGTATTCTGGGAGATTCATTGAAATGGATCGTTCTGCCATGAGATTCATCGTGAGGAAGTGGCTTTCCGAGAGATAGTCAATAGGAGTTGACTATATCCGAGAGATAGCTGAGAGGATCACGACCGTGGTCATGAGAACGTGGATATGGCCAGGGTTGGTCGTGACTGGGCTGACTGGCGATCAGGATTGATCGTGACTAGAGTGTTCTGACGATCGTGTGGATCGTGTTCTGGCAATCGTGTGGATCGTGTTCTGGCGATCGTGTGGATCGTGTCTGTACGTGCAAGGGATCGGGGATCCGAGCCGTCTCTCTTCTGTACTTGGTCATGTGGGGATGGTTGGTTGAGTGACTAAGTACAGGGGGAAGATGTGTTTCGTGGTTGGCCGGTATGGTGGCGGAGGCAATTGGAGCGTGGGTCAGTGCACCCGAGCCTGCGAATGGCCAAGGTACTCACTAAGCCGGAACGTGTATTGATTATTCTGACTGCATAGGTTGTTGGATAGTTAATGAGAATGGACTGAGTTAAGTTGTTAGATGGAAGGAATGTGTTAATCTTCATCTAGGTTATCGGTTAGAAAGACAAAAATTTACAGTGGTTCGACCGCGGGTTAGGAAATCTGGGTCGGGTCGCTCCAAGTGGTATCAGAGCGTGGTCGGTTCTAGGACAGAGACTTGATGTGAATTAGGCTTGTCTAGAATGACTTAGACGCGGAAAAGTGTTAAAGAGGAATAAATGTTTTATCTGCTTAAGTGGCTGGATCCGTGAATGATCTAGTCTATCTGATTGAATTTTCGGTGAGTGCGTGACTGTAGTAGGTACCTGGAATCGTAGGATTGCTAGGTTGTCTGGTTTCATTGATTGCTTGTGTAAGTTAGTGTTTGGCTTAGCAAGGTCAATTTGTGCCTGTGAATGTGATTGGTACTGAATACTGTGGTTCAACCGTGGTGTCTAACTATTTGTGTGGGTGTCCGGATCGTGTTGCTAGCTCAAGTGGATGTGTGATTCTCGCTTCAGTAGGACCGATGGCCGTGAGGAATTCACAAGTAGTTGAGATGATCATCGAACCCGGATTACTGGTGTTTACTGAGTACCTGAGTGTACTGGATTACTGGTGTTTACTGAGTACCTGAGTGTACTGGATTACTGGTGTTTACTGAGTACCTGAGTGTACTGGATTACTGGTGTTTACTGAGTACCTGAGTGTACTGGATTACTGGTTTTTACTGAGTACCTGAGTGTACTAGATTACTGGTGTTTACTGAGTACCTGAGTGTACTAGATTACTGGTGTTTACTGAGTACCTGAGTGTACTAGATTACTGGTGTTTACTGTGTTTACCGTGTTTACTGTGATTACTGGTGTTTACTGCGATTACTGGTGTTTACTGTGGTTACTGTGTTTACCGTGATTATTGTGCTTGCTTGCCCAATGGTACTATGAACTGTTAGAACTGTTAACGTGATTGTTGTTTGGTGGTGGTAACCGTGAGAATTGTGATGTCTAGCTAGCTAGTGATCGAGGCTGGATCGTTTCATTTGCTTAGGTGATATGATATTCACGCTAGTGCGGAATCGAGTCCGTAAGACTTGATGGTCAGAGTTAGGGTAGATGATCATATTTGTTCTGTGATGCATTGCTTGCATTCTTTTGTTCTGCTGGTTAAGTAAAGACACACTGGTTAAGCGTAGTAAGGCTGGGAGCCGAGATAATGGTTTGTGTGACCGGGGCTATAGCGTGCCGATAAAAGTTTGTGTGACTTGTAAGGGCATGTAAGCTGTGTACTGTACCCGCATCCTTGTGAACCTTCGGGTTTGCTAAGGCGTGACTGGCGACTTTGGGAACGGGTATGTTCGCCAAGGCGTGGCTGTTCTGTGTTACGACTTTGGGAACGGGTATGTTCGCCAAGGCGTGACTGTCTGTGTTCTGACTTTGGAACTAGGTTGGTTTGCCAAAGCATGTTTGTTCTGTGTTGCGTCCATGGAAACCAAGTGGGTTGTCCAAGCGCCTGTTTCTGCGAGGTGTTATTGGAAGCCAAATGGGTTTTTCAATACTTCTGGGATTCGTTCTTGGAACCAAGAGGGTTGGCCAAGACAGATGATTTCTGAGATGCATTTTTGGAAACCGTGGGTTTGCCAATGCATGACTGAAGTGAAGGCAACTTTGGAAACCAAAGCGCGGTAGTGGTAGCATCTGTGGGAATTGGTAGATTCACCAATGAATGATGTGATACTGGATTGCAACGGATATGTTGTGAAGACTGTGAAGGTGGGGACTAAGGGAGTTCGCCATCGTAAGATTAGTAATGTGGTGTGNGGAATTGGTAGATTCGCCAATGAATGATGTGATACTGGATTGCAACGGATATGTTGTGAAGACTGTGAAGGTGGGGACTAAGGGAGTTCGCCATCGTAAGATTAGTAATGTGGTGTGACGGTACTAATTGATTGGCTAGTGTGTCGGGTACTTGCTGGTTAAGGCATGGTACGAACTGGAAGCAAAAGTGAGGACTTGTAAGGGCCGTGTGAGCCGAGGCCTTGTGAGCTGACTGGTGGCTTGGTGTGCCAAGTACTGGCTGAGTCATTAATCCCTTTTATTGAGAGTCTAGATGGGACATGACTGTGGCATGCTGGTTGCAAGATGACTGTTGAGTAATCTATGCGGGTTGCAAGATAACTGTTGAGTAACCTAGGACTGCATGGGTGAGAATTGAGGAGTTCATCACCGCATGACTGAAATCGTGAGCTAGGAACCTGCGGGTTGCCAAGGCGATTAGAGCGTCTGTGGGAATATGCAGATTAGCCAAGGCGTGACCGTGAGATTGTTCTTGGAAACAAGGTGAGTTTCCCAAGACAATGATGTCTGCAAGGATCAATGTGTGATCCGAGGATCGAGGAGTGATCTGAGGATCAAAGAGTGATCCAGGAATCTGAGGCCACATAGGTGGATTGAGATAGTCGCTGACTATGATGTGGTTATAGCTTATCATTTGGGTAAGGCTATTCTGGTTGTAGATGCATTGAGCCGGTGGAAGGCTAGTGTATCGTCTGAAAAGAATGTAGATAAAATGGTAGATCTACTAAGGGCATTGTGGTTAAATGTCTCAACTGAAGGGTTAGAACCGTTGGGTTCGAGAGCAGCGGATCAAGCTGATTTATTATCAAGGATCCGACTGGCTTAAGAGGGGGATGAAGATCCTACCAAGGTGTCAAAGAATGACCAAAAGAAATGTTAAACTTCAAACATTGGGATTGTTATGAATGGTTAAGTGTATGTTCCTAACTGGAAAGAGTTAAGGAGGAACTTAAGAGAGTTTTGGAAAATCGAGGTAATAGAATCAAGAGTGATTCGTTAGTTGTGATGGGGTCAATGGCAGGTTAGGCAAGGTTAAGACAAACGCTTAGGAACTCGGGAGTTCGCTAAGGCAAGTTAATTTGCCAAGATGGACTGACCGTAAGCATGACCGATCATCTTGGATTACCGAGCTTTTGGAAGAAGTCCAAAGGTAACAGATTACGCTAAGCATTCTTATTAAAAGGAAGTTGAGGTGGGCGAGGGGAAATACGTAGAAACTTCAGAAGTTTTCTAAGATATGTACGCACACAAGGAGACTGTCCAGAGAATGGAAGGGTTTAGCATAATGGAAATACAAAAGGAGTAAGTCTTGATTGACTAGTGTTAAAAGAGAAGTCTGTCTGATAAGAGTTGTTCGATCTGGAAGTGGTCGGACAAGAGTTCTACGTGGTGAAGCTGTGTTGGCTATTATGTAGGCTAGTGTATGGCCAGATGTGGCGTACATGAATTCTGATTGTCAGTGGAAATCTGGACCAAGGCCGAGATGGTCTAAGGTCAAGTATCTGAGATCGAGTCTTGAGAAGGCTGCGATTGGGAAAAAGAGTTTAGTACAACTAAATTAAGGGTGGATAGAGTCCGAGGATGGGGACTCGGATATGGTAACGATACTAGGTAGAAAAAGTGTTGTGTTACAATCTGGATGAAGGCATTGGCCGGGTAAACGTTGGAACTGGTCGTTAGGCGTCACGAAGTTCTAATGGACAGTCCGATAGGACGAAAAGAACGCTGGAGTATTCATAAGAGCATGTGTGCTCGATTAGGGGGTAACTGGGAGAGTTATCTGCCTTTGACTGGGTTGCGTGGAGCACTGTTGTGTTGAACCCAAGTGGGGGAGTTGATAACTAGCTTTTTCTCAGAGATTATCAAACCTAAAGCATAGTCAAGTCATTGTAATACTTCAGGATGTCAATCCAACCTTGGGGTGAAAGATACTAGGAATACAAGAAATTTATGAAGCTAAGCAAAATTCGGTTTAATTGGGTAAGAATTCTGAAAACAATTGCTTGCGGTATTTAAACAGACACGAAAACAATTTTACAAATCCCACAGAAGGGTTATACTACTACTAGATGACTCCTAAACAATAAAACAACCGATCTACTAATTTTACAAAATCAAAACTTAAAACCGGATTATCTAGACAAATATATGCTAAATGGCAAGATTTTCGAAAACTACTTCTAAAAATCAAACGGTTACCAAATCAATTCCAGACATAAACCAAGACTCTAGACAATTTCTAAAATATTAAAAATAGCTCAAACACGATTTTACATATTTATTAAAACTCTATTGCATAATTAAGCTAATTTAAATATTTTTAGAGAAAACAATTAACTTTGAACAGGGAGAAAATGATTTCTAGTTTTCAAATATTAAAAACAGATTCAAGGTTGGGATTCATTCTTAGGGAGGTTGAAAATTCGAACTTGGGTTTTGAAAACATATTTTTTTACACTTTTTAGTGCTATCTCTAAGCCTTAAGAAACCTAACTAGATTTACCCATGGTGTATGGTGTAAATCCATTCTTCACTCTATCATCCTAACCCATGGTGTATAGTGGAAAGATAAGGTGAAGAAAATTAAGCATAGATCTTAAAAAGTTGCTTAACTAGCTCCCTAAACATCCATGGTGTATGGGAAAGGATGAGCTAGTCTCTTGGATTTGGTTTTAAGGGATTTCCTAAGTCTTTTTGGGATAAGGAAATCCCTAGATTAAAGAGATCTCCATCGAGAATATCTAGACCTTAAAACCCCCAAAACCAAGAAGAGAATTAGATGAAGAACAAGAAAATACCCAAAATCTAGTTTTCAACCCCCTTAAATCATCCCAACCCCAAACCTTGGTGGATTACTCACAACTCATGTTCATACCTCTCTTAAACATAAGTTTAGAGCTGATGAACATAAGCGGTTTTTAAGAAGAAGAAGGATTTGACTTTATAAGGATGAAGATACTTGAAATTTATACAAAATACAAGAGTTTTTAAGAAGGGAAATAGCGAGAAACAAACAAGAACTATCAAGAACAAGCAAGAACAATCAAGAACAAGAGAAAGCTTATAAGATAAAAAGACTTGATTAAAAACTGAATGATTATTACAAGCACACACACACTCCTTATATAGAGTTTTAAACATGGCT
>JAHZTW010000067.1:6862-34331 GCA_020283515.1 Alliaria petiolata | reverse complement strand
TAAACCATCTAAACCGAGGTAAGTACGAATTCCTATTTCAATACGGTTTATTCAACTAATAAAACTCTTTCTTTGGTTATTTTGGTTCAGCTTTATTTCATTTAAACTTTAGTATAAGGCATGTTGGCCACTTTTTATTTACATTTCGTTTAAGGCTTTGTTGGCCGAGTTTGTTTAGTTTGATAGCCTATGGGCTTTGTATTTGTTTCAAGTCCCCTAGAAGGGCAAAGCTGTTCGGACTGTTTATAAAGTCCCCTCACAGCCGTGTATCTTTTACAACTTATCAATAAAGAACCGAACTTTCTTCAAGCAAGAAAACCCTAGCCGTCGGCTAAACCCTCCCGTGTTCATCGTGTGCGAATCACCTTGAATCCGTAAGCTTGTATCTTATCAAAGTTTTCTCATCAACTTTGAGGCGACCATCGATCCATCTGTTCCTTGAATCCATTCACCACCTCCTGACCTTGCAAATAGAGTTGTACGGCTCTTTGTTTGGTTCCATAGCCGATCCACTTCCTTCCACCGTCCATCCCTTGATTGCTGCCGAAAGCGTTGAACAACTAGCGGCTCAATCCCACCGTCCATACAAAATCCCACCCCCGGGATCCTGTGTCAATTTCACATTAAGAAGGTTTCTTTCATGAGTGATCCCATTTAAACACTTAACCCGTTCGCACTACGAGTTCATCTTTAGGTCGTGACTTTACCCTGAACCAAGTGAGTTGATTAATAGGCATGAATAGGATCCACGCTTTAAATTTTCTAATGAATGTTAAAGGGAATTGGGAATTTGAATATGCATCTAAGTTGAGATTGATTTTGCTTGATGTTGTGATGAATGTGGATAAGGCTTTTTGAGTATGTACAATCCAGTGTACATCCTAGAAACCAGAACTTAGACATTGACTTGATTTCTTTTAAATGGCGTTTTGGATTCAAACTTACACTTTTTCTTTTAAACCTCACCCCTCCGGTTGTCTTTTTCTTGAGGACAAGCAAAAAGGCAAGTTTGGGGGTGTTGATATCTCTGTAAATTGCATCTTTTTAGCATACATTTCTTACTAGTTAAGACCCCGTTCAAGCACTTTCATATTAGCTTTTATCTCAATTTCACTCATGTTAGGTCTAGATGCATTATGTTAGGTCTCTGCATATTCTTGCATGTTTTGGAGTATTTTCTCAGGTGCTATGGTGAATGAGGATGGTACAAAAAGGAAATCATGGAGAGAGATCAAGAAAGGAGGGTGAACGGATTATATCGAGCATGAATCACGTCTTCTTAGCCGATATTAACGAGCGCATGAACGAACCTCGACGAGTAGCAGCGACTTGGTCCTGAAAGAAGCACCACAGAATGAAAGTCCAACAAGAGGATTCACTGAAGATGGATATCGGAGCAAGGCAGCGGGAAGACCCCGATACAAGCAGCAGGCAAGTGGAGTCACGATGGAAAGATCCCGACATGGTTCCCCGATATGGAGGTTGCTCGAAGATCACAAGAAGATGGCATTTCGGCTTGCATCCCACGACGTGAAGCCGATTCGCTACAGTCCAAAAGAGTACCCATTTCGGGCTAGTGTTCCCAACGTTTTAGGTTTTTCCTCTTTTGTGTATAAGTACACATTGTCCCCCACGCTTATCTCTCTCTCTCTCTCGTTCCACAATTATTTTTTTGTCTTTCTTGTAATCAAAAACTCTTAGTCTTTTTCGCCATTAAAGCTTGTTTCTAAAGCTTGAATCTTTTATGTTATTTTGAAGTTATCAAGTCTTGTTTCATAGCATTTCTTGTTAAAGCTTCATCCTTTTCTTGTTTTTGACTATCTAGCAAACCATGAGTTACCTTCGTATCCTTATGGATCTTGAGGTTTCTCTAATGGCACGTGAGTAGTCCTTTTAAGGATTTTGATGGGTTAAAAGAACCATAGGATTCGCGGATTCAGATTTCTTGCTTAGCTAGAACATAAAGTTAGATTCTTTCTTGTTTATCATTCTCAATGCTTAGTCTAGCTTGATTATCTAGTTTAAAGACTATAGACGCCCTGACGCGAACGCCACGTGCTTGCTTAGCCGAAACCATAAACAAGAGTTTGATTCCTTAGGCTCAGACGATCCATCTGTCTAAGGGTCTTACGGTTCAACATGGACGTTTTAGCATGCTTGTTTCTTCTATTGTACCGCTAAGCGAGAGCTAGTCTATTTTGATATAGATTCAAAGAGTTTAGACCCAAACACCATGGGCTAAACGAATTGTGGATCCCTTTACCTAAGAATCACCATCTAAGACCAAGTCTTGATGTGATCTAAAAGCTTTAGCTTGATAAACCCTTCTTGATCCTTCTTTTAATTAGAAAGCTTATCTTTTCACCGTTTATATCTTTACTTCTTGCTCAAGTAGTTTAAAGTTTACATATTTATGATCTTGAGTGACACAAGATCTAGCCTTTAGTCTTTTCTATTAGTAAAGTCTCAACCTTTTACCATTTTAAGCTTGACTTGTAGTACCGATATAACTCCCAAAATGGATTGATACCCCATTGATGGGGTCTAAATAGTCGTCCGAGATTGGAGGATTTCTTTGGGGACTCGTCGAGCTTTGAATTTGTAGGACCCTAAGCTGCAAATGCACAGCGTGCGTTGTAGTACTTAGGGTATCGATCCACCAGGAGGAGGTCAACTGCAAAACAGAAGAATCAGGGCAAGCAAAGACGCAAAGATTGGGGTTTGTAGGATTGTGTTACAGTTTTTGCAGAAAGAAAGAAAGCCGGAATCACGCCTTATATAGAAGAGGTTGGCAATCTCTTTTATAGCCATTGGAAAAGGGAAAATCAACTTAAAAGCTTGTAAAAAGGAAATCAGGTGAGCAATACAGAAAAATTAAATATTGAAGTGCGTAAATCTCGATTGAAAAGCAGATGGGTTTAACACGTTGGGGATCTTCTTGGGAAATCTATGCGGTTCTAACTAAAAATCAAACTCACAAAAGTTAAGCTAACGAGACTAGCCGATTTTCCCTAAACAGCTTCACTGGTTTTAGGGACCTAACTCTGACAAAGCTAGATTGATCTATGAATGCAAATTTCGTAGGTATACTATCATATCCTGCGACCTAAACAATCACGCAATAAGATCGGGACAATAAACATTAACGACACCTTCCTGACCACGCACAAGCGTTCCAAAAATGATGCGCTCCACCCCACTAGGTACGCATATGAGATTCAGCGCGTTAGCAATTCTCAAAACCCTGTAATCAGACTAGTTCATGACGCTATATTTATGCAATAAAAACAAGTGCGGTCAGAAAGAAAAACGTAGTTTACGGCCTAAATGATTGGTTTAAAAACAGTTAATGAAATTCCCCATAGAACCCCTTAAAGAACACCCAACGAAACTAAACTACTCAGACATGAAAGAGGACGTAAAAATCGTGATTGATGAATGCCTAACTTGTATAAATCGATAAGAAACAAAGAGGGTTTAAGAAGAAATCAATCTCCCTTGAAGAACAAAGTGGAAACCGCGAAACGAGATTCGCAGCCACCAAAAGAATTTTGTAACCTAGAGTATTTCGTGATACCTTGATGCCCTAAAAAAAATCCTAAACAACGAGTATAGATAGGTCTTCAAGACCCCTTGGTCGTGGATTAGGTCATGACTTGCTTAAGACGACTGCAGGATTAAGTGACCAGGCCGCGTGAGCGACCGGCCGTGGCGCGGCCACTGGTCTTCTGGATATGTCGTGGCGCGGCCACCTTGGTCTTCCGGGTTCTTGACGGACCTTTTTGCTTCTTCCATAACTTGAGATCCAACCGTGGGATTGTTCACAAACCACTTCGAGGTGAAAGATGGCTGATAAGGCTACTTTGTCTCCAAATATGAGCTTGATCTTGTTGTTGGAATTGCTTTGTTTGGTGTTGAACTTTTGTCCTCGTGTACTGTTTCCGGAAATGTCCATTTTGCTCCAAAATATGCGTCTTTTGCTAAGTTTACCTGAAAAGAGTCTTGAACAACCAAATACTCGAAATCTAGTGTTTATGCATTAAAACCTTAGTGAAATGATTATTAAAGCACTCACTTATGATAGCAAAAATGGATAAATTATGCATGTTTTCAACTCCCCCATACTTAAACATTTGTTTATCCTCAAACAAAAAATAAATCTAATTAAGGAAAAGATGTTTGAAAACGTGAAAACTCACCAATACTTTGGAACTCGTCAAGTCTAGCAATCGACGTGTTTCAGCCATGTAACTCGGAATATAGCTTCAAGGCGTTTGAGTCTAGTTACCTTGAGCTTTTCACCCTTCCCGGATACGCTTCATGGTCCCTTTGAGTATTTCGAGTTTTCTCTTGTTGACCCCTTTATTCATTTAGGCGTGCGGTCTCTATCGAGAGAGTATCGGTCAACGAGACATTATACTCTTCTCTTCTCTTTTCTTCCAAACATCTAGACAAAGACATTTCAAACACAACTCTCCTATTTTCTCTTCCCTTAGTCGATTTCTCCCTATTTTTCTAGGGTATCATTTTACTTTTTCTATCGACTTTCTATATATATTTTTTTTTCTTTTCTTCTCAGCTTGAGAATGATCACTTCTTCGAAGCCTTCATGATGTCTGCGAACCATCATTGTCCTTTAAGGAACTCGGGTTGCCATTCTCAAACTAAAGCTTTTCTTTCTATTTTTATTTTTTTTTCTATAAAAAGGGAAGATCAAGGAGAGGTTGCATTGCATCTACTTAGTCATGCTAGAGTCTAAAAGAGGAGCAAAGTTCGAAGTACCTTAAGCCCCTTGACGAGAAGTTTTGATTCATTAGGTGCGGAGTCAACGCAAGATCCTTCGAGTACTCTAGAGATTAGAAATTTCTCCGTTGGAATGATCCACTCACAGTGTTCAACTTAGTAAACCTTGCTTCTAAACCCGTGAGAATGGTCATTAAGGTTCCTTGTTCGTAGCGACTTGTACCTTCAAAGGTCATAGTTTCTGACTAAAAGAAAAAAAAAACGTTTTGACTCTATAAAACGACTCGATAAATGATGTATGTATGCTTAAGACTCATCAAATGAAAGTAAAGTTAGTAATATAAGAAACCCTCCCAGACTTAAATCAAAATGTCCCCAGTTTGTTTAAATCGAGTTGAAGTGAAAAAGATAGGTAAATTCAAGTACAAGCTTGTGAAGATTTACATGAAAGTGGTGTTGGATTTGGTATGGGTGGATGGGCGTGTGGTATGATTGAGCTAATGACTTAATCATTCTCCTTATGTCGCTGCTTTAGAATCGATTTAATTGAACAAAAGAAATCGAAAACTTAACTCGAAAGGAAATGTGATGTGCGGTTAAGCTTCCTTGCTTCGGATGGTGGTGGTGGGCGTGTGGTGGTGTTGTTGGCGGCTGATGATGATGATCGGGGCACGCCTTTGTTGAGAAGAACAGGTACTCTGGTTGTTGAGTACTCGTATTTGTTCCTTGACTTTTGATAACATCGTGAATGAGAGATAGAAAATCTTCCGTCCTTTGAAGATTGCATCACCTCAGAAACTTGAAGTTTGGGTCGATGCTGGCCTATCCGGTGATGTGTTCAAGATTCCGGAAGACAGGTGTTGCTAGTTCGAACTTCAGTGCCATATGAAATACTTACTTGGTTTCGGTAAAGGTCCTGGTCGCGGAAGAGGGAAGCTAGTCTTCGAGAACTTTCCTTTTCGCGGTTTGGTGAAGAAAGCTGCATCTTCTTCCTTCTGGAGCTTGGACAACGGTTTTCATCCTCCAGAACCGTTGTATTCTTCTTCGTCTTCGTGGATACAGGTCCGTTGATCGTGCAGGATGAAGTAGAATGAGAGAGATGGAGCATTGACTTAACTTGACTTAGATGGAGTCTTGTCTCATATCGCTGTCTTTGATGCAACAGCAATGTGCCGCGGTTGTGGAAGTGATCATTGCGGTCTTTAGGACGTGTTCAGGCCACTGAATCAAGGAGGAAGCTTGAAAGGCTTGACACAGGTTGAAGGAGATCCGGTTTGGTGAGGTTCGGGATAGAAAAATCTGCAGAGGACAGCCGGCCGCGCGACGGGTAGTTGCGGCCGTGGCCTAGCGTCTTTACCCCGCGCCATCGTGGCTCATGGCGCGGCCAGGCTCCTTCTGGCCAGCCCACGGGCGGTGCGTTGCCGGGTGAGTGGTCTTCGAAACTCGTTCTTCATATTTTTGGTCCTTTTCTGTTTTTCTGATTTTTTTGTGATTTTCTTGGTTTTCTGATTTTTTTGGCTGTTGAGGGTTTATGAAAATGCTGTAAACTAAGAAGAAACCAAAACTAAAGATTAGTACGGTTAAAGAGATGAGAAAGAAAATACCTAAAATGGGTTGTCTCCCATTTAGCCGCTCTTGTTTAGAGTCTTTTAGCTAGACTTTGGTAGTTTGGGAGCTTAGTTTGAGGTTGGGCTCGACCTTAGGGAAGGTCTTTTTGCCTTCTGCGTGGCCTCTTCTGTTAAGGGCTCCTCGAGTCTCTCCATGATAGCATCTTCATCCCTTTTAAGAAGATGTTTATGCATCGTGTAGTGTATCGCGGGGTAGAACTTCTTCCCATCGATATTGGTGAATGAGACTCGCAATTTTCCTACATATAAGCCCGAAGAGATACTATCCAAAGGAGCTAGACGAATCACCCCCAGAAGGAAAGAGCCAAGCAAGTAAAAAGGAAAAAAAGAGTATGATATCTATGTGGAGGAACAACGAAGAAGGTTCCGCGATTCACGGATAGCGCGCACAAGCCGTGTTGATTCACCTCCACCTCAAGAGCCAACTAGGGAGCTGAACCTTTCTCCTCCTAAGCCCAAGGTCCGATGGACCCGAACATTGATTATTTGAAAGAGATGAAGAAAATGGAGATAAGGATAACCCTCAGGAACGATTACTCCGCTTTAGACGCTTTGGGCATCACCGAGGCTGTTACAAGGTACTTGGACGAGCTAAAAATCAGGACCTTCATGGAGATTGATCGACCCACTTACAAGGAGCTCACGCAAGAGTTTTTATCTTCAGTTCAGTTGTTCTACCGGAGAGGAAGAATGTCACAGCCAAAAGACGGTACCCTCTATTTCACCCTTGGCGCTAGGAACTACGAGCTGAGCATTCCTAGGCTTTGCGAGATATTTGATTTTGACTTGAGGAGCGAGACAAGCATTGAAGAAGAATGGAGTGTAGATCTTTGGGGACTCATGGGCCGAGGGATTTATGACAAGGGAAGGCATCCATCTGCATTTCTTTCACATCCGGCCGTGCGTTTTATGGATCGTCTCATAGCACACCGACTTTACTATCGCAACAACCAGTCATGCATTCTCTTCCTAGAGCTCGTCTTACTTCAGTCCGCCTTCAGAGACGAGACACTTTCAGCATGCCTTCGAAGCGTCCTAGCAGAGAGACTCGTGCGAGTGAAGCACGATGTCAGCTTGCGTAGATGCAAGGCTGCCTTCACGACTTACGGAGGCATCATTACAGCGATCATGGAGGCCGCAGTAGTAGACACTAGCATAGAGGCACCTTTAGAAGAGGCTTGGTTTGACTTGTTCCAGTTTCAGACAGATAGGAACTTGACAGGCGCATCCATGGATCTAGACAGGTTCGGATATCGATACCGACTAGGGAAGGGAGACAGTCGCACGGTCTATCTACCGTCTCCCACAGTCCCGCGCCTTTCACAAGGTCCTCCACAGTGGATCCCGGAACATGGAGAGTTCCGCGAAGAGTTCTCGCGCCTCCCGCTCACTATCGGGGAATACATTGCCGCCAAGGCTAGGAGAGAGGCAGCCTATCAGAGGACGCACCACACCTCTTCTTCCTCCATGCGCGGTACCTCACGATCAGCTGCACCGTCCACCTCAGTTGATCCCGCGATCACCGCCCTTCAGGAGCAGCTGGCATACCAGAACGACATGCTTGAGAAGATGGCGCGACAGCTTCGAGAGAGAGGACACATAGATGGCGACCTTTAGACCATGAGTTCAAATGCCTTGAAGACTTCGCGTCTCGGCCGACACTCTACCTGCTTACGAGCCTGGTTCCATCTATTCCACCCCTATCTTTTACTTATTTTTCATATGTCAGTCATTCTTGACCTATCACCACTATTTCACACTGGGGGCAGTGTGATTTAAGTCTGGGGGGAGTTCGTACTAATGACCTTCCTTTGCTTTGATTTTATTTGAGTCATTTTAATGATTTTTATTATTTACTCTAAGAATTAAGAATGATGTATCTTCATATATATGATATGGTTTTAGGAATTATGACGCAAAACCAAGAATGACATTCGACATGTGTTCTTCTATGCTATTTCTAGTAACAGATCTTCCAAGCTTTACCACTAGACTAGGCAGTAGCTAGAAAGCCGGCAATGCAAAATCCTGGAGAATGTCAATCTATAGAGATTTCAGGAAAAGAATATACTAGCTCTATTTTTATTGGACCTTAACCTGACTTATAATTTCCTTGTCAACAGATTTAAGCAGAACGAAAAAGCCAGAACGTTTGGGACATTTTCTTCCATTTTTCAATCTTTTGTTGTTCCCGAACGGCCAACACCTCAACAGTTGGTACCATACCCGAAACCTTACCATCTTTTCATACCTCACGCAACTCCTGGATGTTTTTATCCATTCGCCCCATGATGTTGTAAGTTGTTCCTCGAGTTTCCTCAAACTCGTACTTCAGAGCGCAGACATCGCCTAATCCACGGTTTAGAACTACTCTTTGATCCGCCAAGTCCTCGGAAGTTATGGACAGTTTATTGATGTTGCCAAAGGTGCGGCTCTCCAACACCTTCACATTGTTGGCGACTTCCTGGAGCTTGTTGAAGACCTCGGCCTGGATAGAGTCCATCCGGGCGTGTAAAGATCTTTTAGACTTCTCTTGATAATCAGTCATCACTGTTATCGCCTCAATAAGGTTATCCACTTGCTGATATAAGGGAGCAGGTGCGATCCTATAATCGTTATGAGCAGGAGGTGGCGTCTGAAGGTGAGGACTCTCGCCTTCATGGATAATGGGAGGCGGAAATCCCCCTTGATGTAACACCTCCGACGGAATCTACGCCGGATTTTAATCGATCGGCCGCGCAACAATCAAACAAGAACATGCACGACCAACCATCCGACGCAAACCAGAACGAAGATGCCACAATGTCAAACATCACAAACGGTCCAGATATGGCGTTAGAACGAATCCAAAGCCGCGGCCGTCCATCTATGATATCCAACCCTCTCGACCAAGGCCTAAAGCTTTTCAACACGTACCCAAGTCGAGAGTTGTGTTAGCCTGGACAAGACTAATATCAGATGAAACCTGTTAATATAAAAATAAACCTTATTTATTCATATATTAAGGTTTCACAAAACATTCAACAAACTTTCACACTCTGGCCTAACGCCCAAAAGGATTATATAACAGCCATCAAACGTTTATTTTACAAAGACAACAAAACCTACACTGGCGGCCTAACGTTACTTGCTTCCCGCTACTGATTTCCCGACTATTGGTTTCATGCAAAACAAAGTGAGGGATGAGCCCTAATCGCTCAGTGAGTTATAACTCCCCTAACATATATAATAATTCCCCACCCCAAAACCCAAAATAACACACAACATGCAATTCACACAAAGTTAGCGTTAGCAGAAAAACAATCACGTCGTCGCCACTCTTTCATCACCACACCATCACTAAAGGCCTTGCGTATTCGATCCTATCCCTCTCGTGAACACCCATCTCATAGCACGTGAGACAGAACTTCACCAACCCGAATCCCGTCCTTCGACCGCACCGACTCCGCAGGCTTTGACTATCTACGGCAAACGCCTGGACTAACCCGTCGGATGGTACTCGACCATAGGCTACAATCCCGTCTCTTCGAGTCTTCCCACTTAGCTGGTCCTTTCGCTAACAATGGGAAAACGAGGTAGGACCGAACCGCCATCACATCACATCACACTCACCACAAAACTCGAATAAGTAGTAATAGAACCTCACATGCAAAAGAATAACCCAATAAAACTATAATAATTCATGCAACATCAATCAAGAACACAAATAGCTCCAATATCTCGCAATCTAGCAAATAAATCCTAGCAAGCAATCAAGCATCAACAAAACTCAAGCATTTAAATAACCACGCAATCTAACAAATAAATCCTAACAAACAATCACACATCACCACAACTCACAGTGCTTTCGGCTGAACGGTTTTTAGACTAGACTTCACTACCACGGATGGATCCTTGCTTCACCATAATACCTCCGGTTTTCTCTAAAGCTCTACCCGAATGCTCTCACTTTCTCTCTATCCCTTTCTATTTCTCTCTCTGAGGTGGAATGATTTTGATTTTGGTTCTAAATGGCAAAGGGTGAGGGGTATTTATAGGGGATGGATGGATAAAGGGATGTGACCATGGTCCAATAGCAGCGTGCCACTAGTCACACTCTAGACGCATGTCTATCCTTTCATCTATAATGCCAAAAGATGCTGAAGACACATCGTGCTTCCGAAGCCATGCTTATCCAACGATCAATAAGGGCGAAATAGCGTTCCACTCCTTTTTGTGCTTATCCACTGATCTATGAGGATGAAATAGCATTCTAACTGATGTATAAAAACGGAATAGCTTTCCACCGGATGTATAAAGACGAAATAGCATTCCACCGGATGTATAAAGACGAAATAGCTTTCCACCAGATTTGTTCAGACGAAATAGCTTTCCACCGGATGTATAAAGACAGAATAGCATTCCATCTGATGTATAAAGACGGAATAGCATTCCATCTGATGTATAAAGATGGAATAACATTCCATCTGATGAATAAGGACGGAATAGCCATAGACACCTCGTGCCTATCCTAATCCGTGCTTATCCACTGATCAAGGATGACGGAACACTGCTGGACACCTCGTGCTTGCTTCCCCGGCTTGTCCTTTTCAGTTTAGTCGGCCACCTCGGCTATCCACCTTGGCTGAATTGATGGTCCTTGGCTATCTTCTCATTCCTTCGACTATTCTAATAAACTCTACGACCAAAGTACATATCCTGGCCAAACATGTCGATCCAAGTACCCTCAAGTCGATTCTTGACTTTTGATTTTTGGACCTTCCCTTAGCCAAAATTTTCTCTCGGTCGTCTTCAGCTCTCGACCGGGTCATTACATTCTTCCCCCCTTAAAAGAATTCCTCCCGAATTCCTAAGGGTAGGTCGAAGGGTTTCCTAAACTCTAAGGGTAAGTTCCTATGGTTTCTAAGAAAGGTCTAAGGATTTCCTAACCAAATTCACACTTAACACAAAACCATGCAACCAATCACACAATCAATCATTCAAAATAAAGTTATAGCCCATACTTACCTGTTCGGGGACCTTAAAAAGGTCGTGAAGGTCTGAGTTTATCTATACCTATGGAATACATGCGTCCTACATTCTCTTGATGCTTGGGTGGCAGAGCTTCAATTGCCGGACGGAATGGGGGTTGTTCAAGCACTAGAAGCTCGTTGACTCGAACACTCGTATGCATTTTTGGGCATGTTCTCGCATAATGGCCCTTTTCTCCACAACCGAAACATGTGATATTCGATGGTGCATTATCGCTGATTTTGTTCTTTCTTTGGACATACTCGCGAAGTATGCCCGACTTCTCCACATGTGTAACATACTATCCTTGAATCCGAGGGGGCACTTGCATAACTATCTTTGTTTCCTTTCTTCTTCCCTTGGTTACTTGAATCTCCTTGTGTAACCCCATCATACTTTCTTTTATAACGTCGAGACCTAACTTCTTCTTCTGCAGTATAAGCGTATTCTACATTCACCACTCTTTCGACTAACCCAAGAAAAGATTTGTACTCCTAATAACACTCATATTTTACTCCTAAAACCTATTATTTCAAGATCATTTACAAGTGTTTTAACCCAGTTTTCAACGGTTTTAAAGTGATTTCCACGTTTTCTAATCCTAAGAGTCATTTAAGGGAAATTGGACAAAAAGTATGTATTTTGGAGCAAAACGGGAGCTTCTAGGACAAGTGCTCGGAGCCATAAGTTCAGCATCAGACGACGACTTTCCCACCACAAGATCAAGCTCAGATTTGGAGACAAGATAGCCTCTTCAGCTGTCTTTCACCTCAAGGTGGTTCAAGTTCACTCCCACAGTTGGATCTCAAGTTACGAAGGAAGCAAGAAGGCCCGTCAGACACGTCCTCAGAAGAAGGCCGGCCGCGCCACAGAGTTCCAGAAGACCAGCTGTCCATTCCGGCCCATCCCGAGCCCGTTTGCACTTATTTGATATTTCTCGAGGTCAAAACACGAAGCCCACTTTCTAAAGACAGGAGGGCCTATATAAGGACACCTTAGGGCTTCACAAAGGGGGTGACCTAACACTGAGAGCTTTTCACGAGACGCTTTCACGCCGCCGGAGAGAGAGAGAGAGAGAGAGATCGACGGTGCCCGGAGTTGAAGACCTCGACAGAGAATTCTTCTGCAGCCGCCCACTTCTTCTTCCTACTCTTTTCATCTTTTGTTCTTAGTAGTTTGCTTTTCAATACTTTAAGAATACTTCTTCATTCGGATTTCCTTTGAAGAAGCTTTCTCACTTTGTTTCTTATTTAATACAATTCGTACCTTTCTTAATTCAAAGATGTCTCTCGCTCCCATGAACGAGTAGTCATCTATTTGGGTTTTTAGGAGGTTTTCAAAGGGGTTTAATCATGGATTGATTTCGCTAGGTTGATAGAGATAAAGTTTTTTTTAGGTATCTTCGTTTATGTCTAGCTCTTATTGCATGTTTGCTTCTCTGAACATTTAGCAACTGATTTCAGGACAACTAAATACACGAACGTGTGGTCTATTGTCTGGATCTAGAGGTTAACGAGCGGACCGCACCGTTGGATGCTTAGGCATATCAACGGACCGCACCGCGAGTGTTTACAAATAGGTGAACGATACGTATGCGCGTTTGACTTGCATCGTGGGATGATAACTCATATCTGCGGAGCAAGGCAAACGTAGGTGGCTAGATCCGTGAGAACGGGGTAGTTTGCTTTTGCGAATTTTCAGTTTATAATCCCTCTTTTAGACCACGTTAAATTTAAAGCTTTTCTGTTCATTGCTCACGATTCTCTTGTGTTTACTTCTCATGTTTCAGGTGTATGACCACTAGGAAGAACACTTCCAACGTCTTGCCCGGTTACATTGAGATCGACATGCACGAAAAAGAAATCTGAAGGTTAAGAAGACAGATCAGCATGGCCGAAAATGAGGCCGCCCTTGGAGTTCAGCGAAATCCGAAGGTTAAGAAGACAGATCAACATCTTTGCAATGCTGGTCAAATGCCTAACGTTCTACAAGACAGAGAGCCACAGCTCGACAACATTGGAAACCCAATCAATCAAATTCTCGAGCCTGGTTCGGACGGAGAAGAATTTGATCCTGCCTTGCAGCAAGGAGGACACAATCCGATCATCGGATATGGCGTGAACCAAGCAAACCCTATCGTCCGACCAGAAGACCAAGATGCCAACCGACTTGTTCTACCCGCCAACCAACCCAAGCGAGTGAGGAACCAAATCATAGCCGATCACGATACTTCTGATAAGCATTTCCAGAATCGAGTCGCGATTCAAGTTAACGTCCCTCATGAAGATGAGTTGGAGATCAAACCGAAAATCATCTCCTTGGGGAAACAAAATCAGTTTCACGGGCTATCAAACGAGCATCCGATGGACTACATCGAACTTTTTGAAGAGATTTGCAGCACCACAAAGACGAACCGAATCCCTCCCGACTATCTGAAGTGTAAGCTGTTCCCATTTTCTTTGAGCGACAAGGCTCATAGATGGCTGAAGACTTTACCACAAGGATCGATCACCAACTGGGTGGAATGCAAATCCGCTTTCCTCAATCACTTCTACACGAAGTCTCGATCCAACCTGCTAAGAAACAAGATCCAAGGCTTTCAACAAGGACCGGTCGAATCATTTTTGGAAGCATGGGAGAGATTCAAGGACTACGAACGCGATTGTCCTCACCATGGTTTCTCCGGAGCCACCTTGCCAAACACGTTCTACCGCTGACTGCAAGCTAGGTACCAACTCTCACTCGACACGGCCAGCAATGGAGACTTTACAACGAAGACAGAGCGACAAGGACGAACAGTTATTGAAAATCTCGCTGTAAGCAACAGCCACAACTGTCCGGATTACGATAGGAATCCGTGAACCGGAGACTCAGATTCCTAGCAAATAGCCGAGCTTAAGAACATGATGAGCCAGTTACTTAAAGGACAGCAACGCAGCGTCAATGCGTGTGAGGCCGCGGGAGAAAGAGAAGAAATTAGCCCAGGAGATGAGGGAGACGAATCATACATGCGAGAAGAAGAAGTTAATTTTATAGGAGGTCAGAATTTATATCCAAACCGGAACTTCAACAACAACTTCAGAAACAACAACAACCTCTCCTACCGAAACCCGAACGTGGAGAATCCGCGAGACCAAGTATATCCATCTCAAGGAAGACCATTCCAAAACAAGTTCCAAAATGTGAACTACGGGAGCAATGGAGGCTACCAGCCGAAACAACCTTATAACTCTCAGCTCGTGCCCTACAACAATCAGCAAGGAGCGCCACAAGCCGCATCAAACGCACCGTACCCATCACGAGAGGACAAACTCGAAGGATTGATGCAACAGCTGCTGTTGTCTCAACAGAAATTGGCCAAGGACCTCAACATCAAGGTAGATTGCATGTACAATGACATGAATGCTAGGTTCGAATCCCTATCCTCCCATGTGAAGAAATTGGACATGCAAGTCGCACAAACTGCTGAAACCATCAAGAGACAAGCAGGAATTCTTCCTGGAAAAGTAGAGGATAACCCGAAAGGATTCTGTAATGTGATCATTGCGATCACCCAAGTAGCTGAGAAGCCAGAACTAGCCGTGAAAGACAGATGAAAATTCATCCCACTCTTCCTGACAATACAGAAAAGAACGACCGATCCACCTTTTGAAATCCCAGAACACTGCGTCTTTGGAAGACTAAAGAAGGAAGGAGACCCAGGCGCATTCACCTTCCCATGCTCGATCACGGGCATTATGTTCGAAGATTATCTATGCGACACAGAAGCTATTGTCAACGTCATGTCCACAACAATCGCTGAAAGGCTGGGAATAACAACTTATTTTCTGTCACCTATGCAGGTAGTATTCGGAGATTCGTCTAGGAAGAAAACAAATGGCATTGTGTACAACGTCCAACTTCTTGTCGAAAGCAATGTCGTACCTACAGACTTCCATATTCTCGATATAGGAAAGGACAAAGACAAACTTTTAATACTTAGAAGACCCTTCTTGGCCACGGTAGGAGCAAGGATCGACCACGCAAGCAACTTCGCAATTTTCCTACATATAAGCCCGAAGAGATACTATCCAAAGGAGTTAGACGAATCACCCCCGGAAAGAAAGAGTCAAGCAAGTAAAAAGGAAAAAATTGGTATGATATCTAGAGCGGGACATCTCCACTCAAGACCCTTCTCTAAGATTGAAATATTGATTTCTCCCGAGTTAGGAGAGCTGAGTGAAGAAGAAATGACCAAGGCAGCCGAGAAGACCAAGCAAGTGATCCTAGAAGCTAAAATTATAGGGAATGGAAACGGAGACACACTGCTGATACGGAAACAAGGCGGAGCTTCAAGAGAGACAACTCCGGAAGCAACTTCCACAACTGCCTAAACTTCAATCAAAGTCGAGCTAAACGACTTAAACTAAAGTGCTTGGTGGGAGGCAACCCATCCGGGACGCGTTTTTGTTTTTCTTTCTTTCATTTCTAACAACTAGTTTTAGCAAGTTTCATGTACTTAGGCATATATAAAAAAAAATTAGAAAAACCCAGAAAAACCCAAAAATATGAGGAGGAGCCTCAGAAGGAGGCTGGCCGCACGAGCATCGGCTCGTGCCACGACAAGAAGAGCCGTGACCGCGCGACGAGCCACGACCGCGCGGAGAGGAGACGTCTTGTCGCGGCCGAGATGGGCAATGGCCCGGCCAGAAGTCGTCTGGGCAACTAACCCGGAAAACTTATGTTTTCCTCCCAAACCGAACTTCCTGTGTTTTGGTACAATCCCGAACCGAAAAATCATACTCGTTAATGTAAGTTAACGAATTTTATTGATTTGTGGCCAACACGCAAGGTAAGTTCTCTCGTTTTAAAATTTTTGAAAAATAAAGGTTCTTTGGTGATAAAAACACCTTTTCAAACCAAAAAGAAATTTTTTAGGATCAAACTCTCTTTTCTTTTTCTCTCCCAAAAGAGTTGGAGATTTTTGAGAAATCCTAGGTTTTTCAAATTTAAACATTTTTCAAAAATTCTTTGGCCTAACCTCTTCAAGGAGTTCATCGCAACAGCGAGAACACGAGACAGCAATAGGAAACCCAAGTCTAACCACCACTCTTGGAATCTATGTGGAGGAACAACGAAGAAGGTTCTGCGATTCACGGGTAGCGCGCACAAGCCGCGATGATTCACTTCCACCTCAAGAGCCAACTAGAGAGCTGAACCTTTCTCCTCCTAAGCCCAAGGTCCGGTACTTTGGAGCACCAATGGACCCGAACTTTGATTATTTGAAAGAGATGAAGAAAATGGAGATAAGGACAACCCTCAAGATCGATTACTCCGCTTTAGACGCTTTGGGCATCACCGAGGCTGTCACATGGTACTTGGACGAGCTAAAACTCAGGACCTTCATGGAGATTGATCGACCCACTTACAAGGAGCTCACGCAAGAGTTTTTATCTTTAGTTCAGTTGTTCTACCGGAGAGGAAGAAAGTCACAGCCAAAAGACGGTACCCTCTTTTTCACCATTGGCGCTAGGAACTACGAGCTTAGCATTCCTAGGCTTTGCGAGATATTTGATTTTGATTTGAGGAGCGAGACAAGGATTGAAGAAGAATGGAGTGCAGATCTTTGGGGACTCATGGGCCGAGGGATTTATGACAAGGGAAGGCATCCATCTGCTTTTCTTTCACATCCGGCCGTGCGTTTTATGCACCGTCTCATAGCACACGGACTTTGCTATCGCGGCAACCAGTCATGCATTATCATCCCAGAGCTCGTTTTTCTTCAGTCCGCCTTCAGAGACGAGCCACTTTCAGCATGCCTTGGAAGCGTCCTAGCAGAGAAACTCGTGCGAGTGAAGCACGATGTCAGCTTGCCTAGATGCAAAGCTGCCTTCACGACTTACGGAGGCATCATTACAGCGATCATGGAGGCCGCAGGAGTAGACACTAGCATAGCGGCGCCTTTAGAAGAGGCTTGGTTTGGGCATTTGCTATTCAATAGGGCATAAGGTTGATACTAGCCCCAAGGTCACACAAGAAATCTTCAAAAACAAGAGGACCAAGGGCACATGGTATAGTGAAGTAACCGGGGTCTCCAAGCTTCTTTGGTATCACATTGCTTTGAATTATTGCACTACACTCTTGAGAAAGTAGCATAACTCCTTGGACATCCCTAGCTCTTTGTGCCACAACATCTTTCAAAAACTTGGTGTATTGAGGAATCAACATGAAGGCATCCATCAAAGGCATTTTGAGTTCAGTGTTTTTTATTTGTTTGTCAAACAAGGCCTTGTATTTCTCCACCAACTGTTTCTTAAACCTCTTGGGGAAGGGAAGTTTAGGCTTGAAAGATGGGGGAACAAAGGTTGACTTCTTTTGGTGCAAATCCTCTTTTGGCTTCTCCTTTACCACCTCTTTGCTTCTCTTTACAATGTACACATCATCTAAAGTTATAGATTCTTGAGCCTTTGTAAAGCTATCCTCCCCATCTTGAATTTCAATGTCCCCATTGATTAAAGGACTCTCTCTTGTAGGCAACTCCTTTCCACTTCTTAAAATGATGACATTGATGTATTCTTTGGGGTTTGCCTCACATTTTCCCGGTAGAGTGCCTTGAGAATTGGAGCTAGAAGCTGATATGATTCTGGAAAGCAGCAAATGAAATGAAGAAATGGTGTGACTCAACTCAACTTGAACAAAGACAAAGTGGCATCTTCAACATTCAAAGATGGCTTAATGGACTAATTTATCAAGTTCTGGACATTGTGAACACTCAAAAATCCATCTATGATGTTATCTGTCAAGTCCAGCCCATTTTGAAGCTATTACAAGTCCAAGAAGAGCCCAAAATAATTGCTTTATTTTCTGGCCAAAAAGAGTGACCAAAATTGGAGATCAAGAGTCATGAAGAGGCCAAAAGTTATTCAACCTTAGTTAAGTTTTTAGTCTTATTCTATTTTCAAGACAATTTATTGTCTAGTTTTTCTACAAGTATTTCCTATAAATACTCATGTAATCTCTTTTGAGAAAATAAGTTTTATGATTATTTTTGGAACCTTTTTGAGAGTGATTCTCATTTTCGATCATGGTGTGTAATATCCATTGATCAAACCGGTTTATCAAGAGTCATTCTGCAGTCTCTTGTGTGGCCATTCTACGGACTGAAGTGTTAGATTTTGTTCTCAAATTGTTGGTGTGAGGTGTTAGGTTTCATATACCTAATATTGCTACCACGCGTTTTCTATCTACCGAAGTTCCACCGCCTTGTTTCTTTGGAGCTTCCGCTTCCATAGAACGTCAACGATTATCCAAACCAACTTTGAGTGAAAGATCTTGGAGGATCGTATCAGAAGCCTTGCCTTTGTTCTCAAGTTCCTTGAACTTTTGTTGAAGACCTCATATTTGAGTGGCAAGTTCATTAAGTGAAGAGTCCATCCTTGTGTTAATCTCAGCAATCTTCTTTCCCACATTAGCATCACTATGAGCTTGACCTTGAAGTATTTGTTGAAGCATTAGCTGAATGTTGTCTTTTGGAGGACCTTGTGAAGCTTGAGTAATACCTGGTGGAGCATTGTACTTTGGACCACCATAGTTGCCTTGGTTTCCTCCTTGGTAGTTAGTCCTTGGTGCATAACCCTTTTGTTGATTGTTTTGAGTGGCTTGTGGAGGGTAGGCTTGGTCATCGGGGTTGGCTACATTATTACTTCTATAAGAGAGGTTGTTATTCCCCTTATACTTGTTGTTGTAGCTGTTGTTGTATCCTCCTTGGCCACCCACGAAATTGACCTCTTATTCACACTCTTGGGACCCAACTTAATCATCACAAACTTCTTGATTCTCACCAACAAAATGTACAAGCCTTTGAGTGGAAGACATGAGCTTGTCCATCTTGTCATGTAGAGACTTCATTTCTTTCTTATGAGATTCATATTCACTTCCCTTTGGAGATCTATCATAGTCTTCATTGTAATTACCATCACTCAAGGCAAGATTCTCTAAAAGCTCCAAACCATCTTCTACTTCTTTTCTTAAGAAGTTTCCATTACTTGCTGTATCAAGAAGCATTCTAATCTTTGGAAGGACCCCTCTATAGATGGTGCTTAGTAGAGACTCTTGTGTGAACCCATGATGAGGACATTGCATTGTGTAGCCCATGAACCTTTCTCATGCTTCATTAAAAGACTCATTATTCTTTTGGGTGCAACTTGAGATTTCATTTCTCAACATGGCTGTCCTTGAGTTGGAGAAGAACTTAGATAGGAATGCCTTCTTGCATTCATCCCAAGAAGTGATGGTTCCTTGAGGCAAGTTTTTCTCCCATTGCCTTGCTCTATCCCCAAGAGAGAAGGGAAAAAGTCTTAGTTTGAAAGCATCCTCACTCACACCATTCATCTTGAATAATCCACAAACTCTATCAAAGTTATCATGTTGAACCATGGAGATGAAGACTGGCTTCACTTCAAAGGTGTTGTTGTGAACTAGCGGAGGTTGAATACTATATCTATTTTGATGAATATTTGGAGCATCACAGCCCCAATTGCTCTCCCTTGTCTTGGCGCATGTAAGGGGTTTCTATTGCCCCTTTGTGCTTGCTCCATCTGTGGTGGTGCAGCACCTTGAGGATGTTGTTCCCTTGGATGCTCTTCCATTCTTAGCATGTCTTACCTTTGAGCTTCCCTTCTTGTAATCCTAGCAACTGATAATTAGGTTTTCAGGGTGATTATCAAATCCTAAAGCCTTGTCATTTCATTACAATACTTCAGGAATCAATCCAAGTCAGGTCGTTGAATGCTACCAAGAATACAAGAGCTCAAGCAAATCTAAGCAGTTTCGGGTTATATGGTGAAACAAATTGAAATAAACAACTAGCGGCTACTATAAGACCTTGAAAACTATTTTAAAATCCCGACCAAGGGGTTAAACTACTGCTAGACTACTTCTAAATGATTAAAGGACCGAGCTAGTAATTTTAGGAAATCAAAATCTAAAACCGGAAAAACTGAGAAATTTCTAACAACCAAAGATGAATTTTAAAAACTAGTAACTAAATTCCAACGACTACTGGATGATTATTAAACTAAGGAACACTACTCTAAGCAATTTCTAAAATATTAAGACTAGCAATTGATTGACTTTAAGATTTCAAAAGCTAAGGGCAGATTCAAGAGGGTCATTTTTAGAGAGGTTCAAGATTCGAGCTTGTGTATTTAAAAATATAGATCTACACATTCTAGTGCTATCTCTAGGACTTAGGAAGCTTGGATCTAATATTTATCCATGGTGTGTGGTGTAAATCCCTTCTTCATCCCTTCCTCCTAACCCATGATGTTTGGTGGAAAGAAAGGATGAAGAGCATAAGTCAAAGATCCTAAAACGTGGCCTAACTAGCTCCCTAAGCATCTATGGCGTTTGGGAAAGGATGAGCTAGTCTCTTGGATTTGGGTTTATGGGATTCCCTAAGCCTTTTTGAGATAATGAAATCCCTAAGATCAAAGAGATCTTTCTCAAGAGTCTCTAGGCTTTAAAACCCCCAAATCCAAGAAGAGGTTAAGATGAAGAAAAAGAATAAAACCCAAGATTTGAACCTTTAAACCTCCCTAATACCCCCAACCTTAAACCTTAGAGGTTTACTCACTAAGCATGATTAAAGCTTATGAAAACGTAAAGGAAGAAAGGATGAACATAATTAAACTACTAAACAAGAAAGATTAAGAGAAGTCCTTATGATTAAAAACGAGATTAAGGTTTTACAGTTTATCAAAAGCTTAAAAGTACAAATATGGAGGAGAGAATCAAAACTAGATCTAAAAATGTAGGTGACAATGAGAATATTTCGTGGATGGCTTTTACAAGGTTGGTGGCTTGTCTTCTTCTTAGCCTTATCCACAAATGGTCCCCTCACTACAAGGAAAAAAACAGTTGGCAAAAGTTTGAAAACCAAAGAAGAGGGAAGGAGAGTTTGAGCTAGAGATCGAGTCACTCATTCGATTTAGGGGTCGATCTGTTGGCTAAAACGGACGGCCTGCTCGATCTTCAGCTCGATCCAAGGTGAATCGAGTGGCTGGCTCGATCTTCCTGCTCCATCAAAGTTGAATCGAGTGGCTGGCTCGATCCTTTGGTCGATCTAAGTTGAAACGACTTGGACGGTCGATCTAAGGCTCGATCTAAGCCTAATTCCTTTCGGCCGAGCTCTTTCTTGACTCCCAGCAACTCCTAAGCTCTTCTTTTGAGTCCTTGTCCATGCTCAGCATCTAACACGGCTCCATGTACACCATATAACCTAAAAACAATGCATATATGCAAGAAATATGCAAATGCTAATGCAAACATGTCTAGAACCTAAAATCGAACAAAAGTTACAATTAATATAAATATGAATGCTATATGAATGCAAAAATCTATCCTAAATGTGTGCTAAAACATGCTAAATTATGAGTATATCAACTCCCCCAAACTTGTCTTTTTGCTTGTCCTCATGCAACCAAAGACAAATCCGAGAGAGAGGTTTAAAAATGGGGGTTAAATTCCAAAATTGTTTTTCAGATAAATCAAATCAATGGTCCTTGTTCTTAGTCTTAGGATGCAGTATACAAACTCTACTCCAAAGAACTTAGCCATATTCATCACATATTGAATTTCAAATCAAGACTTGTCTATTCCATACAATCCAAGAATCCTAACCTTTAACATTGATTAAAGCTCAAACCGTGGATCACACTTATGCATTTGAAACCGAATACATTTGGCCAGGGACAAGTTTATGAGATAAAAATGATCTCATTCATGTGGGTACTCCAAGCAATGGTTTATCTCAAAAAGGATTGAACTTATGCATAATACTAAAGGTAAAAAGCAACGTATGCGTACATGACTAGACTCTCATCTACCCAAATACACTAACAATGAACCTAGTTCCCCTCTCATTCATTTTCTTTTCAAGCTCACTCACCCTCTAGAGATACCCATAATTAAGCACGCCAAGTACAAACCCATAAGAACTTCATCAATCACATTCACTTTAGGGAAACTTCTTCAACCTTTCTTATAGCTAGTGGTATGGCCATACATATATTAGCTCTTCTCTTTTCAATGGATAGCTCTCAACTTATATTTTTTTTCTTTTATGCATTTGGCCTTTTGGCTCTTCTCTTTTCATTTTGTAAGAGAGCTATCATCTTCTCATTTTAACTTGAGCTTTACACAAAACAATTCAAGGCCAACCACTTAAAACTATGCATCCCTTTTGTTCACTTCTTACACCAACTTCTTCTCAAAGCCTAACCAAGGTTTCGATTTTCAGTGACAATACCCATGAACCCAACCCAAATAAAGCCTAGAACTAGCTTCAAGATGTAAAGCTAGAATCATATGAGAGCCTAAACATGTCGCCTTAAACCTAACACTTTATGCCAAGTTTAATCAATAATAAGGCCTCACAATTTGCAATCACACAAGAATTTTGGCTTGAAACAAGGGAAGGGTTAAGGCGTGGTGTTCTATATAGGCTTACAAGAGAGTGGTAACGGGAATAAGAAAGCCTAAATATTTTTTTGTAAACCATGTATTCTTTCCCAAATGCACAAGTATGATAATTAAAAGTCCATATTAAGGTTCTAATTCATAGGAAAGGATTCAATTCATGCTTGTTTAAATTTTAAGCCAAGAAAATTAAAACAAATGATCCAGATATGGTTAGAACTTAACTTCAAGTTTGCACAAGCATCAAAGAACTACTAACTAAGGCCTTGAACCAATTTATGAGCTTAAAACACTTTACAAGGAAAATTTGCCCCCTATGCACGTGAATGCAAGCAACCTATATGATAACATCAAGACTCAATCCTAAAGTATTTACCAATGCAAATGCAAGCTACATGAATTTTTTCGAAAATTTTGATTTTTTTTCTGATTTTCTATGCAAATGTATATGCATGAAGACTCAAAGTATGCTTAAAGGGAAAATAAGAACACAAAACACAAAATTAAATCTCTCAACCTCTCCCTTAAACTTAAATTACACAGTCCATTTTGTAATAAAAGTTCAAGAGAGACCAGCAACAAAAATCAAAATCAAAATGCAAAAATGCATGATATTTACAAGGTTTTGGAATGGTGTACCTTGGAGTTCGGTGTGGCCGGGGCTGGGATCGAGCAGGTGGGTTGATCTACTGGTCGTTCTTGGCAGGAGATCAAGAGGCATGGATCAATCCAGGAACCGTTTGGTGCTGGAGATCGATTGAGCCTACTCGATCTAGCCATCGATCTTCTTTAGCATACTTCATGCCTCTTGTCTTTTAGCTTCCAAGAACTTGGTTTTGGATCTCCAAAACCCTTGTTCCTGCTCACACACACTTAAAAACATAATCCAGAACAGAAATAAAAAAGAAAAAATAAATACATAAGGATAGACATGGGATTGCCTTCCAAGTGCGCTTTGTTTAAAGTCTCTTAGCTTGACTTTCCTTACTCTTCTTTCTAGGCTGGCTTGAGGGTGAAGTGGGTGGCTGGAGACGTGGCTGAGNTTGAACCTTTAAAAACTCCCTAATCACCCCAACCTTAAAACTTAAATGACTAGTCACTAATCATGTTTGAAACCCACAAATCCAAAGAGATATAAGGCTAAACACGATTAGATCTGTCTCTTATACACATCTAGATGTGTATAAGAGACAGAAATAAGACTCACAAAAAACATGTCAAATCCCCCCCCCCCCCCCCCAAACTTAAATTACACAGTCCCTTGTGTAATAAAACTTCAAGAGAGACCATCAACAAAAATCAAAATCAAAATGCAAAAAAAAAAAAAAAAATGCATGATATTTACAAGGTTTTGGAATGGTGTACCTTGGAGTTCGGTGTGGCTGGGGCTGGGATCGAGCAGGGGCTGGGATCAAGCAGGGTGGTCGGTCTACTGGTCATTCTTGGCAAGAGATCGAGTGGCATGGATCAATCCAGCAACCGTTTGGTGCTGGAGATCGATTGAGCCTACTCGATCTAGCCATCGATCTTCTTTGGCATACTTCATGCCTCTTGTCTTTTAGCTTCCAATAACTTGGTTTTGGATCTCCAAATCCCTTGTTCCTGCTCACACACACTTAAACACATAATCTAGAACAGAAATAAAAACTAAAAAATATATACATAAGGATAGACATGGGATTGCCTCCCAAGTGCGCTTTGTTTAAAGTCTCTTAGCTTGACTTTCCTTACTCTTCTTTCTAGGCTGGCTTGAGGGTGAAGTGGGTGGCTGGAGACGTGGCTGAGTGTGAACTTTGTGGAATGTATATGGTGTAGACAGTGAACAACATCTCTTCCACTCTTGCCTTATCCTTCTCTAAACCGGGAGGAAGGATGACTCTAGCCTTTGAGAATGGTTTTGAGCCTCTGTTGCTTTTGACTTGATACTCAATGGAGCCATCCTTGAGTTCCAATGGATGTAAACTCAAAGAGGTCTTTGGCCCAGCACGTCCATTTCTTGACCCAACTCTAGCTTTTTCGGGTAAACTCATCAAATAGCACTTTTTCTTGCTTTTCCCTTTAAGTGGCTTCTTCCATTACAAGAAATATGGGCATTGGTAGTAGGGCATTGTAGCACGATTTCAGTAACTGCTACTAAAAGTCAGTAAATCAGATCTCAAGGCTATCGTAGCATTAAATTCGTGTTGTCATAGTTTTTCATTAAGCGGGAACATAAAAATGGCTATTATAGCTGGAAAGTGATTTTGGAGGCAAACACTTAACCACCTTTTTTTGTTATTTCCGCCACATGCTAAATTTTGGAGGCGAAATTTCACCAAAGGAAATAATATATATGTTTTCTCTTTTTTTAACAAAACATATCTTCTCTCTTTTGTAAACTCGATTCACAGCTCACCTCATATAATTTCCATTCCGGAAAGATTTTCCAGCTCCGTCGGCTCGAAATCAGCTGTCTGTGTGCCGGATTTTGTGTCGTCTCCGTCTCTCTCCGCAGACCTGCAAGTTCGAAGAAGAAACCCAGAAAAGGTAAGATTCGATTTCAGCTCTCTCTCTCTTTGATTTCGTATGGTCTCTGTCGATGTTCATATGATTTCGATTTCTCTAATTGATTTCGAGTTATTTGATTTTGATTTCTCTAATTAATTTCGATTTCAAGAAATATCTTTGACATATCTCTAATTAATTTCGATTTCTGTCTTTGTTTGCATGTTGGATCTTGTTTGTCTTGAAGGTTTGTGTCAGGGGTGAAGACGACTTGATCTCAGGACTGCAATCTACAAAAGCTTAAAGAGGTTAGTTGTCACATCGAAATTTGTTCTAACTCGACTGTTTAATTTTGTTGCTGTGAATGTGTACTACTTGAGTGTGAATGTGTTTGTTTTGTATTTGAGTTACTCTGATTGTCTTTGTTTTATTTTCCTTATGGGTAAGCACAAATAATGGTCGAAAAGGCTTGGGTTCATCTGAACAGGTATGTGAAAACATTGTATAGTTGATGGACTTGTTGGTTTATTGTTTGTCTAAGAGAGTCTAAGGTTTTTCTTTGTTTTTAATTGCATATTACTTCACCGTAGAGCTGATCCTGATTATGAGAGAGGTGCTTGGGATTTTGTGAGGTCTATGGCTGCATCTTTAGGAGATATTGACATGATTATCTGCCCATGTACTGACTGTCGAAACGTAGATCGTCACTCAGCCGGTGATGTTGTCGATCATCTTGTAACAAGGGGAATGGATTGTAGTTACAAGATGCGGGAAGATTGGTATCAACATGGAGAAGTTATATCAGGGGTGACTGAGTGTAGACTGATAACTAGCTTTTTTAGGGCTCTAATCAATCCAAAAGCTTAGCATTGTCATTGTAATACTTTAGGTATCAATCCAAAGGGGTAGAGATTAAAAACATTAGGAATGCATGAAACTATCTAAGCTAAGCCATTTTCGGATTAAATGGGTAAACAAATCAAAATAAACTACTTGCTGCAACTATATGAACTTGAAAACTATTTTAAAATTCCGACTAAGGGGTTAAATAACTAGAAAGTGACTTCTAAGAATTTAAAATGCAAATCTACTGGTTTTTAAAATCCAAATGCTAAAGACAGACCAAGTAGGCAATTTCTAGCAACCTAGGATGAATTTTAGAAACTATTTATAAAAATCTAATGACTTCTAACTTGTAACCAGGCTGTAGAATGAGACTCTAGGGAATTTATAAAATACCAAAACCAGCAAGAACACTACTTTATGAATTAAGAGACTCTAATGCATGCATTAAGCAAAATGGGCTAAACTCAAGGAAAGAAAGCTAAATTCTAAATATGCAATTAATAAAGGCAAGGATTCAAAGATGGGGTCATTGAATAAGGAGATTAAGATTTAGCTAACTTGATGTTCATACTCCAACCAATCTCATTCTTAGACTTAAGGGTGTCACATAGATTTTCCCATCTTAGGTGGTACTAATCTCAATTGCAAACCTAGACTTTCTCAACTTAGGTGGTACTAATCTAGTGTTAATTCTCAACCCAATACCTAATTCTCATTAGTAAAGGGGAAGAATTGCAAAGGTGGAGATCCTAATCTTCATTTAGTTGGTTGGGGCATTTCAGCAAACACCTTGTGGGTGAGAAATGCCCTTGTATTTGGATTGCATAGTTTATGATAATCTAAAACTAAAACCACCAAATGAGAATGAGTTTCATGAAATTAAGTCCTAAACACCAAGCTTTCGAAATAAATCTCCCTAATCTAACCCATCTTCAAATCCAAGAAAGACTACTCACTAATCATGTTTGAACTCTCACAAATCATGGGAGAAGAAGAGTTAAACATGATTAGCTAAGCAAGAAGAAAGATTTAAGCTAAAGAAAAACGAAATACTCAAATTAAAAATCAAGATTCAAGTTACAAAAGTAAGAAAAGCTTCAAAGTTTAACTATGGAGAGAAATAGAAAGTTCTAGATCTAAAATTGTGGTAGACCATGAGAATATTTCGTGGGGGGTCTCATTTGTGGGTCACAAATCTCATATTATCCACAAATGGTCCCCTCACTACAAGCCAAAAACAGGTTGGCAAAAGTTTGAAAACCAAAGAAGAGGGAAGGACATTTTGTCTAGGGATCGAGCTG
>JAHZTW010000066.1:292049-305101 GCA_020283515.1 Alliaria petiolata | reverse complement strand
TTCATCGATCCGTGCTCCTGGAATTTTGGATCGACGAGACTACGTCGATCCATCTCGTCGATCCGTCGTCCTGGAAATATGGTTCGGCGTGGCTTCATCGATCCGCTTCATCGATCCGTGCTCCTGGAAGTCTGGATCGACGTCCTTCGTCGATCTGGTACGTCGATCCGCTGTGAAAAATACTCCTCTTCATCTTCTTTGCTTCTTCTTGCCCCTCCAAGTGGTGTGCATCATTCTCCAGCTCCATCCTCACCTCCTTAGTGTCCTTCTCACCTGATTAAGATTCCAAACCAACCAAATATGCAAAGAACCATGCAATAATACTCTAGGACTCTAAATGATATAATGCAACAATATGATACTATATTAGACTCCTAAATGATGAGAAACTTATGCTAAATAGATGCTAAAATGATGCAAAATATAGACATATCATCGACATAACTTCAAAGTATGTTGCCTTGATGACATCATCGTCCTTGTCATATGGCTTATCCTGCAAAGAAATAACAAGGATTCCATAATTTCAAAAGGAAATAGAAACCACTCTCCTCTGCTTGTACATAAAAGGAAAGGCTTGAAACAGAAACACACCTTTAGATGGTCAACTTTGACAGATAGAGGATCTTCACTCACCTGTACAAAAATAAGACACATGGTTTTCTCACTGAGAGAGTATACACACAGCTACTGGACTTTAAAATATCTACTTTTCATGAGCTTTAACCCCTTTAAAAGAGAAATATTGAAGCATGTTTTCTCCACTAACTTACCATCTCTGTTATACGAAGTCGGCTGCGACCAATAAGGATGATTTGCTCACTTTGGATACTTGAAATCTGGAAATTTGGTAATGGTTATAGTTTCAGACATAGACAAGGAAAAACACAATGCTTACACACGGCTAGAGGGTACCTGAGCAAGTGTGCCAACTTCGTGAATCCAGTTAAGCAACTCTTTGCCTTTCACCTTCTCTAGAACATTCTCTGTTTCAGAGGTAGAAGATGAATCAGCTTAAGCGTCATCCTTCAAAAGGAAAGCCCCTGCATATGGAGCTTGTCGTCTTATGCTCTCTTGTAAAGCTGCGAGTAGTTTAGGATCCTACACAAATAAAAGCTCATACAGGTTTGGAGAAACGCAAGCTCAGACAGCAAACATAAAATGCAGAGACTAAAATGCAGAAACATTAAAAAAAAAAAATTAAAAGGAGCAATGCAAAGACTAACATCAATAACCAAACTTTTCCTCTGATTAACAATTGTTTCCTCAAGTCAAAATTGACTAATCAGATTTCCTAGGTCGATAGCAGCTGGTTACATGCAATTGAGACAAATCAAAATCACATTCCTTCCCAAACTTCAATCCTGAATCCGAGAAGTATATTGAGAATTGAGAGACCATAAACCCTAATCAAAAAGAGCAATGCAAAGACGTGAGAGACAGATAAAGAAGGGTTACGTTTTCCTTGAGCCGGCGTATGATTTTGAGGCAGGGACGGTCGAAATCTCCGCCGAAATCTCCGTCGAAATCTTTGTCGTCTTTAAGTTCCTCTACAACTTCCTCCTTGATGATCTTCCTCGCCATCGCCATCTCCCACTATCCTTCCTTCCTGATTCCATCGTCGTCGCTTAACGACATATCGCTGGTAGCCCTGGAGTCTTCGCCAGAGAAGAAGAAGAGAAGCTTGATCGAAGCCAGAGAGAAAAAAGAAAATTGAGGTTTAACAAATAAAATTATCACCAATCATGTATTCACACGTGTCTTGTAGAACCGTTTCTTGCGCTTCTTTAAGCAGAGTCGATTCTACGCAAAAGTTTTGCCACCTCATTTTTATTTATTTTTTATTTTTATTTTTTAGTTAAGAACTTTTCAAAAACTGACCAATAATGATGCTCTTAGGAACTTGGAGATGGGTTGGATTTAGGGTTTTTTAATGGTTCAATCTTGCAATCTAGGATAGATTCTTTCATCCCTCTTTTTTTTAATAGTTCCTAATGCCAAATAGCTAATCTTTGCTATTTTGGATCATAAGCATTTCATACACCTACCAAGTGTTTGATGAAATGTGTGAACCAACTTTTTAAGAGATTTACATTCCTAGCCTAAGACATTAGGTTCCTAGGGTGTTTATCATGCTATTGAGACTCGTGTTTAATGCTTGCTAATCATTTTAATGCTAAAACATCATTAGTTCATTAGGGTGATTAGTAAAACGATTATTACCACACATCATGGATTAGTTTTTATCAAGTGTTCTAGGCATAGAGATGGCTTGTTTAGTTGCTTAGATGATTGCAAGGTTGTCCATTTAGATACCCAAATCAATGATTTCATCCTTAGGTTTCGTTTTTAGTTAATTGTCAATCTTGCTTAGTAGTTAACTGCTCGTTTAGTACTTGATTAGTGATAATTAAGGGTTAGTTTCATATAATTAGTCTTGTAGTATCTTTCTTACCTAGTTGTTTGGTTTTAATTGTTGCTTATCACTTCAATTTCAAATTTAGTTTAGCTTAGACCAAACTTTGTATTCTTATTGAATCAAACTCCCAAGATGGATTGATATCTCAAGTATTGCAATGATATGAACAATTGAGAAATTGCAAACAAGATACAAAAATTCTTGTTTCAATTTGGCACCGTTGCCATATTGGGATTGTTTGATCACTAGGATTTAAGTTTAGTTTGAGACTAAGCTTTCTTTTGTTTTTGTTTGTTTGGTTACTAACTTTCTTTCAAGTGTTTGTTCTTTTTGCAAGGCACAATCACAAGGGAGAAAGCATGGATTCGGATATAGCTTCAATGTTGAAGGCTATATTAGAGAATCAAGAGAGAGGGATGGCTTGGGACCCCACAAGCCACCGTGGTTTTGGAAGCTCATCCACTTATCATGGAGGACTTTTGGATGGAGACTTTGCTCAAGAGAACCAATATGGATATGGTGAGAGATACCAATCTTGGGACATGGAGTATGATCAAGGAGCAACCTATTCTTCCCAAATCTCTAATGATCAAGAGAATCTCAACTTGATGAAGTTGATTTTGGAAAAGCAAGAGAAGTTTAATGAGAGCATTCTCATGCTTGACTTCACAATAGGCACTCCTACTCCATGTTCAAGAGTTGTTGCAACATCACATGTGGAGTCCATCAACACCAAAATTACCCAATGGAATGAGGAACAAGAGGATGAAGCTCACATCAATGATGAACTCCAACAAGAAGCTGAAGGGTCTATAGAAGAACTTGAAGCTCTTCTTGGATGCAATGTTGATGAGAATCTTGTTATAAGATATGAAGATCCTTGTGAAGGTGATTTGGTTGTTGATTGCATAGGGAATGCAAGTGAGAGCTCAATTGTTGAGAAAGAGCTCTCAACCAAGAAGGAAACACATGTGAAACTCATTTCCAAGATGGAGAAAAAGGATAGTCACATTGAAGAAGCCTCCAAGGAGGGTGAAGAAGAAGAATCTCCAATGGCACAACCCTTTGCCAAGTATGTTGGTTTAATCTCCACCAATGAAGAGAGCATTGATGATCCATGGAAGTTACCCTTTGAGGAGGTTAGGATGCAAGAGTTTAGGGGTTGGTTCTATGATGAGTATGATCCCGGTGATCCGAGCTTCAACATGTCGAGCTAGAGACTTAAAAACAAGCGCACTTGGGAGGCATTCTCATGTTTATCCTAGTAAAAGGGATGTTGGAGGTCATGGAGCATGGTATAAGGTCAAATCCGCCCAAGGAAAAGTGTCCAAAGCTTCCTCTAACTCCACTTCTCCTCCTCTTCATGTTTTTGAGGTATCTCCACCTCCTTTGTATATATTTTCTTTAGATTTTCGTTTTTGTATCTTTTCATGTTGATTGAGGTCTCCCTTGGACTTTTATTACACAAGAGACTGTGTAATTTAAGTTTGGGGGAGAGGTTGAGAGATTTGACATGTGTTTTGTGATTCTTATTTTCTTTTGCATACTTGAGTCTTATGCATTCATCTAAAGCATAGAAAAACCCAAAAATTTGAAAATTTTGAAAATTTTCCAAATAATAATCATTTAGATGTTGCATTTGCATTATAGGATTGAGTCTAGTTGCATTTCATATAGGTTTGCACTCATTTGCATTGGGAGCAATGATGAGCTTTTCCTTGTAGAATGTCAACTCATGTAATCAATTCAATGCCCTAGTTAGTAGTTCTTTGATGCCCTTGAACAAGTCTTGAAAGTAAGGATGCACCATGTTTGGATCATTTCACTTGTCACTTAGATCTTAGTCGAAATATGGTCTTGAATTTGATAACCAACTCTACTCACTTGAACTAAATCTTGACATCTAATTATCATGCCTTGCATTGAAAGTGAATTCATGGATAATATACATATTTGAGCTTTCTTACTCACTTTGCCACTCTCAGGCTAGCTCAAGTAGTACTCCCACCTTATCTTTCCTCCTTTGAAGCCAAATGTTCTAGAGTAAATACTTGTGAGGCCTTATTTTGATTGAACTTAGCATAAAGTGTTAGGTTTGAGACGACAAGTCTAGGCTCTCATGTAGATTCTAGCTCTTGCATTTTGGGTCTAGTTATAGGCTTAGGATTTGGGGTATGGGTCGTGGTATTGCTTGGCGCTTTGGAATGAAATTATATGCTTGCATTTGGTATGATGAGTTGTGGAAAGGAGTAGAAAGAACAAGGGTGATAAGAGGCTGGAAAGGAAATAAGGGAAGCATAGTTTGAAATGGTGGATCTTGTGTGATTAAATGTATAGCTCTAAGTTTGAAAAGTTATAGGTAGCCTTAAGAAGAGAAAAAGAAAAATCAAAAGAGCCAAAAGGCCAAAGAAAATAAAAAGGCTACCTAGGAATAAAAGGAAGAGCTAAGTTGTTAAAAGATCACACCATTCGCTATGAGATAAAGGTTAAAGAAGATTCCCCTTAGAGCTTTAAAAGAAGAGATTCATGGGTTTTGCAAGGAACAAATAGCCTTGGGAGAAAAGGGTAGCTTTAGAGGGTTGAGTGAGCTTAAAAAGAAATAAAGAGGGGGGTTTAGGACCATTGATAGCATTATGGGTAGATGAGAGTCTAGTCTTGTATGCATCACTTGTCTTTTACCTTTAGCATTATGCATAAAGTTCAATCCTCTTTGAGTGAGACCCTTGTTTGCAATGGAAGCCACATGAATTGAGATCATTTTTATCTCAAAACCTAGTCCCTTAGCCAAATGAATTCACTTGCATTGCATTGACATGATTCACGGTTTGCAATAAATGAATGTTAAAGAGTTAGTTGGATAGGGAGACTTATCTAGATTGAGATCCTTGTGCATTTTATTGTTGTGATGAGCATGGCTAACTCTTTTGGAGTAGGATGAATTCAAATGCATCTTAGAATTAAGAACTAGGACATTGAGTTGATTATGTTTGTTAGCATTCTTGGATATTGAGCTCCCACTTTCAAACCTCTGTCTCTTAGATTTGTCATGTTAATTTACTTGAGGGCAAGCAAAAGGCAAGCTTGGGGGAGTTGATATACTCATAAATTAGCATATTTTAGCATTCATTTTAGATAGCTTTGCATGTTCTTTTGCATTCATTTAGGCACTTTTATTCCCATTTGCATACATATTAGAGTTTAGTGAGTGTTAGCTTAGGTTTTTGCATATTTGTACATATTGAGTCCTTATTAGGTGTTTTGGAGGCTTGGAGGACCATATGGAGTCTCATGGATGATCAAGAGGAGGTAGAGAAGCAGCCAAATGAGAAGCAAAAGTCTTTTAGAAGCATATGAAGCATTTGTATGTGTCCGGAAGAAGGTCTTGCACTGAGATTCAGACTCCGAAGCCTTCTAAAGAGTTGTAGAGGATCCAGAGTGCTTTCTAGTGCCGTTGGAATCAAGTCATTCGGACCTTTGGTTAGAAAGTTACATCGATTTTTGTTCGGTTCAACGTGTTGGGTCGACGAGCTGCTAGAACCACTCATCCAGGGGTTGGGTTCGACGAGCTGCTCGAACCACTCATCCAGGGGTTGGGTTCGACGACTTGGTTCGATGAGCTGCTCGAACAAAACATCCAGGGGTTGGGTTCGACGTGTTGGATCGACGAGCTGCTCGAACCAAACATCCATTTTTTCTGGGTACAAATCGGATCAAACGAAGACATTCCGTTCCGATTCAGCCTTCGAGCTCTTCATGAAAGTTTTAGGTAATTGAATCATATTTCATTTGGAGGTGGTTTCATGTCATTATGAGCTGTGGTTAGGGAGATATGGCGATTCCTGCAAGACTACTACCCCGGGTCAAAACCTTGTTTGTTCCGGGTTGACCCGGTTTGACCTCCTTCCCTATAAATACTTAAAAATCTAATTTTTATGCATCCTCTCTTGTGCTTAAACAGAAAAAACGCCCCTTTGGGGTTTTTGAGGAGATTTTGATATTTCTTTTAAGTTTAATGCAATTAGATTCTTATTTCTTCTAATCTTTCTTAATTTCTCTTCTCTAATCATGTTTAGCTTATTACTTATCTTTGATTTGATGGGCTTAACTATGATTAGTGAGTAGTTCCTTAGGAACTTGGGNTCGAACCACTCATCCAGGGGTTGGGTTCGACGAGCTGCTCGAACCACTCATCCAGGGGTTGGGTTCGACGAGCTGCTCGAACCACTCATCCAGGGGTTGGGTACGACGACTTGGTTCGACAAGCTGCTCGAACCAAACATCCAGGGGTTGGGTTCGACGTGTTGGATCGACGAGCTGCTCGAACCAAACATCCATTTTTTCCGGGTACAAATCGGATCAAACGAAGACTTTCCGTTCCGATTCAGCCTTCGAGCTCTTCATGAAAGTTGTAGGTAATTGAATCGTATTTCATTTAGACGTGGTTTCATGTCATTATGAGCTGTGGTTAGGGAGATATGGCGATTCCCGCAAGACTGCTACCCCGGATCAAAACCCGGTTTGTTCCGGGTTGACCCGGTTTTACCTCCTTCCCTATAAATACTTAAAACGCCCATTTGGGGGTTTTTTATGCATCCTCTCTTGTGCTTAAACAGAAAAACGCCCATTTGGGGTTTTGAGGAGATTTTGATTCTTGTTTCTTCTAATCTTTCTTAATTTCTCTTCTCTAATCATATTTAGCTTATTACTTATCTTTGACTTGATGGGCTTAACTATGATTAGTAAGTAGTTCCTTAGGAACTTGGCGATGGGTTAGATTTAGGGTTTTCTAATGGTTCAATCTTACAATCTATGATAGATTCTTTCATCCATCTTCTTATTAAGTAGTTCCTAATGCCAAATAGCTAATCTTTGCTATTTTGGATCATAAGCATTTCATACACCCACCAAGTGTTTGATGAAATGATTGAACCAACTTTCTAAGAGATTTACATTCCTAGCCTAAGACATTAGTTGCCTAGGGTGTTTATCATGCTATTTAGACTCCTGTTTAATGCTTGCTAATAATTTTAATGCTAAAACATCATTAGTTCATTAGGGTGATTAGTAAAGAGATTATTACCACACATCATGGATTAGTCTTTATTAAGTGTTCTAGGCATAGAGATGGCTTGTTTAGTTGCTTAGATGACTGCAAGGTTGTCCATTTAGATACCCAAATCAATGATTCCATCCCTAGGTTTTGTTTTTAGTTAATTGTCAATCTTTCTTAGTAGTTAATTGCTCGTTTAGTATTTGATTAGTGATAATTAAGGCTTAGTTTCATATAATTAGTCTTGTAGTATCTTTCTTAGCTAGTTGTTTGCTTTTAACTGTTGCTTATCACTTCAATTTCAAATTTAGCTTAGCTTAGACCAAAATTTGTATTGTTATTGAATCAAACTCCCAAGATGGATTGATATCTCAAGTATTGCAATGATATGAGTAATTGAGAAATTGCAAACAAGATACAAAAATTCTCTTTTCAGTATGCGGTGTTGTGATGAACGTGCATGAGCGAGGTTCAAGCGTGTAAGGTTTGTAATTAAAAACGAGAGTTGGGACTAGAGAAGTTCTGGTTTTGCCGTCACACTAGGGCGCTAACTTCTCGGAGGTTGTGTGGAGGTGTGTTGGCGTTTGATCAAGTGTGGATCAACGCGGTTTGAAGTATATTGTGTGTGACTCCATTATACTGCGGAGTCATGTTGATTGGTGTGATGCCCTTCATGACTGAGTGACGGTGTGGTCAGAAGTTCCCCGTCCTCATTATTAGCTAACGACTGCTAAAATGGGAAGACTCGGAGGAGTAACGGGTCTAGCTAGCCTGGCCGAGTACTATCCGACGGGGAGGCATTCTCATGTTTATCCTAGAGACTTAAAAACAAGCGCATTTGGGAGGCATTCTCATGTTTATCCTAGTAAAAGTGATATAAGATCAAGGGAGTATGATCTTATAAGTGTGGAAACGGTGGGATCAAATAGTTGGCTGTGCAACTCTCTCTATTTGATCGGTTGATGGAGTCGAAAGGGATGAGTGTGGAATCGGATCTGCTGGCTGTGCAACTCTCTCAGATCGGATCAAGGAGTGGGATGGACGAAGGTGGGATGATAGACGCCACAAAGCCTTATGAATCTAGGCAATGATAAGTCTGTGAATCAAAGAACAAGTGAATCACACACAAGCTCAAAAACTCAGAAAAGATTGAATTCTCTCAAGAACACAAAGGGGTATTTTTATTAATTAAAAGGTGAAGATTACATAGCTGAGAAGGAACCTTATATAGTGGTTCAGCAGCTGGGCGGTTTCAATGACCGAAATAAATACAATAATTAAAACAACAAAATTAAAGGGATTTGATACAAAAGTGCATAAATGCAAAGACTAAAAATTCAAATAACTAGCTGTTGCAAGATCAAAAAGGAGAGCAAAAAGGGATTAGTCAAGATATATATTAAATGAAAAAGTCTTACCTTTGAACGTGTAGAAGGATTAGGAAAGTCGTGGTTTAATGCCTTTGACTCTCATAACCGTGCCTCTCTTCTTTGATCTTGGTTCTCCTTGGTTCGGTTCAAGTTGGAGAGATGACAAATAAGGAAAGTCGTGGTTGAGTTGATAAAACCGGCCATTCATCCTTGTATGAGTTGATGTGCATTTCCGGATGATTTGGACCGTCCCACATGATCTCCGGTGGCAGTGCTTGGTTGTATTGGTCTTGGAGTATGACTTGAAGAGAAGTCTTTGGCGTGATGACTTGAAGAGAAGTCTTTGGCGTGATGACCAGCTTGTCAAGTTGATCCGTGATATCTTCAAGTTCCCTTTGAGTGATCAAATTTTCCACGGCTTTGTTGAAGTCTTCTCGGAGTGCTTTTGTACCGGAACGAGTCCTTGGCGCCAACCTCATGGTGGGAATTTCGTGTGGTGGCTTGAGGTGCTCATCATTCCCTCCCTCTTGAGAGGGTTCTGACCTCAGAACTGTTTCATCGATTGTGGCTCTCAAAAGAGTGGACAAGGTGCGGTTTACAACTTTGGTTTGACCGTCCGTTTGGGGGTGACACGTAGTGGAGAAGAGCAACTTGGTCCCTAGCTTCCGCCAGAGTGTCTTCCAGAAATGACTGAGGAATTTTGTGTCCCGGTCGGATACAATGGTTCTTGGTAAACCATGTAAACGTACCACCTCCTTGAAGAATCTGCTGTTTGGGTCGCGTCATTGGTCTTGGAGCATGGGATGAAATGGGCCATTTTTGAAAACCGATCAACAACCACAAAGATGGAATCCTTATGCCTGATGGTGGGCAAACCTAAGACAAAATCCATGGAAATATCTACTCAAGGCATGTTAGGGATAGGTAATGGAATATAAAGACCATGTGGATGTGACCTGGATTTGGCTTTGAGACACGTGATACATCTAGCGCAGAACCGCTCCACATCTCTCTTAAGGTGAGGCCAGAAGAAATGCTCCACGATAATACTCAAGGTTTTGTCGACACCAAAGTGTCCCATCAAGCCACCTCCGTGTGACTCTCTCATTAGCAAATCTCTCATGGAACCTTGTGGAATGCACAGCCTCTTGTCACGGAATAGGAATCCGTCCTGTTGGTAGAATGAACCAAAGGCTCCTTTGCTGCATCCTTTGTAGAGATTTGCAAAATCTGGGTCGGTTTCATATTGTGACTTAATATGTTCAAAACCCATTACCATTGCCTCCATAGTGGTGATTAAAGCATAGCGTCTGGATAGTGCGTCTGCGACTATGTTCTCTTTCCCCTTCTAGTACTTGATGATGTAAGGGAACATTTCTATGAACTCTAACCATTTGGCATGTCTCTTTTTGAGTGTTGTTTGTCCTCTTAGATGCTTAAGAGTCTCATGATCTGTATGGATGACAAACTCTTTAGATAACAAATAATGCTGCCAAGTTTCTAAAGACCTTACCAAAGCATAAAGCTCCTTGTCGTAGGTGGGATAGTTTAAGGCGGCTCCATTGAATTTCTCACTAAAGTAAGCTACTGGCCGGCCTCCTTGGGTTAAGACAGCTCCTATACCCGTCCCTGATGCATCACATTCAATCTCAAAGGTATGATCAAAGTTAGGTAATACTAATACCGGTGCGTGAGTGAGGCGCTCTTTGAGTTGGTTGAATGCTTCTTCTTGTGGTTGCCCCCATTTGAACGTGGTATTTTTTTTGATTACTGACGTGAGTGGGGCAGCAATAGTGCTGAATTCCTTGACAAATCTTCTATAAAAGCTGGCTAGTCCATGGAAACTTCGTACATGAACGATCGTTGATGGAGTTGGCCACTCTTGGATGGCTTTAATCTTCTCTTCATCAACTTTTAGACCCTGAGAACTTACAACAAAGCCTAGAAATACCACTTGATCAGTTCAAAATGTGCATTTCTTAAGTTTGGCATAGAGATGCTCTAGCCGAAGCGTTTCAAGAACTTGTTCCAAATGTTTCAAGTGATCATCAAGACAGGTACTATAAATCAGTATGTCGTCAAAGTAAACAACCACAAACTTACAGATGTATGCCCTTAGGATATGGTTCATGAGTCTCATGAAGGTGCTTGGTGCATTGGTTAATCCAAATGGTATGACTAGCCATTCATACAAGCCTCTCTTGGTTTTGAATGCCGTCTTCCATTCATCACCTTCCTTCATTCTCACTTGGTGGTAGCCACTTCTTAGATCGATTTTTGAGAAGATGGTGGCTCCGTTGAGTTCGTCTAGCATGTCGTCAAGCCTCAGAATTGGATGTCGGTACTTGATTGTAATGTTGTTGATGGCTCGGCAGTCTACACACATCCTCCATGATCCGTCCTTCTTTGGTACAAGGAGAATAGGAACTGCGCATGGACTGAGACTTTCTCGGATGTATCCTTTTGTCATGAGTTCTTGTACTTGCTTCTCTAACTCTTTAGCCTCTTCAGGATTGACTCGATAAGCAGCTCGGTTGGGTAGAGGGGCACCTGGTACAAGATCAATCTGATGCTCAATCCCTCTCACGGGTGGTAAGCCCGGTGGAATCTCTTCGGGAAAAACATCTTCAATGCGATCAAGTAACTTAAGTACTTCCGGTGGTAGGTCCTTTTCATCTTGTCCTGAAAACAATCCTTCCTTAAAGATCATTAGTAGCACCGTTTCTTTCAAGTTAAGGGATCGAAGAACAGTAGCAGGCGTAACATAAAGATTAGTCTTACTTACCTCCGCTCCCTTCGCCATTGCTCTCTGCATTTCGTGGACCTCTTGAGGGGTGAGGGGTGCTAGGTTGTGCTTACTTTTGTCGTGGATGAAGCTGTAGTAGTTTGTTCTCCCATTATGCATGGACTCTTTGTCGAATTTCCACGGCCTCCCTAGTAAGAGATGTCCGGCTTGCATGGGAACAACGTCACAAATAACGGTGTCTGCATACTTGCCTATGTGGAATGGGACCGTGACTTGTTCAGCTATCTTTAGCTCGGTCTCATCATTGAGCCACCTCAATTTGTAAGGATGAGGATGCTTTGTCGTTTGAAGTCCTAGCTTATCAACCAAATACTTGCTGGCCACGTTAGTGCAAGAACCACCATCAATAATTAAACTACATACCTTGGAGTTTATGGTGCATCTAGAGTGAAAGATTTTTTCTCTTTGGATCGTCTCAGCATCAAAGAGTGCACTAAGAGCTCGCCTAACAACAAGTATTTCTCCGACTTCGGGATACTTAGTGACATCATCCTCAGAGTGTTCTTCTTCTTCTCCTTCGTCTTGGGACTCATACTCTCCATTAGCCTTGAGAATCATGACCCTTTGGTTGGGACAATCTCGAGCATAGTGTCCTTTTCCCTGACATTTAAAGCAAGCAATGTCACGAGTCCTAGTAATTTGTTGAGTTTGGGACTTACCTTGCTCTGGTTTGAATGCGTGCTTCTTGAACCTGTAATCCGTGGCTATGGCCTTTCCTTTGTCTAAGCTGCGTTGAGGAGTCCAAGTGGGCTTGCTCCGGTTGGTAGAGGCCATCTTCCTCTTGATATGTTGCTCGGCTTGGATGGCTAAGTGCAGAAGCTCCTCCAAGTCATGGTAGCTTTGCCTTTCAACTTTTCTAGCAATCCTATCTTGGAGTCCATCCAGAAACTGCGCCATTTGAGTCTCCGGTGAATCCTCGATTTCTAGTCTATTTTTAAGACTTTCGAACTCTTCAAAGTACTCTTCCACCGATTTGCTTCCTTGGGACAGTTTGCGGAATCTCCTTTGTATATCCCGGTGATAATGAGTTGGAACGTATCTCTTCCTTAGGCTGAACCGCATATCCCTCCAGGTATTGATCTGGGGGTGTTGATGCCTACGCCTGTCCGCAACATCCCTGTCCCACCAAGCAAGAGCGTTGTCAGTAAGTTGTGCAGCAGCAAGTTGTAGGTAATCGAATCATATTTTATTTGGAGGTGGTTTCATGTCATTATGAGCTGTGGTTAGGGAGATATGGCGATTCCTGCAAGACTGCTACTCCGGATCAAAACCCAGTTTGTTCCGGGTTGACCCGGTTTGTTCCGGATTGACCCGGTTTGACCTCCTTCCCTATAAATACTTAAAAATCTAATTTTTATGCATCCTCTCTTGTGCTTAAACAGAAAAAACGCCCCTTTGGGGTTTTGA
>JAHZTW010000066.1:155150-248353 GCA_020283515.1 Alliaria petiolata | reverse complement strand
GCTTGGAAAAGAAAAAAATGAATGAGAAAGGGATTAGGATCATTGTTAGTATACTTGGGTAGATGTGAGTCTAGTCATGTATGCATGCATTGCCTTTTACCTTTAGCATTATGTATAAGTTCAAACCTTTTTGAGTGAAACCAATGCTTGGAGTACCCACTTGAATGAGATCATTTTTATCTCATAACCTTATCCCTTGCCAAATGTATTCGGTTTTAAAAGCACAAGTGTGATTCACGATTTGAGCTCTTAATAAATGTTAAAGGTTAGAATTCTTGAATTGTTTGGAATAGACAACTCATGATTTGATTTTTTATATGTGATGATTATGGCTAAGTTCTTTTGAGTAAATGCTTGTGTACTGCATCCTAGAACTGAGAACTAGGACCTTTGAACTAATACATTTGAAAAACACTTGTGGATTTGAGCCCCCGTTTTAATCATCTCTTCCTAGCTTGAATTTGGTTTTCTTGAGGGCAAGCAAAAGGCAAGTTTGGGGGAGTTGATATACTCATATATTTTGCATATTTAGCATGCATTTAGAATAGATTTTCATGCAATCATCACTCATAATAGGCTAGTTTGCATCATTTGTCTCATTTTAAGTCCTAGAACACTTTGCATTAGCATTTGCATGGTTTCTTGCATATTTGCATCAGTTTTAGGTTGTTTAGAGTACTTGGAGCTGTGATAGATGCTGAGCATTGCCAAGAAGATGAAACAAGAGCCTAGAAGTTGGCAGGAATCAAAAGAAAACTCGTACAAAAGCAAAGAACCCAAGATCGAGTGGCAGATCGAGCACCATGACTCGATCTAAGGCAGATCGAGTAGCCGATCGACCAACCTGAGTCGATCACTCGGCAGATCGAGTTGATGATCGACTGGCCAGGTCGATCACAGAGCAGATCGAGTGGACGATCGACTGGCCAGCTTGATCACAGAGCAGAACGAGTGGACGATCGACCGGCCAGCCCGATCCAAGCGCAGACCGACCAGCCGATCGACCACTCCGACTCGATCAGCCGAGTCAAGCACACCAACCTTTCCCCAACTTGTCTAATTGTCTTCTACTGAAGGGACCACCTTGGCATGAAAGTCAAGCAGCCCTTCTTTTATGGAAAAGGTGGAGAATTTCATATTATTTCTCCATGACCAAAGAGAAAAGAAGATTATGATTCATCCACTTAAAAAAAGAAATCAAGAAACACTTATGATGACTCACTTTCACTTCATTATAGTAAGTTAGGCGTGGAGAGAGAGAAAAGAAACCATAGAGAGAGTTCTTACTTTGTTCTTGAGTGTTCTTCATTTGTTCTTCATTGTTCTTACTTGTTCTTCATAGTTCTTGTTTATTTCTTGTTTATTTCTATTGTTAAAACTCTTGTATTTTGTATATGGTTCAATTATCTTTGTCTTTCTAATGTCAAATCTTTCTTCTTGTTAAAAACTGATTATGGTCATCAGCTCTAAACTTATGTTTAAGAGAGGCATGAACATGATTTGTGAGTAAACCACCAAGGTTTGGGGTTGGGATGATTAAGGGGGTTGAAAACTAGATTTTGGGTATTTTCTTGTTCTTCACCTAATTCTCTTCTTGGATTTGGGGGTTTTAAGGTCTAGAGATTCTCGATGGAGATCTCTTTAATCTAGGGATTTCCTTATCCCAAAAGACTTAGGAAATCCATTAAAACCAAATCCAAGAGACTAGCTCATCCTTTCCCAAACATCATGGAAGCTTGGGAAGCTAGTTAAGCCATTTTTTAAGATTCATGCTTAATGTTCTTCACCTTATCTTTCCACCACATATCATGGGTTAGGAGTAAAGGGTGAAGAAAGGATTTACACCATACACCATACACCATGGGTAAATCTAATTTGGCTTCTTAAGGCTTAGAGATAGCACTAAAAAGTGTAAAAAATATGTTTTCAAAACCCAAGTTCGAATTTTCAACCTCCCTAAGAATGGATCCCAACCGTGAATCTGTTTTTAATCTTTCAAAACTTAAAATTATTTTTTTCCTGTTCAAAGTTAATTGTTTTCTCTAAAATTCTCTAGATGAGCTTAATTATGCATTAGAGTTTTTATAAATTTGTAAAATTGTGTTTTTGTTATTTTTAGTATTTTAGAAACTGCCTAGAGTTTTGTTTTACTGTCTGGTTTTGATTTGGTAGTCGTTTGATTTTTAGAAATAGTTTTTGAAAATCTTGCTACTCACAATCAAATTGTCTAGTTAATCCGATTTTAGATTTGGATTTTATTAAATTAGTAGATCGGTTGTTTTATTGTTTAAGAGTCATCTAGTAGTTTTATAACCCTTCTGTAGGGATTTTAAAATAGTTTTCGTGTCTGTTTAATAACCGTAAGTAATTGTTTTAGGATTGTTCCCCAATTAACCCGAATTCTGCTTAGCTTCAATTAAACTCTTGTATTCTTAGTATCTTTCACCTCAAGGTTGGATTGACATCTAAAGTACTACAACAACAGAACTATGCTTTAGGTTTGATTAAACTTGCTGCTCAAAAAGCTGCTTATCACCGGGCTCTTTCACACTACCTTGCGCTATAGGGAATTTGAAGTTTGGGAACAGCCTTTGTGATTTGGGAGCGAGCATTAATCTTATGCCATACTCCACTGCAAAGAAGCTGGGTCTCACGGACTTCAAGGAATGCCGCATGTCCCTAGTCCTTGTTGATAGAAGCATACGGCTGCCGAAAGGAGTCCTTGGAGACCTCCCTTTGAAGATTAAAGATGTCACCGTTCCTACTGACTTTGTTGTCTTGGAGATGGATGAGGAGGACGAAATCCTCTTGTCTTGGGAAGGCCATTCTTGGCTACTGCAGGAGCTAAGATCAACGTGAAGCACAGAATAATCTCCCTACGTTTGGGAAAGGGTGCAAGGTTCAAATTTACTACGAAGGATAGTTAGAAAAAGCCAACGATCAACGGTCAAGTTTTCCAAGTGGGTATCACGGGGGAGCTGAATCAAGGCGAGGAGGAGAATGCCCTCGTAAACAAAAGAGGCCATGCTGAGAATAAGGACCACACGGAAGCCGACTTGGTGAGGAAGAAAGGGAAAATCGTTACCTTGGTCGGCAAGGGTGTGATAGGAATTGGTTCCTTCTTCTCATTTTCAACGAAAGAAACAGCTCACTTTGAAGACAAGATTAAGGCTGAAGAAGAACCTTATGGGGAAGGCTTGTCAGCCTTGTTCAGTTGTAAGGAAGAAGAAAACCACCCGGAGATAGCACCAAGGGAAAGGAAAAGGAAAGAGAACATTCTTAAGATTCTCTTTGAGACCGATGAGAAGGCACCCAGCTATAGTCGACCCCAATCAGAGAGCGTCCCGAGTCTGCATCCGTTGGAGCTCAAGGATGACTCCATACTCTGCAAGGTTAAGCGAAAGGGTGGTGCAAATCCGTTTGCAAAAGCAAGATTTCTACTCCCACCGGGATTGATCAGAAAGGACAAGGGTAAGGTAATGGAGATGATGAACACGATCTATGCCGTGGAGATCCAGCCATGAATAACCTCCACTGCATCTCTTACCACTCCAACCGCCCCGGCTCCGCGTTAAATGGAGTAGGAAAAGTCGAGTTAAACGACGTTAAATAAAAGCGCACTTGGGAGGCAATCCCATGACTATCCTTGTATATATTCTTTTTCAATCTTATGCTTTCTAGTTTAAGTGTGCAGGTATAAGGAATTGAAGCCCAGAGATCATGCTCTTGGATTCACCAAAGGCAAGGAAAAGAGAACATAAGCAATAGATCGAGTGACAGATCGATTGGATTTCTCGATCTCTAGAAAGAGATCGATGAGACGATCGACCAAGTCACTCGATCAAGACGAGATCGAGTAAACCGATCGAGTGAATCAGTTGATTGCGAGAGGATGACCCACCCACACATTTAGCTTCAAATACGAACTGGGTGTGGATCGACTGGCCTCACTCGATCCTCGAAATTAGATCGAGGGCAAGATCGATCAAATTTCTCGATCTCTACAACGAGATCGATGAGATGATCGATCACCTCACTCGATCTCCGCCAAGCGACCTCATGATCGACTAAAGAGCACGATCTAAGCTTTTATTTTACCATGACCTGAGCCACAGGGAATTCGGAATCGAGAGGGAGACTCGATCTAAGGCTCGATTCAATCAAGATCGAGTCCCCGATCGAGTAAGAGGAGCGATCTCGGACATTTTAGGCATGAGATCGAGGTCAAGATCGACCTATTTGACTCGATCTCACGCCGAAGTAAGTTTACAAATTTCCCTCCCTTTCTCCCCCATTTTGAATTTGAATTCTGGTCAAGGCTGACACCTTTGACCTTGGTGGGTGAGCCTTGACCACAATTCACGAGATCCTTTGCATGCAATTGCATAATTCCAAAATTTGCCTCTTTATAAGACCTTTCCCCCACACCCTCTTCAATTGTGTTTCAAAACCTTTTTCTAAAAGAAATATAGAGGGTGTGCGATTAGGTTTTGGCAAAAGAAGCAGTTTTTCACTTTTTCCTCCTTGCATCAAAAAATTTCACGAGGTATTTCAATATTATGTTAAAATTTTATTGAAATTCCTAGTTAGTAGGTGATATACTCATAAATTAGCATATTTTAGCATTCATTTTAGATAGCTTTGCATGTTCTTTTGCATTCCTTTAGCCATTTTTATTCCCATTTGCATACATATTAGAGTTTAGTGACTGTTAGCTTAGGTTGTTGCATATTTGTACATATTGAGTCCTTATTAGGTGTTTTGGAGGCTTGGAGGACCATATAGAGTCTCATGGATGATCAAGAGGAGGCAGAGAAGCAGCCAAATGAGAAGTAAAAGTCTTTTAGAAGCATATCGAGCATTTGGAGGCGAGAAATGTATGTGTCCGGAAGAAGGCCTTGCACTAAGATTCAGACTCCGAAGCCTTCTTAAGAGTTGTAGAGGATCCAGAGTGCTTTCTAGTGCCGTTGGAATCAAGTCATTCGGACCTGTGGTTAGAAAGTTACATCAATTTTGGTTCGGTTCGACGTGTTGGATCGACGAGCTGCTCGAACCACTCATCCAGGGGTTGTGTTCGACGACTTGGTTCGACCAGCAGCTCGAACCGAACATCCAGGGGTTCAAGTCGACGAACTCGTCGAACCGAACCCAGACGATTTTTTCCGGGTAAAAATCAGATCCGACGAAGACTTTCCGTTCCGATTCAGCCTTCACGCCCTTCACGAAAGTTGTAGGTAATTGAATCATCTTTCATTTGGTGGTGGTTTCATGTCATTATGAGCTGTGGTTAGGGAGATATGGCGATTTCCGCAAGACTGCTACCCCGGGTCAAAACCCGGTTTGTTCCGGGTTGACCCAGTTTGACCTCCTTCCCTATAAATACTCATAAGACCTAATTTTTATGTCAACTTTTATTCTCTCTTGTCTTAGCTTAAACTTTTACCCTCTTTGGGAGAAAACCTTGTATTTGCCTTGGATCTTTAAGTTTAATGCAATATCTCTCTTAGATTTCCTATTTTCATTTCTCTAATCATGTTTTGCTTATCCTTAATCTTTGATTTGGTGGGTTTAACTATGATTAGTGAGTAGTTTCTTAGGAACTTGGGGATGGGTTAGATTTAGGGTTTTCTAATGGTTAATTCTTGCAATCTAGGATAGATTCTTTCATCTCTCTTCTTATAAAGTAATTTCTAATGCCAAATAGCTAATCTTTGCTATTTTGGATCATAGGCATTTCATACACCCACCAAGTGTTTGATGAAATGCTTGAACCAACTTTATAAGAGATTTACATTCCTAGAATAAAACATCATTAGTTGCATAGGGTGTTTATCATGCTATTAAACTTGTGATTAATGCTTGCTAATCATTTTAATGCTAAAACATCATTAGTTCATTAGGGTGATTAGTGAAGGGATTATTGCCACACATCATGGATTAGTCTTTAATTAGTGTTCTAAGCATAGAGATTGCTTGATTAGTTGCTTAAATGATTGCAAGGTTGTCCATTTAGATACTCAAATCAATGATTCCATCCCTAGGTTTCGTTTTAGTAATTTGTTAATCTTGATTAGTAGTTAATTGCGTGATTAGTATCTAATTAGTGATAATTAAGGCTTTAGCTCATTTAATTAGTCTTGTAGTGTCTCTTTTAGGTTGTAGTTTGCTTTTAATAGCCCTTTGTCACTTGAATATCGAATTTGGCTTAGATTAAATAGTTTCATGTATTCCTAGTGTTGTTAATCTTAACCCCATATGGATTGACATCTCAAATACTACAATGACATGAGTAGTAGAGATTAATTGAAGTGGAAAAATCCTACTATCAGTAGGATTGTGGAGGAATAATTGATTGGGGTATCATGTTTTAATTTTAGAAATATCTAAGTTTGGGAGAAATCTCTGAAATTTTTTCCTGATTAGGATATAACCTCCACTAGATTTATAGCTATTTCTTTTATTTAATCCCACAAATTTTTGAAATTTTGCATATGGTTAAAGAGCTTGGTCCCCTTGTTTCTTTGCTCCTCTAGAAAATTTGCTACCTTCTCATTCCTTTTGCGAGTTTCTGCATCTCAGGTACAATGGCGTTGAGGTTTGGGTATTCACCACAAGCAGGACTGCTAGTGTGGACTGAAGAAGAGAGAAGGACTCGCTTGAGACTAGCGCATAGGAACATCGAGCCTACAAGGTTCGCAAGCCGAACCTTTTTGCAAGAGATCGGCCTGCTAGTTCCCTTTGATGATCTGCTCGGCAACATGGAGCTCGGTGTCTTGGCTACCATGGATTGTCCTACTTACCCGGAGGTGACAGTGCACTTCTTGTCCACGTTGGATTTCTCCTACGACAACCCAAGATCGCCGACGCCATCAACGGGGCGCATTACATTCAAGGTCTGGGGGAACGTTTTTCAGCTGACATTGAGGACATATGCGACGCCTACCAGTTCAATCTCGAGGCACCTTTGGTTGAGTTCCCACAGTTTGAGTCGGCAAGCGCATTGTGAAACTTGATTGGTGAAGGCGCTTTCAATAGCAACAAGTCCAAGATTGAAAGGGCTAGGAATCCTCTGCTTCGGTGCATACTGAAGCTCCTCGCTAACACCATCTCGGGGAAGACCTCAGATTCAACCGTGGAAGAGGGCGAGCTGTGTTTTCTCTTCGAGGGCGTAAAGGAGGTTTTATGGGACGAAGGTTGGCTCACGGATAACGAGGAAGAACCCGTGGATGACAACTTTGGGGAGGACGTTAACTATGGATGCATCCTAGCTGCCTCGTTGGACAAATACAAGAAGTGGGTCCGTAGAGCAACATCACACTCCATCTTCATAGGAGGATTTCTAACTCCTCTCTTTGAGAAGGCGGGAGTGGACCTTACATTCTTTCAAGCATGCACGGAGAGAGCCTATATGGACCACGATTATATGCTAGCAATGGACTTCTTCGGATACCCACCTGCCCCCAACACGTTTGCTTACTACTTCAAGAATAAGCAAACGAGCAGAAAGCTTACATCCAACCAAGCCCCAACGGTGTGATGATAGACTGCCTTGAAGGACTCGAATTCTTGCCACCAGATGAAGCATGCTACATGGCATTTGGGAGCACGGCATCGATTCCAATCTCCATAGACTCCTCACCCACCACCTCCTCCTCCTCTTCGCAGTACTAAGGTACCAAAACAACAACCATTGTAAATACCACACATTCCTATTTTTCTTTTTGCTTTGTGTTTTTGATTTCCTCTTGAATTTGTTTGACACCGAGACTGTGTGCTTTGACATGTTTTATTTGGATCTTATTTTGTGTTTGCATCTTTGAGTCCCATGCATCCATCTAATTGCATAGAAAAATTCCAAAAAAACAAAAAAAATTCATGTAGCTTACATTTACATTGTATAATATTGTAGGATTGAGTCTAGGATTTTTGGGTTAGAATGGTAACCAAAAGCTTTACAATAAAGCTCTTTATAAGTTATACCGTTTTTAATAGTTACCAATCACAAAAGCAGTACAGAAAGCGTTACCAACAATATTATAGCTCTTTTCTTACAGTATTTATTGTACAGCTTTTGCTTATAGCTCTTTTCTTACAGTTTTCAACAATTTTATAAGCACTTATCACTACAGCTTACCGCTAAAAGATCCAGCTTATCGCTAAAAAATTTTGGTTACCAATTGCACCCTTTATCATTTAGGATTGCATTCATATGCATTGGGAGCAAATGATGAGCTTATATTTGTAGATTGTTAACTTTTGTGATCAATTCAATACCCTAGTTAGTAGTTCTTGATGCTTGTGAATAAATTTGAAAGTAAGGAAGAACCATGCTTGGACCACCTCATTTGTCACTAGCTTTTGGTTAAAATAAGTCTTGAAATTGATAGCCAACTCTACTCACTTAAACTGAATCTTGACATTTAAATATCATGCATGCATTGAAAGTAAATTCATGGATTTAAAATACTTGAGGTTTCTTATCCACTTTGCCACCCTTTTGCTAGCTCAAATAGCACCCCTACTATAAACCAACCTCCTTTGAAGCCAACTGTTCTTGTGTGATTATTTGTGAGGTCTTTATTTCGATTGAACTTAGCATAAAGTGTTAGGTTTGGGACGAAAAGTATAGACTTTCATGTAGATTCTAGCAGCCTCGCATTTTGGGGCTAGCTATAGGCTTAGGATTTGGGGTTTAGTCGTGGTATTGCTTGGTGTGTTGAAAAGAAATTATATGCTTGCATTATAGCATGACGGATTGTGGAAAGGAGTAGAAAGAAAGAGACGGTGAATAGGTTTGGTAAAAATAATCGAAGCATAGTTTGAAATGGTGAATCTTGTAGTTAAAAAGTAAAGCTCTAAGTCAAAAGTGTTAAGTAGTCTTAAGAAAAAAGAAAAGAAAAATCAAAAGAGCCAAAAGAGGGCCAAAGAAAAGGAAGACTACCGAGGAATAAAAAGAGCTAAGTTTAAAAAAGATTACCCCTGTCTCTTATACACATCTAGATGTGTATAAGAGACAGGCCTTAGAGATTAAAAAAGGAAAGAAAAGTGTTTGAAATTCAAAGGATTTAGCAAGGCACAAAGAGCCTTGAAAATAAAGGTAGATTCTAGAGGGTTGAGTGAGCTAAAAAAAATGAATGAGAAGGGTTTAGGATCATTGATAGCATTTCGGGTAGATGATAGTCTATTCTTGTATGCATCACTTGTTTCTTACCTTTAGCATTATGCATATAGTTCAATCTTTTTGAGTGTTACCCTTACTTAAATGCAAAACCGGATGAATTGAGATCATTTTTATCTCAAAACTAAGTCCCTTAGCCAAATGAATTTACTTGCCTTGCAATGTCATGATTCACGGTTTCACGCTTAATGAATATTAAAGAGTTGGTTTGATAAGGAGGCTTGTTTTGATTGAATTCTTAGTGCACTTGAATGTTGAGATGTGCATGGCTAACTCTTTTGGAGTAGGAAGTATTCACATGCATTCTAGAACTAAGAACTAGGATATTGAGTTGATCATTATTATTAACAATCTTGGATATTGAGCTCCCACTTTTAAACTTCTCTCTCGGATTTGTCTTTGTTTGCTTGAGGACAAGCAAAAAGGCAAGTTTGGGGGAGTTGATATACCCATATATTTCACACATTTAGCGTGCATTTAGGACATAATTACATTCATATTGCATTCATACTTAGAGAAATTGTATCTTTTATCTCATTTTAGGTCCTAGAGCACTTTGCATTAGCATTTGCATATTTCTTGTATTCTTGCATCATATTCAGGTTGTTTTGGATACTCTGGAGCTGTGTAGGATGCGTGGATATGCTAAGGAGCGAACGGAAGCCTATGGACAATTGGGAAAAGCTCGGCTATGCAACAAAGAGACCGAGATCGAGAGGTAGAGCGAGCTAGGTAGGTCTTTCTAGACGAGATCGATCAGAAGATCGAGACAAGCGGGTCGTTCCAAGAAAGCATATCGAGGTCAAGATCGACCAAGGAGATCGATCACGAGTACAGACACGAAAACTGAGTCCGAGAAGAATGAGGGAAAGATAGAGCTCGCGACTCGATCATCCGAGGATCGACTACACGATCGATAGCATTAACTGATCCATCTGACTGGATCGACCCGACGATCGAGCAAAGGAAGGCGTTCCGCGCGCACGATCGAGCCAGAGATCGACGACCGAGCTCGATCTCCAACCTTATCCGGACAGCTTGAATATTTTGGATTTTAGCGAGGGGACCATTTCCTCTTTAGTATAAAATCAAAATGACCTATTTCTGGTCATGAATCCTCTTATCCACGATTTGTCTCCTCCTTCTTTTAGTCTAGAACACCATTGTTAGTCTTTTTTAAGCTTTTCATGTTTTGAAACTGTAATCTTTTAATTAATCATAAGTACTTCTCTTAATCTTTCTTGTTTAATCGTTTTAATCATGCTTAGCTTTCTTTCCTCTACGTTTTCATATGCATTAATCATGCTTAGCGAGTAGTAATCTTTTGGGTTTACGTTTTGGGTGATAAAGGGGGTTTAAGGGTTTAAGCTTTGGTCTTTCCTTGTTCTTCATCTATTCTCTTCTTGGATTTGGGCTTTTAAAGCCTAGAGGATCTCGAGAGAAACCTCATGGATCTCAGGGATTTCCTTGTCTTAGCAGATGTAGGAGATCCTTTAAAACCAAATCCAAGAGACTAATATATCCTTTCCCAAACGTCATGGATGCTTAGGGGGTTAGTTAAACCACGTTTTGAGATCTATGTTTCATGTTCTTTATCCTTTCTTTCCACCACAAACCATGGGTTAGGAGGGAAGGATGAGGAATGGCTTTATTCCAAACACCATGGATAAAGCTAGCTTTAGCTTCTCAAGGTTTAGAGGAAGCACAAATTGTGTAGATTTATATTTTCAAAATCCAAAGTTTAAATCTTGAACCTCCTTAAGCTGATCCCCAACCTTGAACCCATCTTTAGTCTTTAAAAACTTAAAATCATCAATCTTTAGTTCCAAAGTTTGCATCTTTAGTCTTAGCTTGTTAAAAGCCATCTTTTTAGCTTAAGGCTTTCCTTAGGAGCTTAAAATTTATAAAGTTGTGTTCTTGGTCTTGTTAGTATTTTAGAAATTCCCTAATATCATATTTCGCACCTTGATAATTTGTAGAAGTCATTAGAATTTTATTTATAGGTTTTAAAAATCATTTCACTAGCTAAAATCACCTTGTTTATCCGGTTTCAAATTTGCATTATTTAAAATTAGTATCCTTGCCAATTTAATCCCTAGGAGCTGTCTGCTAGTTAGTTAACATCCCAGTAGGGATTTTAAAATAGTTTTCATATTTAATTAGTAGCTGCAATTAGTTTTCTCTGAATTTCCCCCTCAATTAACGGATTTTACTTAGATTTACAAGCTTTTGCATTCTTAGTACCTTTCAAACAACCCAAGTTAGATTGACCCTTAAGTATTGCAATGAGATGAGCATGCTGATGTTTTGATTAACAAAACCAAAGAAAAACTTGTTATCTTTCATTGGTGGTTTTCTCACCCCCTTGTTCATGAATGCCGGAGTGGTTTTGATGGACTTTGAGGCTTGCACAGAGCGTGCTTACATGGATCCGAGCTACATGGTCACAACAAGCTCCCTTGGACCAATTCGAGCTCCAGGCTACTACGCTTACCTGTTCAAGAACGAGAAGAATGAGAAGAAAATGTGCATTCTTCCGAACCCCAGAGAAACTACCTTGAATTGCATGGGGAACATTAATGTTCTTGTCTGATGATCAGGAGTGCTATGCACCAATTGGAGGGCCAGTAGCACCACCAATAGACACGAGGTCTCCCTCTTACTCTCCTCCTTCAGATGCTGAAATGCCACCAAGCTACGATCTCCCCAAGCAAGACTACGAGCCAAGGACCAAAGTCGAAAAGTTCCTTGCCTCGGTTGTGGAAATCCAAAGGAAGGTCAATAAGTGGCAATGGAATATGATCAAGAAGTTGATGAAGAAGTTCAAGGACATCCAGAAGGACAGTAGCTCTGAGATGAGCTTGAGTGATGAGCAAGCAGCTTCAAGTAGGCCCGTGCAAGCTAGACGTTCCACCGGAGGGATAGTGATCCGTGAGCCGGACCAACCACAACGCTTCTCTCTGCAAGAGCGTCCAACTCCAAGAAAATACAAAGCAGTAGCACCAGCTGAAGCCTCACGCAAGCGAAGGAGAACCGGAGCATCCTTAAGATACGGTCATAACTAACCCGAGGTACCACCAACACAACCTTGTACATAGCGTGCTTTTTTAATTTTTATTTTTGTTTTGTGGATTTTTTATTCTCCTCTCCTCTTGAGCTTGTTTGACACCGAGACGTTGTCATTCAAGTTTGGAGGGAGAATGTGTGCTTTGACATGTTTTGATTTGGATCTTATTTTTCATTTTCATCCTTGAGTCTTGCATCATATATTTGCATAGAAAATTACAAAAAATATCATAAAATTTTTAAAAAATTTCACAAAAGTTCATGTAGTTACATTTGCATATGTAGAATCTTTTAGGATTGAGTCTAGATTTTTATCATTTAGGATTGCATTCATATGCATTGGGAGCAATGATGAGCTTATCCTTGTAGATTGTTAACTCTTGTAATCAAATTCAATGCCCTAGTTAGTAGTTATTTGATGCTTGTGAATAAATGTTGAAGGTAAGGAAGAACCATGCTTGGACCACCTCATTTGTCACTAGATTTCGGTTGAAATATGGTCTTGAAATTGATAACCAACTCTACTCACTTGAACCGAATCTTGACATTTAATTATCATGCCTTGCATTGAAAGTGAATTCACGGATTGTAAACTATTTGAGTTTTCTTACTCACTTTTCCACTCTCTTGCTAGCTCAAGTAGTACTCCCACCTTACCTTACCTCCTTTCAAGCCAATTGTTCTAGTGAAATTGATTGAACTTAGCATAATGTGTTAGGTTTGAGACGACAAGCTTAGGCTCTCATGTAGATTTTAGCCCTCGCATTTTGGGGCTAGCTATAGGCTTAGGATTTGGGGTTTAGTCGTGGTATTGCTTGGTGTGTTGAAAAGAAATTATATGCTCGCATTATAGTATGACGGATTGTGGAAAGGAGTAGAAAGAAAGAGACGGTGAATAGGTTTGGTAAAAATAATCGAAGCATAGTTTGAAATGGTGAATCTTGTAGTTAAAAAGTAAAGCTCTAAGTCAAAAGTGTTAAGTAGTCTTAAGAAAAAAGAAAAGAAAAATCAAAAGAGCCAAAAGAGGGCCAAAGAAAAGGAAGACTACCGAGGAATAAAAAGAGCTAAGTTTAAAAAAGATTACACCATTCGCTATGAGCTAAAGGTTGAAGAAGTTTCCCCTTAGAGCCTTAAAAGAAGAAGTTTCCCCTTAGAGCCTTAAAAGAAGAAGTACGTTCGAAATTCATGGGTTTAGCAAGGCACAAAGAGCCTTGGAAGATAAAGGGTAGCTTTAGAGCGTTGCGTGAGCTTTATAAGAATGAATGAGAGGGGTTTAGGACCATTGATAGCATTCCGGGTAGATGAGAGTCTAGTCTTGTATACACCACTTGTCTTTTACCTTTAGCATTATGCATAAAGTTCAATATTCTTTGAGTGAAACACACGTTTGAAAAAGAAAAAAGAAAAAAAAACCAATGAATTGAGATCGCTTTTTTCTCAAAGCCTAGTCCCTTAGCCAAATGAATTCATTTCACGATTTTGTACTTAATGAATGTTAAATTTGATAGGGAGACTTATCTAGATTGAGGTCTTCGTGCATTTAAATGTTGATATGGGTATGATGGATTAGGATGGATTCACATGCACTCTAGAACTACGAACTAGGACATTGAGTAGAATATATTTGTTAGCAATCTTGGATATTGAGAACCTTTAAACCTCTCTTTCGGATTTGTCTTTGATTTGCTTCAGGTCAAGCAAAAGGCAAGTTTGGGAGAGTTGTTATACTCATATATTTCGCATATTTAGCATACATTTAGAATTGGTTTTCATGCATAATACATTCATAATAGGCTAGTTTGCATCATTTATCCCATTTTAAGTCGTAGGACACTTTACATTAGCATTTGCACGGTTTCTTGCATGTTTGCATCATTATCAGGTTGTTTTGAATGCTTGGAGCTAAGGTGGATGCTGAGACGTGCTAAGGTTCAAAAGGAAGCTTGGGAGACACTTGGAGAAATTCGGATGTGCAAAAGCTCACTGAGATCGAGGAGACGATCGGGCAAGGCAGGTCGATCTAGACGAGATCGACCACAAGATCGAGGAGCTCAGACCGTTTCAAAAAGAAAATCGAGACTTAGATCGATCACATCGGTTGTGCGGCTGTACGGACCCGAAGACACTACACAGGAGGAACGGAGGCAAGTTCGAGGTTGAGGATCGATCTATATCAAAACGATCTGAAGATCAAGCAAGGAGATCGATTCCAAAGTTGAAACGACCTGAAAATTCTAGCGAAGTATATCGTTCCCAGTCCAAGATCGGGCAAGAGATCGACGACTCAGCTCGATCTCTTTTGCCAAGCGCGCCATCCTTATCCACCCAGCTCATGTTTTGGATTTTAGTGAGGGGACCATTTTCTCTTTGCTATATGGCAAAAATCCTACCTTTTTTTGGAGAACTTTTCTTTATGCTTTTTGCCTTCTCTTCTTTTAGCTCTCACCATTGTTAAGCTTTCTTTAAGGTTTTGTAATCGCACATCTTGATTTCAATAAGCAAGAACTTGTCTTTTAATCTTAATCTTCTTCCTGTTTAACGTTAATCATGTTTAGCATTTCGGATCTTATGATTTTAGAACGTTTATGCATGATTAGTAAGTTTATCTTAGAATTTTAGGTCGAAGGGTTTAGGGTGGTTTAAGAGGTTAGATCTAGAGGTTTAGTATGTTTTTAATCCTTAACTCTTCTTGTTTTGGAGGGATCATGTGAAAGAGTCTTGATGGAGATCTTTGAGCCTATAGAGATTTCAGTATCGCAAAAGGACTTAGGAATCTCTAAAACCCATCCAAGAAACTAGCTTCTCCAATCCCACAACAGTGGTTGATTTGGAGACAAGTTAAACAAAGTTAAGGAAGGAGCTTTCTTGCTCATCAACTCATCCTCTCCACCACTAACCGTGAGTTTGGAAGGAATGGTTTGATGAAGGTTCAGAGACACTAACAGTGGAATGATCTAGATTTGTTTCTTAAGTTTTGAGTTAGCTCTTGTAATGAGTAGATCTACTTTCTTGAATCTAAGATCTAACCTTGAATCTCCCTTACTTAAACACTCGGCCTTGAATCCGTCTTTTATATTTGCTAAATCAAGAATCAAACTCTTTTATTTTTCCTAGTTTTTGTTTAAGTTGCTAGAAATCCTTTAAAATTTGCATTTAGTGTCTTAAATCCTCAAGCTTTGATTTTGGTTGTTCCTATAATTTTAGAAATTGCCTAAGGTAGTATTTAGTAGCCTAGTTATGTCTTACAATTTATTTAGGTTGCACAAGTAGTTTTTAATATTCCATCTCCCCACTTAAATCGAATATGGCTTAGATTAATCAAGTTCTTGTATTCTTATTGTCATTTCTTTCCAAGTTGGATTGATAACCTCAAGTGCTAAAATGACATGAGTAGTGTTGAGGATTGAATAAGAGTACCAAAAATACTATTTATCAGTCTCTTGAACCCTTCTTCCTCGATCAACCTCCATGCACCTTTTGTACCTGAGAAACACTCTAAACATGCAAGAATATGCAAAAACCTAACCTAATGCATCCTAGACCTAACATGCATGTAAACGGTACAAATACAAAGACAAATGTGCATGAATGTTTAAGTTCAGGTTTCTAGGATGCAAACTGAATCTTTCTTATTCAAAAAGTCTTAGCCACATTCATCTAAACACAAAGTAGACTCGATCTCAACTTATATGCACATTCAAATTCCCATTTTCCTTTAACATTCTTTAAAAATTAAGGCGTGAATCATGCTCATCCTTTTCTTTTAACTCATTTGGCTAAGGATATAGTCACGAGCTAAAGGTGAACTCGTAGTGAAAAGGGTTAGGTGTTTAGCGAGGGTCACTCAATGAAAGGAGTCTTCTTAATGCTAAATGGTAAGGGTAAAAACTAACTGATGCATACAAGGATAAATTCTCATATACCCAACCACCTAATTATTTTCTACCTTAGTCTAAACCATATGTCTCCTTTACTAAGCTACCCTTTCCCGAGGCATTTTACCCTTGTACCTTTTCACTTCACCTTTCACCTTCTTTGGTCGTCTTGGGGGACTTCTTCTTTCTTCTTTTTGAGATTAGTTTCGACTTTCCCTTTGGCTCCTTTTGTGGCGCTCCTTTGTTTTACACCTCTGAAGTTGTTGGCCGAATTAGACTTTGTTGTTTGGCCTCTTTTGTTTATTTTGAAACACATTTTCTTCTTTGGTTTTGAGCTTCTTTCTGCAGTAGCCATCTCTTGATTACTTGTCCCCATTTGACTCCGTAAACCTCCCTTTCGTTCTTTCTTTCACCCTTTCCCAGAATACACATTTAGCACCAACCCTTCCTAGTCTACCCGAGATGAACGTTTAGGTACAACGGGTTTCATGTCGATATGATCCCCGTGAACCACCTAGCCTATGTTTACTCGAGATGTGAGCATACATCTACATGAGAATCTAACCTTGTCAGCCTAAACCCAACACTTTTGCCTAAGAAGATTCAAAAACCATGCAAAAGGCCTCACATATCGCTCACAAAAGTGTTTATAGTTTAAACAAAGGCTCGGCTTGGGTGTGGCAGAGTTACTTGAACTAGCAAGGAGTGGTATAAAGGAAAAAAGAAAGTCCAAGTGAAAATCCATGAGATGAATTTTTAAGCAAAAACATGATAATTAATTTTCAAAGTTTACGGTTCAAGTTCAATATGAAAAAGGTTCAAATCACAATGCATTAGCTAAAACCGAGTTCTACAATGTGTATTTCAAAGGTGGTGCTACCTTAATTCAATTTAACTCAGATGCAACAAACAAACAAGAACCAAGCCATTAACTTTATGACTTAAAAATGGCTATTTACAAGGATAATCTATATTTTTACATCCTATGCGAATGAAATGAATCCTATATGAATGCATCTAGACTCAATCCTATATGAAAAATGTGACTATGCTTTCTTTTGTTGAACAAATTTTCAAAAAAAATTCAATTTTTTTGATGTTTCAATGCACTTAGATTAATGCATGCTATTCTAAACTAATCATGTATGCATGTATATATACTCTTGCAAACTTAAATCACGCAGTCCGTGTGTGATAAAAGAGAGAGAGTACATAGCAACAATATGCAATATGTAAAGAAAATGCGAAGAAAATAAAAATATGCGTATGTACAATAGTTTGGAGTGGTACCTTAAACATTGGTGTGATGTGAGTACGTGGAGTCCTCACTTGTTGAGAGAGATGGATTGTCGGCTTCGGGGATTGGAGATTGGCTCGCCCTTCTCTTCCTGGATGCGCCGTCCTCAAAGCAAGAAGACCTCCCTGGTTCATTTGGTGCGTGCTCCCTAGGCATGAATGAGAAGGAACACCTCTCGTGTGGCATTTGGCTGTCCCCTTCTTCCGAGCTCTCCTCTTCCTCTTCTTGCTTACGCCACGGCTTGTGCATCGGTTTGTTGTCGTGGTGAGGAAGACGATCCCTTGAGCTAGCCGTGAGAGTTTTGATTTATCTCTTGAGGTCTCTCACGTGCCCCTTGATTTCCTTGATGTTCTTGACGAGCTTGTGGATGGGATCGGTTTTTCCACTTGTTCCACCGTTGGAGTATGCTGACTAGCTCGTGGGCAGCCTTGAGAGTACATTGAGTGGCACTTGTGATCAGATCGAAGTAGTAGCGCTCTGACCCATACAATGGGAAGCCATACTCGTATGTGGCTTCCACATAATCGCCCGATTCGTAAGCTTCATCGTCATCGGCTTCTTCAACGGCATCACCCCGATATTTCTCTTTGATGTCGTCTTGGAGATCAGCCCCATACGGTAACAAGTATTCTTCTTGTGGATCGAAGTCGAGGTTCAATGGTTCACAGACTGAGGTGAGATACGGTTGGACAGATAGAAGACAACAGCTCTGTTGGATGGAAGAGTGAACTGATATCGGTATCCATACCGGAATGGCTTGCCGAGGTATCGGCATTTCTTCAAGTAAGGGATGTCGATCCATCGAATCTCGTGTGTCTGCTCTTCCAAGTCAACACCAGCTCCTCTCAAAATGGCTTCCACTATTCCACCAAGGCCAATTTTTTGCGTGTCACTCGGTGTGGTAGTCATCCATGACTTGTAGTTGAATAGTTCCTTGAGCAACACAGTGATCAGCCCCATTCTCTGCATGCTTCCTCTCAACTCCACTCCATTCCGTGCTTCTTGGAGTATCTCCACCAAGTCGTCGTCCATGATTTCGAGCTCTTTTGTTAGCGCCGATCCACACTCCTTTCGCGAGAAGAACGTGTGTGCAATGGCCTTGTGGACGTACCACAAAGCCGGGTGCCTGATCCTTGTGCTCTTGTTGACCCCGGGCTTATATGAGCATACACCGATGGTTCTCCAAAGAGCTTCAACCTCCTCCTTTTTAATGCCAAGCGCCATTCCTCTCATATCGCCTAGGCTGAACCCAAAAATCTGCTCGAGCTCGTTGAATGACATCTGGTATGTTCCAATCCCACACTTGAACTGGATGTATCCATCACCGTCTTCTTCGGGAGCCTCCTCGCCATATGCGTAGAATCTCACGTCGAGGGAGGCACAAAATTGGAACGTAGCCTCATCGTGTGAGGGATATGCATTATCCGTGAACCGTTTCAGCCCCATGGCATTGAAGAGGATTTGGCAATCCTCGTATATCCCGGGTTCCACCATAGTTGGCTTGTGCGGGTACCGAGTCGCCTTGAACTCCATCCGCTTGTAAGCGGCTCGCATATCGTTGAGAGAAGGGGGGTTTACTAAGGTTTCTCAAAATGGCAAAAAGTTTCGGCTAACCCCAGCCAAACAAACCAAACCTTATCCGAAAAGTGGGCCATGGGAAATGCGCTTTTCTCAGATTGGTTAAGAGAACCCCGTTTCACCTTGTTGACCATATCGGTTTGATGCTGATATGGCTGACTGATATGGGGATATCGGCTTCCTTGCCCAATTTTGGAACCCGGTAAAGACTGTTTGGCTTGGACTTCATCCCATATCAGCTACACACCGTTGTGCTTGCTCGATATGCAATGTCTGGGGCTGTTTACCACGATTTTAAACCTTTATAGCACCCTGATGCTATGCCAGACAATCTATAAAATGGTTTTCACACTTCCTTTTGCACAAGTGACCCGTCTCATTCTCTCATGGTACCCTGAAAAACATCAAACTATACTAGAAAAGCATTAATATGTACAAGGATAAGCTTGGGGGTGCCTCCCAAGAGCGCTTTGGTTTGAGTCATTTAGCTTGACTTTCCTTGTTTCCTTTTTAGTGAGTGAGGGGAAAATGAGCACCCCTTGATCCAATGGGAGGATCCTTACTTTCCTTCACAACAGAGATGAATTCGGCCAGAGATACATAGGAGACTCCCTGTTTGCTTCCTTTATTACCCTTTTGATTGGTCAAATCAGTGTTGTTTTTTACCTTAAGGTAAGCAAAGAGTCTAGTCCTTTCCTTGCATCTCGGTTTGTATATCATATCGCCACCAATCGAGATCACATGTTTGAGAGTCATACCTTCCAGGAGATCAACGAGAGTGGGTTAATTCTTGTCCATTGGACTTTTGCGAGTGACCGGTACTCTTGGTTCTTCTTGAACCTCCACGGATTTCTCCTCCAACATGGTATTGAGGCAGACGCCATCAAAACTCACCCCACCATAGCATATTTCCATAGATGGGTCCTCATTTTTCTTGATCACTTCCTTGAGCTTTAGAGATTATGCATGCTCCTTCTCCTTTGCCTTACTTCCCTTGGTGTCGAAATGCATCACCACATCCTTAGCCAGCCTCAGACATGCATCCGGCTGAAGGTAGGAAAGGTCTTCCTAACAACGGCGTTTCCTTGACGTCTTGATCCATTTCGATCCCCCATAAGTTGCTTGGTAGTAGGACAGTGCCAATCATTAGAGGCAAGTCCACAAGCTTCCCAACTGTTCTTCTTTCACTCCCAACGGCCAGAGCTAACGGCTTCTTGCAGTCGGTGAAGTTGTTGTACCTGAGACGTTCAGCCATGGCTAGGCTCATCACATTGATACTTGCACCGAGATCACACAGACAGTTGTCAAAACTGATATCACCAAACTTGCAAGGGAGAGTGAACGATCCCGGATCCTCTAGCTTCTTCACGACCAAAGGTCCTTTTTTGGGTTTCTTGTGATTCTTCCCTTGACGTTGCGGTTGAGAGGGTTTCGTCGAATTCAGAATACGAATCGCTTGAGCAGCTAGCAGTGAAGCTCGTTTCAGAACTAAAAATTCTCGTTTCTGTAACAGGCTCGGCCGCATTGCAAGGCACGAATGGACTTTGCCTAGATTCTTCTTCGGAAGGGCGGCTTAACAAAGTTGGTGTGTTTTCTCGTGTTATTCCATGGATCGAGATTTCAGACACTCTTTCCATCGTGCCTTCAAGAGGATTGGTAGGTTCTCCTGTTTTGCTCGAGTAGATTGTGAAAATCAGCTCGCTAAGTCTCTGTTGTTCTCTAGTTAACTTCTCCAACGCTACGTGATTTTTTCTTAAGGTATTGAGAATGCTCTCGAGCCTATTGTCAACGTCTTCGACCTTGTCTTTGGATCGTCTTTGGTCTTCTACCAGCTGTAGAATATCAGCTTCAGCTTGATCTCTATTGACATAGATAGAATCGTCGGTCTCTTCGAGCCTTACGCTCAAAGCACGGATGTCTCTTATGCTTTTTTCGAGCATGGGCTTGCGATGTTCGAGTGTCTCAAAGATCTTCTTCAGCTGGTTGGTGTTGTTGAGTGCATGATCTTTCTGCATCTTTATCCCTCTAGAGGCGGTTTCCATCTTGGCAAGAAGCTCGATTCGAACTTCGTCTATGCGTCTATAGATGGTTTTTGTGCACTTCGGTTAATATTCCATCATGTTGTTGATGGTATTGATAAGAGGATTTTTTTTCTCTGCTTTCAATGCTCACTCTACTCGTATCATTGTAGTACGTGAGGTATCAATCCAACTCGGAATGGAGAGTACACTAGGAATACAAGAATATGATTAAGCTAAGCTATATGCGGTTTTGGTGGTTGAAATGAAATATTTAAAACTACTTGTGCAATAAAAATGAATCCTAAAAGGTAACTAAGATAAAGAACAATACTTAAGGCAATTCTTAAAATTATGGAGTAACAAAATATCAAAGCTTAAAGACTTAAAATTACAAGTGCAAGTATTAAGAGGTTTCTAGCTACTTAAACAACTAAAGATTGACTCTTGATTGTAAAATATGAAAGATAGATTCAAGGCGAGGGTTTCGAATATGGGAGATTCAAGGTTGGATCTTTGGTTCTAAAAAGATAGATCTACTCATTTCAAGAGCTAACCCTAATCCTAAAAAACAAATATAAATCATCACACGGTTAGTGGCTCCGATTCTTCATCAAACATCCTTCCAAACTCACGGTTAGTGGAGGAGAGGACAGATCGATGAGCAAGAACGCTTCTTTCCTAACATGGATTAACTAAATCATAATCTCCACCGTCGTGGCTTAAGAGGAGATAATCTCTTGGATGGATTTATGAGATTCCTAAGCCCTCATGAGGTAAGGAAATCTCTATGAGCTCAAAGATCTCCATCGAGAGTCTTTGGCATTAATCCCTTCAAACCAAGAAGAGTTAAGGACTAAAAACATGCTAAACCTTAATATCCAAACCTTTAAACCTCTCTAAACCCCTCGGCCTCAAACCTTAAGATAACTACTCACTAATCATAATCAAACACTCCATAATCATAAGATTTGAAATACTAAACATGATTAACACTAAGCAAGAAGAAGATTAAACTTAAAAAGGCGAGTTCTTGATTATGAAAACTAAAAGTGCGATTACAAGCTTGAGAAAAACTCAACATTGGTGTCTAATGTAAAAGAGGAAGAAGGCAAAAAGCATAAGATAAGATATCCCTAAGAATAAGGGTTTTTGCCATTTATAGTAAAAGAGGATTGGTCCCCTCAGAAAAGGACAAAACGTGAGCTGGCGGATAAGGAAGCGCGCCTGGAGAGAAGAGATCGAGCTGAGTAGTCGATCTCTTGCCCGATCTCGGACTGGGAATGGGCTGATTCGCTCGATCGTTGGGTCGTTTCAACTCCAAGATCGTCCTTCTTGCCCGATCTTCGGGTCGTTTCATCCAAGATCGATCTTCAGTCTTGATCTTCACTTCGTTCTTCCTGGGTGATATCTTTGAGTTCGTACAGCCGCACGAGCGTCTTGGTCGATCTTTGTTCCGTTCTTCCTCCTTGAAACGGTCTACGTGCCTCGATCTTCTGGTCGATCGCGTCTAGAACGACTTGCCTTGCTCGATCTTTGCCTCGATCTCAACGCACGTTTGATTTTCCGAATTCTTCTAAGTGTCCACGAGTTCCTCTTCAAACCTCAGCATGTCCATGCATCCTCCACAGCTCCAGTGTACTTAAAACAACCTGAACATGATGCAAATATGCAAGAAACATGCAAATGCTAATGTAACATGCCCTAAAACCTAAAATGGAGTAAAAACTACAATAACTCTAAGTATGAGTGCAAAACTGCATGAAAAACTATGCTAAATGAGTGCTAAATATGCGAAATATCTGAGTATATCAACTCCCCCAAACTTGCCTTTTTGCTTGTCCACAAGCAAACAAAGACAAATCCGAGAGAGAGGTTTAAAGGTGGGAGCTCAATATCCAAGATTGCTAACAATAATAATCAACTCAATATCCTAGTTCTTAATTCTAAGATGCATGTGAATCCATTCTACTCTAAAAGAGTTAGCCATGCCCATTTCAACATTCAAATGAACTAAGATTTCAACCTAGATAAGTCTCCCTATCAAACCAACTCTTTAACATTCATTAAGTTCAAAACCGTGAATCATGACAATGCAAGTAACTGAATTCATTTGGCTAAAGGACTGGGCTTTGAGATAAAAGTGATCTCAGTTCATCCGGTTTTGCATTTGAACAAGGGTAACACTCAAAGAAGATTGAACTATATGCATAAGGCTAAAGGTAAAAGACAAGTGATGCATACAAGAATAGACTTTCATCTACCCGAAATGCTATCAATGATCCTAGACCCCTCTCATTCATTTTTTTAGCTCACTCAACCCTCTAAAATCTACCATTTTCCCCAAGGCTCTTTGTGCCTTGCTAAACCGTTGAATTCCAAACACTCTTCTTCTTTTTAAATCTCTAAGGGGGAAACTTCTTCAACTTATTATTCATAGCGAATGGTGTAACCTTTCTTATCAACTTAGCTCTTCTTTTTAACCTCTAGGTAGTCTTTCTTTTCCTTGGCCTTTTTGGCTCCTTTGATTTTCTTTTCTTTTCTTCTTAAGANGCGGACTTCTTCAACCTATTACTCATAGTCATAGTGAATGGTGTAATCTTTTCTTATTAACTTAGCTCTTCTTTTTATCTCTAGGTAGTCTTTCTTTTTCTTTGGCCCTTTTTGACTCTTTTGATTTTCTTTTCTTTTTTTTAAGACTACCTAGCACTTTTGACTTTGAGCTATACCCTTTTAAACACAAGATTCACCATTTCAATATGCTTCTCCTTATTTTTACCAAGCCCTTATTCATCACCTCTTCCTTTAAAAACTTTTCCACAACTCATCAAGTAACACCACGGCCAACAACCCCCAAATCCTAAGCCTAAATCTAAACCCTAAATGTGAGAGTAGAATTTACATGAAAGCCTAGACTTGTCGTCTTAAACCTAACACTTTATACTAAGTTCATTCGAAATAAAGGCCTCACAAGTATATACACAAAAACAATTGGCTTCAAAGGAGGTAAGGTATGGTAGGTGTACTACTTGAGCTAGCAAGAGAGTGGCAAAGTGAGTAAGAAAGCTCAAATATTCTCAATCCATGAATTCACTTATAATTCAAAGCATGATATTTATATGTCAAGATTCGGTTCAAGTGAGTAGAGTTGGCTATCAATTTCAAGACTCTATTTCGACCAAAATCTAGTGTCAAATGAGGTGGTCCAAGCATGGTTCATCCTTACTTCCAAATTTATTCACAAGCATCAAAGAACTACTAACTAGGGTATTGAATTGATTACAAGAGTTTAACAATCTACAAGGATAGGCTCATCATTGCTCCCAATGCATATGAATGCAATCCTAAATGACAAAAATTCTAGACTCAATCCTAAAAATTTCTACATATGCAAATGCAACTATATGAAGTATTTTGGATTTTTGAAAAAAAATTATGATATTTTTTTGTACTTTATGCCATAGATGTATGCAAGACTCAAGGATGAAAATGGAAAATAAGATTCAAATAGAAACATTTCAAAGCACACATTCTCCCCCAAACTTGAATGACAACTTCTCGGTGTCAAACAAGTCCAAGAGGAGACCAAAATCCACAAAAAAATAAAAAAATAAAAATGCATGGTATTTACAATGGTTGCGTTGTGGTACCTTAATGTTGCAAAGAGGAGGAGGAGGCCGGTGAGGCTGAATCTATGGAGATTGGGATTCCGGCTGTGCTTCCAAATGCCATATAACATGCGTCATCCTGAGGCAAGAACTCGAGGCCTTCAATTCAGTCTATCAACACTTCGTGCGGTTTTGGGAGGATGTAAGCCTTCTTCTCATTCTCCTTATTTGTGAAGTAGTGGGCGAATGTGTTAGGAGCAGAGGGAGGTCCAAAGAAGCTCATTTCAAGCATGTAGTCGTGATCCATGTATGCTCGCTCTGTGCGTGCTTCGAAGAATGAAAGGTCCACTCCCGCTTTCACAAAGATAGGTGTGAGAAATCCTCCTATGGCGATAGAGCATGACCTTGCTCTGCGTGCCCATTTCTTGTACTTGACCAGTGAGGCAGCTAGGATGCATCCATAGTTAACATCCTCTCCGAAGTTGTCATCCGCAGGGTCCTCCACATTACCCGAGAGCCAACCTCGTCCCACATAATCTCCTTTAAACCTTGGAAGAGAAAGCTTAGTTCACTCTCTTCTATTGTTGACTCTGAGGTCTTCACTCAGATTGTGTTGGCAAGTAGCTTTAGTATATACCGTAGTAGAGGGTTTCTAACCCTCTCGACCTTGGATTTGTTGTTCTCGAAGTTCCCTTCACCAATCAAATCCCATAGCGCGCTTGTCGACTCAAACTGTGGGAATTCCACCAAGGGGGCTTCATCATTGAAGTGATATGTGTTGCATATGTCCTTAATGGACAGCTGAAAAACGTTTCCCCGAACTTTGAACGTCATGCGCCCCGTTGATGGTGTCGGCGATCTTGGATCATCGTAGGAGATATCCATTGTGGATAGGAAGTGCAACGTCACCTCCGGGTAAGTGGGACAATCCATAGTTGCCAAAAAGATGAGCTCCATATCGTCAAGCAGCTTATCAAAGGAATCCAGTAGTCCGACCTCTTGCAAAAAGATTCGGCTTGCAAACTTGGTAGGCTCAAAGTTCATACCTGCGAGCCTCATGCGTGTCCTTCTCTCTTCATCAGTCCATACTAGCAATCCCGCTTGTGGCGAATATCCAAAGATCCTTGCTGCCATAGTACCTTAGATGCAAAAGCTCGCAAAAGAATGAGAAAATAGCGATTTGCTAGAGGGTCAAGGCAAACAGGGGGATTAAACTCTTAAACCTTATGCAATATTTCCAAAAAATTTGGGATTATTGTAAAAGATATCTTTAACTCTAGGGGAGGATCTGTCCTAATCATGAAAAATTTCAGATTTTTCCCCAAAACTTAGATATTTTTAAAAATCAAAACATAATCCCTAATCATTCATTCCTCCTTAATCCTAATGACTAGGAATTTCAACAAAATTTTAACTTAATATTGAAATACCTTGTAAAATCTTGATGCAAGGAGCGAAAATTCGAAGACTATTTCCTTTGCCAATACCGAATCTCACACCCTTTCTCTTTTTATAAAAACAGGTTTCGAAACACAAATGAAGAGGGTGTGGTGGCAAGGTCTTATAAAGAAAGAAAAATTTTGGAATTATGCATCCAAAAATATTTCTTTGTGGTCAAAGCTCGCCCACCATGGTCAAAGGTGTCAGCCTTGACCAAAATTCAAATTCAATATAGGTGGGAAGGAGAAAGAGAGGGAAATTCACCTTGGCATGAGAACAAGTCATTTTGGTCGATCTAGACGTCGATCTCATGCCTATGTCGCCTGAAATCGATCATTTAGATCGATCGTTGCCTCGATTCGATTTAATTTTAATCGATCTGAAGATCGATTACCCTTCTCGTTTTGTGGTCTCTTAAGGCTGAAGATAAGTTCCCAAAATCGAACTCCAAGGTCGATCTTGCACCCGTTTTTGCAGAGATCGGGTGGAGTGATCGATCCAGACTTCGTTTTTTTCATCCGAGATCAAGTGAACTTGCCCGATCCACATCCCGTTTCAATATTCATTTCGAACTCATGGGTGGGTCCTTCTCTCGAACCCGAGTTGTTCACTCGATCGTCTGGTCGATTTGAATTAATCGACCAGATTCACTCGATTTAATAGCTCGTTCTATTAAAGATCGAGCTATGTCTGGCCTATCTACTACTCGATCTCGTGCCTGTTTTCTCCTTTCAGGGTCCAATGCATCTTCAAGAACGTGCTTTCTGATTCCCAATTCTTCTTTACTACAAATATAAACAGAAAAATCATAAAATATAACAAGAATATATACAAAGATAGTCATGGGATTGCCTCCCAAGTGCGCTTTTGTTTAACATCGTTTAGCTCGACTTTTCTTACTACCTTTAGGCTGGTTCTGGGTCTTGGAAAGGTGATGTGCCTCTCTCCTCATTGTTCTCACTAGCCATGTAGGGCTTGACCCTGTGCCCATTCACTGTGAAGCTTTTTCCCTCGTTATCTACCAAAGTCATCGCTCCATAAGGAAGAATTTCCTTGATTTCAAACGGTCCGGACCATCTTGACTTCAGCTTCCCCGGAAACAACTTTAACTGTGAGTTGTACAGCAGCACCTTGCTTCCTTCCTTTAGATCTTTCAGAACCAGCTTCTTGTCATGCATGGCTTTCGTCCTTTTCTTGTAGATTTTAGAACTTTCATACGCGTCTATCCGTATCTCATCAAGTTCTTGGAGCTGTATTAGTCTCTTTTCTTGGGCTGTCTTGAGTGAGTAATTTAGCTGCTTGACAGTCCACAAAGCCTTGTGCTCCAACTCCACAGGGAGGTGACAAGATTTACCATAAAGGAGATTGAAAGGCGTGGTACCAATGGGAGTTTTAAAGACCGTCCTATACGCCCAAAGAGCGTCGTCCAACTTGCTAGACCAATCTTTCCTTGCTGTTCCCACTGTTCTCTCTAAGATTGTCTTAATCTGCCTATTGGAAACCTCCACTTGGCCACTCGTTTGAGGTTGATACAGAGTAGCCACTTTGTGTTTAACTCTGTGCTTCTTCAAGAGGTTTTCAAAAACCTTATTAATGAAATGGCTTCCTCCGTCACTAATTACTACCTTGGAAACTCCGAACCTTGGAAAGATTGTAGATTTGAAGAGCTTGATTACCACCCTCCCGTCATTCGTACGGCTTGCTACTGCTTCAACCCACTTTGATACATAGTCCACGGCTAACAAAATGTATTTGTTGCCAAAGGAGGACGGGAAAGGTCCCATGAAGTCTATTCCCCAAACATCGAATACTTCCACCTCAAAGATAGGCACTTGGGGCATTTCGTTCCTCTTGCTTATATTTCCAGATCTTTGGCAAGCTTCGCATGCCTTAATGAACCCATGTGCATCCTTGAAGAGTGTGGGCCACCAAAAACCAGCTTGTAGGACCTTTGTGGCCGTATTGAATGTGGCGAAATGGCCTCCATAGGTTGAACCGTGACAATGGAAGAGTATGTCCCTACCTTCTTCCCTTGTGACACATCTCCGGTATAAGCTATCCACGCACCTCCTGTACAAATAAGGCTTGTCCCAGAAGTAGTGAGAGACATCCCTCATGAACTTTTTCTTGTGGTAGAGGTCTAGGTGAGTGGGTTCCTCCCCACAAGCTAAAAAGTTGACTATGTCCGCATACCATGGGGTTTCTTCCTTCTCAAGGTGCGAGACCTCTTCAACCGTGTCACTATGAACTTTGGCGCAAACTATGGAGTGAATCATCATGAGCTGCTCTTCTGGTAGTGAATCATCCATAGGTAAAGCTTTGCACACCCTCATGACCTCGACTTTTGCTCTATCCACCTCAATCCCCTTTTCTGAGACCTTATGACCGAGGATTATTCCTTCTTGGACCATGATATGGCACTTCTCCCAGTTGAGAACAAGGCTAGTCTCCTCGCATCTCTTTAGAACCCTGCACAAGTTTGACAAACACATACCAAACGAGGAACCATACACGGAAAAGTCATCCATAAAGACTTCTACCATGTCCTCAATCAGATCAGAGAATATAGATGTCATGCACCTTTGAAAGGTAGCAGGTGCATTGCACAAACCGAAAAGCATTCGTCTATAAGCAAACGTTCCGTAAGGGCAAGTAAAGGTTGTCTTTTCTTGGTCATTTGGGTGAATGGATATTTGAAAGAAGCCACTATATGATAACATGCATATTTTACCCGTTTTCACTATCATATGTGAGTGCTTTAATAAGCATTTCACTAAGGTTTTGATGCATAAACACTAGATTTCGAGTACTTGGTTGTTCAAGACTCTTTTCAGGTAAACTTAGCAAAAGACGCATATTTTGGAGCAAAATGGACAATTCCGGAAACAGTGCTCGCAGAAGTTCAACATAACACGAAGGCCTTTCCACCACGAGATCAAGCTCATATTTGGAGACAAGGAAGCCTTATCAGCTGTCTTTCACCACAAAGTGATTTGAGGACAATCCCACGGTTGGATCTCAAGTTATGGAAGAAGCAAGAGGGCCTGTCAAGCACCCGGAAGGACGGGCTGGCCGCGCCACGACCGATCCAGACGACCAGTGGCCGCGCCACGGCCGGTCGCTCGAGCGGCCAGGCCATTCGAATTCGAAGCCCAACTTGAACCCGCAGCCGTCTTATGCAAGCCAAGACCTAATCCACGACCGAGGACACTTGAAGACCTATATATACTCATTGTTTAGGGTTTTTTCTAGAGAGCAACTTATCACGAAATACTCTAAGTCATAGATTTCTTTTAGTGGCCGCGAGTCTCTGATTCGCAGTTTGCCTTTGTTCTTCAAGGGAGATTGATTTATCCTTGAACCCTTTTTGTTTCTCATCGATTTATACAAGTTATGCACTCATCAATCACGTTTTCTGTCTCTACTTTCATGTCTGAGTAGTTTACTTTCGTTGGGTGTTCTTTAAGGGGATCTATGGGGAATTTCATTAACTGTTGTTGAACCGATTGTTTAGGCCGTAGACTAGGATTTTCTGTCTCACTTTATTCGTTCTTATTGCATGAGTCTAGCGTCATGAACTATATTCTGATCGCAGGATCTTGAGAGCGACCAACGTCCTGAATCTCAGATCTAGACCAAAATAGGGTAGAGAGCATCCTTTAAAAGATGTCTGAATGTTTATCGTCCTGATCTTATTGCGTGATCGTCTAGGACGCAGGATATGAGAATATACCTGCGGATTAGAAGTTCGCAGATCGACCTTGCTTGATTAAGTTAGGTTGTTAAAACCAGTGAATCAGTTTGGGGAAAAATGGCCTAGTCTCGTTTGCTTAGTTTCTGCGTGTTTGATTCCAAGTTAGAACCCCATAGATTTCCCGAGAAGATTCCCAACGTATCGCACCCCATCTGCTTTTACATCGAGATTTACGCACTTCAATATTTACTTTTCCTGCACTGTTTGCCTGATTTCCTTTTTACAAGTCTTTAAGTTTATTTTCCTTTTCCCGTTGGTTATAGAAGAGATTGACAACCTTCTCTATATAAGACGTGATTCTGCTTTCTTTTNTAGAACCCCATAGATTTCCCGAGAAGATTCCCAACGTATCGCACCCCATCTGCTTTTACATCGAGATTTACGCACTTCAATATTTACTTTTCCTGCACTGCTTGCCTGATTTCCTTTTTACAAGTCTTTAAGTTTATTTTCCTTTTCCCGTTGGTTATAGAAGAGATTGACAACCTTCTCTATATAAGACGTGATTCTGCTTTCTTTTATTTCTGCAAAAACCGTGACACTTACCCCAAAACCCCAGTTCCATGCGTCTTTGGTTGCCCTGATTCTTCTGTTTTGCAGTTGACCTCCTCCCTGTGGATCGACGCCCTAAGTACTACAACGCACGCTGTGCACTTGCAGCTTAGGGTCCTACAAATTTAAAGCTCGACGAGTCCCCAAAGAAATCCTCCAATCTCGGACGACTATTTAGACCCCATCACTATACTCGTCTAGAAAGCAATAATAAGGATGGTTTTCTAGTCTTTCCAACATTTGATCAATGAAGGGAAGAGGAAAATGGTCTTTCCTAGTGGCTGAGTTAAGTTTTCTGTAATCAAGACACATCCTATGACCCGTAATGGTCATAGTTGGTATTAATTCGTCTTTTTCATTTCTTACAACCGTGATACCACCTTTCTTTGGTACCACATGGACCGGAGAGACCCATGTGCTATCACTGATAGGATATATCACGTAAGCATCTAGAAGTTTTCGGATTTCCTTCTTGACAACTTCTTTTAGGTTCGGGTTCAAACGTCTTTGGTGTTCAATAGATGATGAGTTTTCATTGTCTAAGTGAATCATGTGAGTGCAAAGCAATGGTGAGAGACCCTTGATATCAATTAGTGAATACCCAAGAGCCTTTATGTACTTTCTCAACTCCTTAAGAAGTAAATCCAACTCATCATCACTTTGATTCTCATTAACAATTACCGGGTATGTAGAGTTTAATCCTTAAAAAGCGTACCTTAGCCCGGATGGAAGTTGTTTGAACTCCACCTTTGGTGCAAGGAGTTCACTCTAGTCCCCTTCCTGGCTTGTACTGAGGTTGCCTTCCTTTTCAGCATTCCTCGAACACGAATCTTGCACTAGAAGGATGTCGTCTTCACCCGCGTTTTCAGCATAGATCGATCTGATCTCTCGATCGTAGGGCCATTCTTCGCCGGATCGAATAGGGGATCGCTCGTTAAGGTCGATTTCGGAACAGAACTGGCTTGCTGGCTCGATCTTAGCCCCGTTCTCGGCACCTAATCGAGGGGTTACGTCGATCTTAGGTTCGATCTCTACTTGAATTTTGTCATCTTCTTCCGAAAACTCCTGGTCGTCAAGCAGATTAATATTCCCCATGTTCCTTTGTCAAGGCTATTTGTAGGTAATCCTCCTGCCTTATTTCTTCCAAAAGCTCATCCGCCAAGGCATCCATAGCTTCAACGTAAAACATTTGTCCGCCGATTGTTACCTTCTTCAAGACTTCATTAATGTCAAAGTCTAGCCTTAGATCCTTGCCCAAATGCAAAGAGATTTTGCCATTTTCACGTCTATGATGGTCCCGGCAGTTGCTATAAAAGGTCTTCCGAGGATAAGGGGGTCTTTGGGCTCCTCATCCATTTCTAACCCAACAAAATCTGTGGGAACGTTCACGTTGCTTATCCTTACTGGTAGATCCTCTAACACCCCTACTGGCATCCTCACACTTCTGTTAGCAAGGACGAGGGAGATTCTACATTTTTTAAACCTTGTGAACCCTAGCTTCCTTGCAATGGAGTGGGGCATAAGATTTATGCTTGCTCCTAGATCGCATAAACAATTGTCAAACTTCAAGGGTCCAAGTGCACACGGTATGGTGAAAGAACCAGGATCGCCGAGCTTCTTGGGTGTAATAGCCTTGTGGATAATAGCACTACTCTCATGGCTAAGGACCATCACTTCTTTAGAATCCTTTGCTCTCTTTGCAAGAGTATCTTTCAAAAAATTTGCGTATTTTGGAACGAGAGTTAAAGCATTAAGTAGAGGCATCTTCAACTCGATTTCACTCATATGTTTTTCAAACAGTGCTCTATGCTTCTCTACGAGGTTCTTCTTCAACCTTGCCGGAAAGGGTAGCATAGGCTTGTACGGTGGTGGAATGAAAACGTCTTGCTTCTCACTTGTTCCTTCTACCATTTTCTCTTTGACCGGTTCTTTCCTTCTACTAGACCTTTCGATGTAGACATCATCAAAAGTGACTTCTTGGTCTTTTGAAAGACCTTCCTCTCCCACTTGGATCACAATGTTCTCATTGTGTTGAGGGTTAGAGCGAGATGGCAATTCTTTCCCGCTTCGAAGTGTAATGGCTTTAGCATACTCTGTTGGTTTGGCCGGTAGTGTGGCTGTGTTGGGAGCTGGCTTTACCCTTCTCGAGCTGCTTAACCTTTGTGGTTAATATAGTAAGGCGGGTGTCAAAATCTTGGTGTGAAGCGTCCGTCCTTGTGCTGAATTCATCAAGCGTTTTGGTCATGTGGAAAGCCATTGTTGCTTGTTGTTGCAAGAGTTGGTGTAGCATTGCGTGAACCGTGTCATTAGTAGCAGCTGGAGCTTGTGGAGGCTGAACAAATCCAGGGGGATACCCTTTGTTTCCCTATTGTTGTGGACCTTGGAAGTTGCCTTGTCTAGGTCCTTGACAGTTTATCTTGTTCACATAGCCTCCTTGATTTCCAAACTTCTTTTGAGGAGGGTAGACTTGATCGTTGGGGTTCTCCACGTTGTTGCTTTGGTAGGAGAAGTTGTTGTTCTGATACTTGTTGAAGTAGCCTTGTGGTCTAGGGGAATGGACATGCTTTTGATTAGCGAGCACAAGCTTGTCAATCTTCTCATGGAGCAACTTCAACTCCCTCTTGTGTGATTCCATGTCAGATCCTCTCGGTGCTCGGTCATAATCCTCACTATAGTTCCCATCACTCAAAGCAAGGTTCTCGATTAGCTCCATACCCGCGGTTACATCTTGGCCGAGAAAGTTGCCCTTACTCGCCGTGCCCAATAGCATTCAAACCTTAGGCAGAGCTCCTATGTAAATTGTGCTAAGTAGAGACTCTTCACTGAAGCCATGGTGAGGACATTGGATTGTGTAATCCTTGAAACATTCCATGGCCTCACTAAACGTCTCGTTGCTTCTTTGCGTGAAACCGCTAATCTCGCTTCTTAGCCGAGCTGTCCGAGTGCTAGAGAAGAACATAGAGAGGAAGGCTTTCTTGCAGTCAGCCCATGAGGTAATGGTACCTTGAGGCAGGGTCTTCTCCCAATGCCGAGCTTTATCACCGAGTGAAAACGAGAACAACCGCAACTTGAAACTGTCCTCCGATATGCCGTTTATCTTGATCATGCCACACGCTTACTCAAAGTTGTCCCAGTGTTCCAAAGGGTCCTTCATGGCAAGACCATGAAACTTGTTGTTTTGCACCATGGAGATAAAGCCGGGCTTGATCTCAAAATTGTTGTTTTGCACCGGAGGAGGTGTAATACCAAACCTATTGGTGTGGGTGTTTGGAGCATCACCCGCACCTATGATCCTTGGTGGTCTCGGTCCATGGTGGGGGTTTACATTGCCCACATCGTGACCATCTTGTTGTGGACTAGCTTCGTTCTGATTAGCCATACCGTCTTCCACAAACTTTTCTTGTACCGTGTGTTCTCTTTGCCTTCTTAGCTGTGTGCTTCCAAGAAGATAAATGTTGTCTAGAGGTGTGAGCAGATTGTTGTCTCCTCTAGACCTCAGATTCATGTACCTGAAAACAAAGACAATGAAGTAGAAAGATTAGTGACATAAATCTAAAAGAAAAACTTAGTCTTGACCAAGTTCCAAATCCTAATGCTTTCCTAATTTTTTTCTCTGCTTTCAATGCTCACTCTACTCGTATCATTGTAGTATGTGAGGTATCAATCAAACTCGGAATGGAGAGTACACTAGGAATACAATAATATGATTAAGCTAAGCTATATGCGGTTTTGGTGGTAGAAATAAAATTTTAAAAACTACTTTTGCAATAAAAATAAATCCTAGAAGGTAACTAAGCTAAAGAACAATACTTAAGGCAATTCTTAAAATTATGGAGCAACAAAATATCAAAGCTTAAAGATTTAAAACTACAAGTGCAAGTATCAAGAGGTTTCTAGCTACTTAAACAACTAAAGATTGATTCTTGATTGTAAAATATGAAAGATAGATTCAAGGCTGAGGGTTTCGAATATGGGAGATTCAAGGTTGGATCTTTGGTTCTAAAAAGATAGATCTACTCATTTCAAGAGCTAACTCTAATACTAAGAAACAAATATAAATCATCCCACGGTTAGTGGCTCCGATTCTTCATCAAACCATCCTTCCAAACTCATGGTTAGTGGAGGAGAGGACAGATCGATGAGCAAGAACGCTTCTTTCTTAACATGGATTAACTAAATCCTAATCTCCACCGTCGTGGCTTAAGAGGAGATAATCTCTTGGATGGGTTTATGATATTCCAAAACCCTCATGAGGTAAGGAAATCTCTAAGAGCTCAAAGATCTCCATCGAGAGTCTTTGGCATTAATCCCTCCAATCCAAGAAGAGTTAAGGATTAAAAATATGCTAAATCTTTAGATCTGAACCTTTAGATCCAAACCTTTAAACCTCCCTAAACCCCTCGGCCTCAAACCTTAAGATAACTACTCGCTAATCATAATCACACTCCATAATCATAAGATTTGAAATGCTAAACATGATTAACACTAAGCAAGAAGAAGATTAAACTTAAAAAAGGCGAGTTCTTGATTATGAAAACTAAAAGTGTGATTACAAGCTTGAGATAAAATCAACAATGGTGTCTAAGGTAAAAGAGGAAGAAGGCAAAAATCATTAGATAAGATATCTCTAAGAATAAGGGTTTTTGCCATTTATAGTAAAAGAGGATTGGTACCCTCAGAAAAGGACAGAACGTGAGCTGGCGGATAAGGAAGCGCGCCTGGAGAGAAGAGATCGAGGTGAGTCGTCGATCTCTTGCGCGATCTCGGACTGGGAATGGGCTGATTCGCTCGATCGTTGGGTCGTTTCAACTCCGAGATTGTCCTTCTTGCTCGATCTTCGGGTCGTTTCATCCATGACCGATCTTCAGTCTCGATCTTCACTCCGTTCTTCGTGGGTGATATCTTTGAGTCCGTACAACCGCACGAGCGTCTTGGTCGATCTTTGTTCCGTTCTTCCTCCTTGAAACGGTCTATGTGCCTCGATCTTCTGGTCGATCACGTCTAGAACGACTTGCCTTGCTCGATCTTTGCCTCGATCTTAACGCACGTTTTATTTCCCTAATTCTTCTAAGTGTCCACGAGTTCCTCTTCGAACCTCAGCATGTCCATGCATCCTCCACAGCTCCAGTGTACTCAAAACAACCTGAATATGATGCAAATATGCAAGAAACATGCAAATGCTAATGCAACATGCCATAAAACCTAAAATGGAGTAAAAACTACAATAACTCTAAGTATGAGTGCAAAATTGCAAGAAAAACCTATGCTAAATGAGTGCTAAATATGCGAAATATCTGAGTATATCAGGTATAGATGAGTTTATCAAGCTGGTGAGTTTGCTTGATATCTATGTTGTCATACGGATGAGGGAGCTTAGGTATATCTTGGTTTTGAGTATTATTGATGCGCTTTGATACATCACACTCGGAAAGGGTATCTGAAGAGCATTTGTCGGGTGTGGTTTCCGACTAGGATGGTGCGAGTAGCGTGGGAAGCAAGGCTCGCAGTTAGTTTGAGCTTTAGGAGAGCCAGGGGCGTGCTGCTCGTGATTTTTAGGGTGCTCCATGGATTTAGGGTTCCTAAAACTTATAGAAAAAGGTCTAGAAGTTAAAGGAAAAAGGATGTCTTTGAGTTGTGATTCTAACCTTTGATTTGGACAGCAGAACGCAATCCCCGGAGGTAACGGCGCTAAAAACTTGATGGGGTCTAAATAGGCGATCCAAATTGGGATGCTTCTTAAGGACATTCTAGAGCTTTAAATTTATAAGACCCTAAGTTTCAAGCGCACATCGTATGTTGTAGTACTTAGGGTGTCGAACCACAAAGATGATATGTTGCAAAACAAAGAAGTCAGAGCAACGAAAGACGCAGAGAAAGGGGGTTTGGGGGGTATGTGTCACGGTTTTGCAAGAAAAGAAAGAGAGGCAAGCAACGTTTATATAGATGTGGCTCTCGCCTAACTCTATACAAAAGAAAAAAGGAAAATTAACTTAAAGACTTAAAGTAAATTGCAGAAAGGAAATTAAAGAAAGCACTGCAGAAAATGTAAAGTATGGAAGTGCGTAAATTTCGAGTAAAAGTAGGGGTTGGAACTTGTTAACTAGAAATCAAATAAACATCAAATCACGCAAACAAGACTAGGCGATTTTCTCTAAACTAGAATCACTGGTTTTAGAACTTAACTCTTTCAAGCAAGATCGTCTATGATATGAAAACTTCATAGGGATGACCTTTTTCGTATTTATACGTCGCAGACAAACATGACCTTTTTGTATTCATACGTCGCAGACAAACATGCAAGCAGTTCTGGTTCGTAAAACATTCATGCCACTTCATTAATATGTGTTAGCATCTCACGAAGCACACACTCAGCTAAGTTGGATTCGGTGGAAAGATCCAACAGCGGCTCTTAACGATCATAAACTCAGAATCTAGTTCATGACGCTACACTCATGCAATAAGAACAAACTTAAACACGAAAGAAAACCCTAGAATACGGCTTAAGAAATCGATGAAGGCAGTTTAAGAACATTCAATGAAACTCCCCATAAATCCCCTTAAAGAACACCCAACGAAAGTTTACTACTCAGACATAGATGAAAAAGCAGAAATCGAGATTGATGAATGCATGACTTGAATAAATTGATGAAGAACAAAAAGGGTTCAAGAAGAAATCATTCTCCCTTAAAAAACAAAGAGAAAAACGTGAAAAGAGGTTTGCGGCCGTAAATCATTTTTGAGCACAGAAAACTTATGAAAAGTGTCAAACGTGATACCCAATAAAACCTTAAACATCGAGTATATATAGGTCTTCAAGTCCTCATGGGCGTCACTTAGGTCTTGGCTTGCATTTGACGGCTTTGTGTTTGAGTTGGGCTGTAAATAGGCTCGAGATTGTCGAGTGAGCTGGTCGGGCGAGTGAGGGGTCGTGGCGCGGCCATGACTCTTCTGGATTGGTTATGGCGCGGCCACTTTGCTACTTTCGATGCTTAACAGACCTTCTTTCTTCTTTTGTATCTTGAGATCCAACCGTGAGATTGGCCTCAAACTACCTCGAGGTGAAAGACAGTAGATGAGGCTATCTTCTCTCCAAAAATTAGCTTGATCTCGTGGTGAGAAAGTCTCCATCTGATGTTGAACATATGTATTCGAGCACGTATCCCGAAAATGTTCGTTTTGCTTCAAAATATGAATCTTTTGCTAAGCTACCTGATTAGAATCTTGAACATACAAATACTCAAAATCTAATGTTTATGCATTAAAACCTTAGTAAAATGTTTATTAAAGCATACACTTATGATATTAAAAATGGACAAAATATACATGTTATTATCCCATGCTCTCACATCTCTTCTGGTGTAATCTCCGGATTTTGTGATTTATGTGGCTAAGCCGGTGGATTTAACACTCGGGAATGGCAGATGCCTTGGTCGCGATGGTGACGTGTCTCGTGCTGGTTCTTCATGCCATTTTCCTGAACAATAATCCAATTCAACACGAAAAATAGATCATTTCGCAAAATAAAAATCTACGCAGGGTATAATTTAACTTAATTTTTAGCTAGACCATTAAAGTTTTCAAAAATTTCAACGTTTAACTATTGTTCGCGAAGTTTCGGCAAATCACCAATTGTGAAAATTCGGATTTTAATGAAATAAAATTATTTCTAACCTGAATCAAATCACAGATAAACCCAACATCATTATTCCATCATTGAATCATCAACATGAACCATTAATAATCTAAAATCAAACTCTCACATGTTCTTCACAAAAAACAAAATCAAATTTTCTACACAAAATCTAAAAATTCGAATTCTCGTAAATTCTAAGCATTACCAAGCATGATTCTTGCATAAGGTAACTCCTTAAAAATTCCAAAACAAGTTTCTCAATCAAATTAAGCAATAACACACAAACTCCCTTTTTCAATTTTCATCACCTACAGAAAAATTGAAAATCGAAGGTCATACCTTTGCAGATCGGAGATGAGACTGGTATAGAAAGATATATCTTAAAAATCTAATGAATATAAGCTCAAAAATCACTCTAATCGGTTCAAAAACGATCACCAATTGATCGATCCAAGTGATGGTTCGATCGCTCGGGTTTTGTGATCGATAGGTTGAAAACGTCGTGGGTCGGTTGGTAAGTCGGTTGGGATATTCCAGGGACATCTGGTCGGCCTGAATCGATCGACTATCCGACCTGAGTGGGTCGTTTTCTGGGTCGATTCAAGGTGAAATTTCTCTGCTTGCTCTATTTCGTCATCAGACGTACCTGTCTTCAGTATTTTGAGCATAACTTTTGAACCACCATTTTGATAGACTTCAAACCACATGGACATGAAAGCTAACATATGTGGCTATCTTGAGTCCAAATTTCAGGAAGATCGCACCGTCTGAAGATCTTCATTCAATGGCAAATTTCTGGTATTCAGAAGCTTTCAAACTCCAAAATATCCAAAAACGTCTCTTTTGAGTTCAAAATGCTTAAATTCCCTGCTAAGACTCTTAAAACTCAATATACATTACAAGTGTAGATATAAAGCCAAAACCAAATTATTTTTTTATTGAAAGTATATAAAAATAGTATAGAATAGTAGCAAAATACGGAGTATATCACTTCGCTTTTCCCCTAAACTTATATTTTGCTTCGGAATATGAAATGGATGGCGTCTAAACTCTCATAAACGAACCATGCTTTGCCTCTAATGATATTTTTTCTCTTTCCCGTTGATCTAAATACTTGGGGATATCGCATCGCAGGTTTTCTAGGTACCGCCTAGTCTAGTACTTAATCATGAATGAGTTGTTACTAGGGATAGCGTAGAAGCACACTGTCGAACTCATCAATGATTTACGTCATCATTCCTTAAAAACATAGCATATATATTGAAATACATCATACGATAAGTTCTTAAAATAAAATTCATGAAAATCGGCTCAAATAAAATCCAAAAAAAAAAGAAAGCATTAGTAATGGATAAATCTGCTAAGTTACATGGGCTTCCAACTCAAAACCAACTTGCAATAAGTGGATTGGCCCATGCCCCTTATATATTACTTAAGACCCCTATCAACTTTCGATGTGTGATATATTCCCTAATACGCCCCCTCGAGATGATTGCTCTTGGCCATTAATCTCGGTATGTTTGGGCATGGATCGACGGACCATCTTTGGGTTACATATCGATGATGGATCGGGTTGGATTGCGTGGATCGGGCTCTGATACCATGTTAAATTACATAGGCTTCCAACTCAAAACCAATTGGTAATAAGTGTATTGGCCCATACCTCTTATATACTCTCTCTGTTCCTTAAAGAAGGTATTTATGAGTTTTTCACACATATTAAGAAAATTTTACAAAAGACTTTTCTAACCTTGTTTTATTAATTGTTACTTAAGATATTCTTTAAATAATAAATATTATAAGGGCAAATTAAGTAAAAATTGACAATAACACCTAGAAAATTGAAAACTGCTTTCTTTTTGAAACAAATTTTTTTTTCTAAAACTACCTTCTTTTAGGAACAGAGGGAGTATTACTTAAGATCCTTTTCAACTTACGATGTGTGATATATTCTGTAATAAAATCTTCCTCCCGACTTAAATCACACTGTCCCCAATGTAAAAAAATTGGTAAAAAAATGTGATAGACTCGACAAAAAGAAAGATAAAAATGAAAGAAAGGTAAAAAGATAGAGATAGGATTGATGAACTAGCATCTTCTGCTGGCGGGCGAAGTCTCACTGAAGCTGAAGTGCCTTGAGCGCGGGGTCACTTCAGGTAAAAGGTGCGGTAGAGATGGGTGCGCGTGTAAAGGAGGAAAGACGGTGACCTCTTTTTGCACCTGCTTCCCTTTTAACTTTCTTAGCTAAGAGTCGACCAATGGTAAGAGGAAACCGCGTGATAAATCATAAATGGATAGTACTCGTAATCATGAGAAACCCACTGCGGCATGCTCGATAAATCGCAGGACTATAAATACGGAAGGAAAATGATACGCTTAGGACGGATCTAGCTTATAGACTATGGAGCACGTGCCCCGTAGATTATTGAATCTTTTGTATTATAATTCTAATTATTGATTAATTCGATTAATGCCTTAGTCTTAATTTCTTGTTGTTTTTTTGCTCTCTCAATTAAATATTTTTTTTCTTTTGTTTTTTCCTTTTTTCCGCCACTAATATCAAAAACTTTTTTAACTGATATTTTTTTTTTTTTTTGTCGACAGCCTCAACTCTTAGAACGGTTCAGAGATCCAAACCGGTGGAGTTGAGTTTACATAATTCAGATAATAAAGGTAGTCTCGAGCACTCCGTGCCAACTTGTCTGCCTTTGTGTTTTGAGCGCGTGGGATATGCGAGATTGAGAAGAAAGAAAACTCTTTCCTGCTAGTCTCGTATTCCTCCAGGTGTAATGCGAAAGCTGGCCATTCTTCTGGATTAGACACCATCTTCACCAATTCAGAACAGTCTGTAACGAAAGCCATCGCCGATCTTCTTGCATCGAGCATACAATGCATAGCCCATATCAATGCTTCCAACTCTGTATGTAAGGGAGAAATGCTCCGTCGTACATTTTTTACCCCCATCAAAGTGACATCAGAGCCGCCCCCTTGGCAATACCATCCTAACCCTGCATTCATGGCGTTTTCCTTCCAAGAACCATCCGTGTAGCATGTTAGCCCATCGTGTATCCGAGACACCAATACTTGTGCCTCATGCTGTTCAATTATTTATGTATCATCGACTTGTGCCATCTCCCATGAAGTTGCCTCTGCTTGTGCAATTCGTAACACATCTCGGGGATCCCGATCGATGTTCGAGAATAATTTATCGTTTCTCGCTTTCCAAATGTACCAAAGTATCCATGGAAACACAGTCATTTCATCTGCTTGTGGGAGCTCCCAAAACAAATATGCCATATTGGTGTATAGACCCTCTGTGGGAAATCCGTGTGTTGGTGTAGGGATCACCGAAATTGCCCACACTTGTAATGATGGTGGACATTCAAATAGTGTATGATTGATAGTCTCCCGGTCCGCGCCACATCTACCACATTGTGGATCACAGTTGATACCTCGATTGCGTAATCTATCCATAACCGAAATAGAACCCGAAAGTATTTGCCATAAGAAATGCTTTATCTTTGGTGGGCATTTAACCTTCCAGGCATGACCTTGTAAGTGACTTATGTCTGGTCCATAAAACCTTTGTGTGTTTCCATTAGTGGGAAATTCCTGTTCCGTGTTGTATCCAGACTTGACCGTGTATCTTCCCGTTTTTGTAAAGTGCCAGTTTGATAAATCTGGCCTCATGTCCTTAATAGTAGGGATTCCAATGATTAATGGTATATCCTCCGCAACAACGAGTTGTTTAATGAGCGGTAGATTCCAAGTTGAAGTTATAGGGTCAATCAGTTGATTGACTGTCAGCTCGGGGTAAAAATTATACCCTTTGCATGTTGATGATCTCGGGCGAGGAGCCAGAATCCATGGGTCATTCCATACCGAGATAGAATAACCCGAACCAACTCTTTTGATGAGCCCTTTTTGTACCAGAGATCGAGCCGATATAATACTCTTCCAACCATATGATGCAGAGTATGAACGAATAGGATCCAGAGGACCGGCATTCCGGAAGTAGCGCCCCTTGAAAACTTTCGCAAATAAAGACTCCGGATAGTCAATAAGACGCCATAGTTGTTTGGCTAATAGCGCAGTATTGAAATCCTCAATTATCCGAAAACCAAGTCCACCTTCCGATTTACGCCTACATAATTTTTTCCATGCCAACCAGTGCATACCACGTGTTTGGCCACTAGTGCTCCACCAAAACTGTGAAACTGTACTAGTAAGTTTTGTAGTAATCGTCTTGGGCAACCGGAAACATGACATTGCATATGTCGGCACCGCGGATGCTACAGACTTGATCAAGACCTCTTTCCCTCCTTTAGAAAGCAAACGTGATGTCCATCCATTTACCCGTTTTTGTTGGCGTTCAATAAGAAAATTAAAAATTTGAGTTTTAGCTCCGCCTAAACTCTCTGGGATCCCTAGATAAGTTCCCATTCCCCCAACATTCAATATCCCTAATGTTCCATGGATCTCCGTCCTAATTGTCGCATCAACCTTGTGACCAAACTGTACCGATGATTTGGCAAAGTTTATTTGTTGCCCCGACACTGACTCATATTGTTTCAGGATATTGAGCAGCACTAGTGCTTCCTCCTTAGTTGCCTTGCAGAAGAATAAACTATCATCCGCAAACAACATATGGGATACCGGTGGGCATGCACGAGCTATCTTCATTCCTGTGATTAATTTCCGTTGTTCCGCCTTTCCCATGTTTGCTATCAAAACTTCTGTGCAGAGAATAAAAAGATATGGAGATAAGGGATCACCCTGCCTAAGCCCCCTGTGTGGTATAATCTTTCCTCTGGGCTGGCCATTGATGAGAACTTTGTATTGTACCGACTGTATGCACCACATCATCCACGTAATCCATCTTTCTGCAAAACCCATTTTCCGTAGTAAATGCTCTATGAATGGCCATTCGATGCGATCATACGCTTTGCTCATATCCGTTTTAACTGCCATGTACTCACTCTTACATGATTTGTTAGTACGTAAACCATGGAACATCTCTTGTGCTATCAGAATATTGTCTGAGATTAGTCTCCCAGCCACAAAAGCAGTCTGAGTTTCCGATATGAGTTTTGAGAGCAGCCGTCGCAACCGTTGACACAAAACCTTAGAAATAATTTTATATCCCACATTGCATAAACTTATAGGTCGTAGTTCCGTCATTCTTGTCGGTCGCTCTGTTTTCGGAATCAGACAGATATTTATCATATTTAGTCTCCAATCAAAAACACAAGTAATTAGAAAATTGTTAACCATTTCCACCACCTCCTGTTTGATGATATGCCATGATCGCTGGAAAAATAAAGCCGTCATCCCATCCGGTCCTGGGGCCTTTTCGGGATGCATCATAAACAAAGCCGTTCTAACCTCTTCTTCTGTTGCTGGTTTTGTTAAATCATCATTATCGCTTTCTGTTACCTCCGTTTTAATTACCTCGAGAGCCTCCACAAAAGTTGTTGGAGCTGTGGAGGTAAATAGTTCATCAAAATAGTCCACCGCAACCTTTTCGATTTTATTTGCACCTGCCACCCAGACGCTCTCATTATTAAGTAATCCCACTATTCTATTTATAGTTCTCCGTTGTTTTGTCGTTGCGTGGTAGAACTTCGTATTAAGGTCACCATTTCTGTGCCATAAATTCCTACTTTTCTGTTGCCAAAATTCTTCCTCATCCCTATACGCTTCCTTAAGTTTCCGAGTGATTTATGTGAGTTCCGCTTGTGTACGTGAATCATCACATTGAATTTCTTCTAGTGCCCGTTGTAATTCCTCTATCTTGTCTTTCCCATATAGTCTGTTTTCCTGCCTCCATTTAGAGATTTCGTGTCTGCAATTTGCGATTCTGTCCACTAGTGTAAGGCCCTCCCGCCCGTTTATTTGCAGCCAACCACTCTCTATCAAATCCATTAATCCGTCTTTACCAATCCACCGTTTATCAAACCGGAACTGCTTCTGTTTTTTTGGTATTTGTGCTTGGATTGTAGCCACTATTGGTCGATGATCTGATCCCACCATTCTTAGATATTCCACATATGAGTGCGGAAATAAATCATGCCATTCCTCTGTTGCTAAAGCCCTATCTAACCTACATCGAACCGTTCCGCCACTTCGCCACCCCCGCCATGATAATTTGTTTCCTTTATTTGGGAAGTCCAATAGTCCACAATTGTTAATCATATTATTAAAATCGACAAAAGTGGATGCTTGTCTTAAAGTACCCCCTTGTTTTTCATGATTGCCAGTAATCTCATTAAAATCTCCAATTAAAACCCATGGTTCCGTTCTGGTTGTACCCATTCTCGTAAGTCTCTCCCAGACTTGATTTCGTAACTTTGGAACTGGATCACCGTAAATAAACGTGAAAAAAATCTTTTTCCCTTCGTAAGTTGCCTCAATATCAATAAGCCGTTTGTTTGCAAATAAAACTTGAACATCATAATCATTATTATATAATAAAGCAAGACCACCACTAGATCCATACGGATCAACCGTATACAACTTATTATAACCGAAATGAAATTGAAATTGTTGTACAAAAGCAAAACAATTTTGGGTTTAAATTTCTTCCAAACCTCGCGCAAATAGCTTATTGTATACCGATTACCCATACCCTGACAATTCCAACTAAGTATCCGCATTAATGATTTTCTTGTAATGTTCCCGAACCATAGTTCGGTATAGGGATCTTTTCCCCGGCTCCACCTGAATGACAACTCCCGAAAGACCATTATTTCTCAATAATATATTCAGATCTGTCATCACAATTCTCTGATCTATAATTATTTTCAAATCTGCATCCCAAGGCAAGAAACGAATTATGTAACTGATATCCCGAGAACAGAATTTTAATTGATCCGCTATAGTTAGTTGATTACGAATATGAAATCCCCTTGTAAACAAAAAAAACCTGGTTACCTCAACTCTTTCCAATGTATCAAAATTGCCGTGAACCCATATTTCCATTATATTGAAACTCCTGTATTGAAACCGCCAACCAAATAATTGTGTGTTTGCCTTAGAGATCCCAACGAAAAATCGGACCACCATTGATGATGCCATGAATCGAGGAGATCGAGACATCTGCATCCGTATTTCCACCACAGTAATCAAAAACCTTTTAAACCATATGAGCCATGAATCCGCCATTTCTAATCCAATTCTCAATTCCGAATTAAGACTGTAAACATTGATCTTATTGGATCTCTTCAACTTCATATCTCTATTCGAATCCGCCATGAGTGTGTGTCGAGATCTACCATCCGTAGACCAGAATCCTAGAGAATACCGATTCCAGAAGCTGGTCCTATCTCCAATCCAAATTCGTTGTTCCCGAAAATCCTTTGGTTGGATCCCCTCATTAATCCTCCATCCTCTCCCATTTTCATATCCATCGGGTTCGATAAATTCCGACCAAACCCCAATCAAGATCACTTGAAGGCATACACCATAAAGACTCTTGAAAACCGATTGCCAGATAATTGAGGTCTGTAAATTTCCTAGGATTCCGTTACCATAGCCAACAATTGCCCAAATAACCAAAATAATTACCGTGTTGAAATCCTCGTAATTCTTCACCATCCTTACGAGAATGCCGTCGTCATTGCCGCAAAACACACCTGATAATAAACCGTATATCTGCTTCTCTTCACTAAGGATGATGATGAGTGAGGGAAACCGTTTGAAGCCCAGAGAAACCGTGAAATCAAGTGCCATTTGAGTCTTCAAATCTTCATCAACGCCAGAGTCTCCTCTTTTGTAATTCTTACTTTTCGTTTGGTCGGTTAGTGAGATAATCGATTGAGGCTTCCCGCAAGATATCCGACTTTCTCCGATCAAAACCCAGTAATAGCTCTCTCCCGATCTGATGTCTCTCCGAGAGATGAAACCAAAGTTGCCGAATACCTCCAAATCTTTGATTTGTCTCTCCTCAATCCAAAGGATAAGCAAGAGACCCGGTTCCACCACACAGATCCATAATCCGATAACTCTCACCACCATCCAAATCAAGATGGGAGTAGTACCGTATTTCCATAACCAGAGTCGATTCGGAAACGAATCTGAGTTATGATCCTTCCAAGTATCAGTAGATCTCCGCCAAAATGCTAATGAGATCTGGTCGGTAATTGAATTTCTCCAACACCATATTGTTGCCTTCCGATTCCCAATCCCAGTCAGATCCGTAAGAACCCAATCATATAGCGATTGATAAACCCAAACGTGACTCAGATTTTCATTGCCAAAAAGCTTTGTCATCGTTACTCAACGATTCGCCGCCGCCATCGGGCGCAAGTCTTTTTAATAGTTTCTTAGACAATAACTGATATTTATTATCCCAATTTTAATTTACTTTTTCCCCTGGTTTTTTCTATTTTGTATATGTCTTAAAGAAAACACTATTCTCCATTGATGAATAAACTTAAAATCTAATACAAAATTCTGAAAAACTAGTACCATAACTCTTTTATGGTGCCCCGGCCAAAAAGTTTCTACATTCCCCTGAATACGCTTAACATCTTCGTTAAAAGAAACAGTATATGTAATTAAACCTGTCTATATAATATAGAAAATTGAAATCAGCATAGAAGCACATGGGAGCGGTGATTGGTTTCTGACACCGGCTCGCTAATCCAATAAATGCGTTGTATTTTAAGGTTGGAAAGAAACTAAATAAATTGCATCGCTATAATATGAATAATTGTGTAGTTTGAACGAAATGAAAACAATAATATTCAAAGAAGAAAAAACAATAATAGTGTTGCCTGCGTAAGACGCGGTTCTACCTTGACTTCCTTATCAAGGAACTTTAATACTCGTTGCTTTTCGTCGGCTTGACTTTGAAAGGGGCAGCAACCAAAGAAGCATATGAGGCCACCTTATTATATCTCTTGACTTATTTAATTTCTGCAAAGCAATTTTATGCATAATGTCAGAGTACCAAATCTTTGATTTTTTTTTTGTTATGATAAAAATACCAAATCTATTATCTATCCAATTAATAATTTGTATGATATGGTATTATCATCATTTTTTGGCGTGTATCTAATCTTTCAATATCAAATTTCATATATTTTCTTCATCCATAATATATGTAGAAAATGAAATGACATACTAAAATTAATTGATATTTTGTCGTGCTTTTATCAACTTTAAAATATTTGTTTGGAGAGAATTGAAATAATTCATTCATGTATCATGGAATGTTTTGTATAGTGTTTATCTAAGTGCGGAAGAATAAATTATCTAAAGATGAAACTCTTTAAAAAAAATTATCTAAAGATATACGTGTGATCAGTCCTGTATGTGATATACGATCCTTTCAAAGATACTAAACAATCATGTAACATACGATCTTTTGAAATATACTAAACAGATTGATAAGTGCTTTACAAACTTTACAAAATAAAAAAAAAACTTTGAAATTGATCTAATCAAGTTTTAAAATTTTTGACTTTCCTTTTATTACTCACATCCAAAATATTAATTTTTATTTTATTTTATTTTATTTTTTTAGCTGTACAAATTTTTTTTTTTAAAGCATATAATTTTAGATTTTCCGAAAATTTTATATTTTACAGCCAAAATAGTACATCATTAAAATCTACAGTCACAGCAAACAAAACATACAATCATATTTTTACCGCCAAAACATAAAGTTACAGATGTTACCAATAAATCCCTTAAAAGAATATTGCTTTATTGCTACGACCCTTAATTTAAGTCTTGTTTTAATACTTTGGACAAAACACTAGATCAGAAGCTTTTTAATATTAATGATAAAAAAACAAATTTCAATGGATTTTAAGCATTTCAAGTTCAAAAATGTACTCAAGAATGATACCACTCGTAGAAATTTTCAAACGGAAAAAAACTTAGGTTCCATTTGAGTTTTGTTAAACAATGTGGAAATGTATGTTTTCATTTTGGTCTTCTTTGTTTCTGTATTTTATATCTTCAAACCCAGAAATATTTAAAATACATGATACCTACAATCTTTAACAACAATATATATATATACATGATACCTACAATGGCTTAAACCCAACATGTTTATAGAAGAAGTTGTTCAATAAACTTGTGTCAAATTCGAACCATTTTTAAACAAAGGCTCTATTGCCATGCGGCCCATGCCAATGTTCATGCATGGTCGCATGCTCGCAAAAAAACGCACTTCTTAGCTTAACATTTTGCCACCGCATTCTTTTTCTTCATATTGTACGATTAAAGGCACTTTTATGAACCTGGACCCCACAAACGAACCCATTTCCCGCGTCTCCCTATCGTCTCCTTCCCTTGACCTTCCTCTTCTTTTCATAAACTCTAAAGTCTTTTAAATATTCCCAGCAAATCATATCCATAAAACGTCACAAGACTCACAACCTCAAAACCCAAAAAACAAGCAATTAAAAAAAGAAATCAAAGAATATGAAAAGCGCTGTGAAGAAGCTACTATGTTGCGGAGCCAAGAGCTTTTCCCAGAGAGCGAGTTTACCAAAGGAAGGACGAGTCCGAGTCTATGTCGGGAACGACAGAGACACGCAATGTAAGTTAGAGATGGATGCTGATTTCTTGATCCACACTTTGTTCGAGGAACTCCTCCGGTTTTCTGAAGAAGAGTTCGGTCACTCATACGATGGTGCTTTGAGGATCGCCTGCGAGATCAACGTTTTCTTCAACTTGATCCATTTCCTTAAATCCACTTCTCCTTCTCCTCATCACATTGTTAATGACATTGTTTTTTGAAGATGATCGCTTCTTCTTCTGCCTTCTTTTGGTTTCTTTATTAAAGAATGGGAGAGGTTTTATTCTAATTTTTTAAAATTATTTATGATTTGGGAGTGAAAGACAATGGGATATATATATGTAGGAATGGGTTGCATCTCGATCTGAATTATTTTTCTTTCTTTCTTGGGAAATTGATACATGGTTTAATGTTGTAGGGTTAGTTTTGTGGATCAAAGTTATATGATGAACTTTTTTTTTCCATCAAGTGACAATGGCTCTTCAATGCATGGAAACCGAATCTTTTGTTTTTAGCATAAATTCTCAATTTTTGTTCATGATTTACCATATTCCATCACCATATGTTTGGTAATATTCCATTACTTTGCGGGATGGTGCATTGGATGAACAAATATTATATTCATTCACCAATTTGCTTCTCGCAAGTACGATTATGCAATATGGTGTTTTAGCTTAATATGCTTTCCTAAGTTCGATTTTCATTAGAAAAAAAAACCTCGCAGCACGCTGGATAATCGATGTTTGTATGGTTTTGTTGGTAGGTACGTATGTGTCTACCTCTTGAATTAGTCGAGAGATTTAAATGGACTGAAGTTAGACAGAACTTAATTTCTGAACCCCAATAAAATGGTTACCCTAAATCACTCAAAGGTATTGTAAAATAATCTTTCCTTGTGGTCAAATTTTATTGTAAGGACTTTCGGTTGGTATTGGGAGGAAAATAACAGAGACTTTTCCTTGAAACAGTCAAGAAAAAAAAAACATATATATAATAGCTAAGACAACTATAATTTTAGTCACATTCGATTTGAAATATAATTAAATTAAATTGAATTACAGCTAATATAACAGGACTTACTAACGGGGTGAATCATGAGGCTCTCACATGCCTTGGGACTTCAAGATAATTGTGCAATATCCAAAACCAATCATCATCTTTCATATGTACTCTAACTGGGAGATAAAGGCTAAACTAAGAAATTACTTTTTTTTTTTTTTTTTTGGTTATCTGGTTAAATATTAATAAGGGTGGAAAGTTTACACCAATTAGCCATTAGCAAACATAGAAGAAGGATTAGCTGAGTACATAAGCAGTCACTCTTTTTTTTTTTTTTAAGCGTTGGTTATATTGAAAATAAGCAATTTACATTTAAGCCGGCAAGGATCAAAATATTTACGGAGTCAAAAGCCGGCAAGGATCGGAGTCCTAGAGAGAAACGTTCAAACGAGAGAGAGACAAACCAGAAGAAAACAATAACTTAAACTACAAAAAATGATTAAAGAGAAACTCAAACTAACATTCATAGTTAAGAAACTGTGGAGCCAACGTGGAGAAGAGCTAATGACAGGGTGTAACTTTTTACCCAGAATTTATCCGATCATCTAGCTGCAAGTGCATAGGATGCTATCGTAATACTTAGAGCATTTCGTATCATAATTGTATTTTTCATTGCAAAATGCAATTGAATTTCTCTCCAACCTATAATTGCATTTTCTATGTCAAAAAAAATATTTTTAATATATTTTTCTTTTTCTATTTTATTAATAATTGTTAATTATACATATTTTCTTTAAAATTTATAAATTGACTCTTTTTTTTTTTTTTTTCAAAATTTCCATAAATTATGATATTCTTGAAATTTAATTACGTCTTGAAAGAATTGATGGAAGAAAAAAACTTTTGTTTCAAGATTTGAACTCGATAGAAGATCTGAATCTTCGTATATATGTTCAGATTGAACAAACCCGGATTTTACGAAAAATGGCTCAACAACAACAATATCAACAAGGTCCTCCTCAATCTGCTTCATTTGAACATTTTTTGGTGATTTAAGTGGATTCAGAAGCGATTTACCGGCGTATTAACTTATTAAGTCACCAATTATTATTGTACTAGATTTATTTTCTATTATTTTTAATTTCAGTACTTTTTAATTATTTTTAATTTAGTATTATATTTTTATATTTTCTATTAAATAATGTTATTTGCATTTAAATTTTATATATTAGAGTGTTTTAATATTTATAATCATAAATAAAAATCATCATCAAAATAATTATTTATAACTGTAAAAGTAAAAGTATCTAAAATTTGAAGGACTACATTATAAATAAAAAAGTTCAATTGCAAAATGGAATTGAAAATGAGATGGTTCCATAGTTGAAACCAAAAATTGCATTATACCATTTTGCAATTGAAAATGAGATTGGGTTGGAGCAGATTTTACTGCAAAATAGAATTTGACACCAAATTTGGTATAGGGTTGGAGATGCTCTTAGAGATCGAATCCACATAGATTGATAGTACAAAATATTATTTGGATTGTTGTGAGCAATGAAACTAGAGCAATACAAATGAAATGAAATGAAATGAAATGAAATGAAATGAAATGAAATGAAATTTAATTCAATGAACTAAAACGTTGGGCTTCGGAGAATTCTTAGGGGTCGCATATTAATCTATACATGCATTTAGAAAGGTAAATCTAGCGAAGTATTCCAAACTCATGTACCCTTAAAAGTATAATCAACCGTACTCTCATACGATGATGATCACTTTAACTATCAACCTACAACCATACTCTCGTACGCTGATGCAAATTGAAAGATAAGCAGTAAGAATATGATTTGATATGTTCATTCGATTCATAACATCAAACTCTCGCCGGTTAAAATCGAACTCATCTATGCAGATCGAATCAGATAATCTCGTGGTGTTCAAGCAAAACCAATCTAGATCAATCGCAAGCTAGCTAAACAAGTGATATGCAATAATAACAAATATAGACAAAGAACTCATACTAAACTCCTAAATCCTAATCATTCATTCCTATTTATCAAGCCATGAATCCACTTTGAAAGCGCTAAACCCAAAAACCACTACTCGCGCATATGAAATGAGATCATAACAGTAGAAACAAGAGATTACATAAGTAAAAAGGATTTTGAAAACTTCTCTATATCAAGATACAAAGATGAAATGGTCTCCTTTGAACAAATTAGCAAAAATCAAATAAACTATGAAACTATGAAATCTTTTTGGTGGCTATGAAGCTCTCTGCTCCTTGCTTTTTTGTGGCTCTTATGATGCTTATACAAGTGCCAGAGTCGGCTAGAGCGAATTTTCTTGATTCAAGACGAAATCACTAAATAAATGGAAAATTTCCATCATAAAACGTCTTTGATCGATCGATTCAAGTAGTGGTTCGATCGATTGGGTCTTCGGTTCGATTGATCCAATTTGACTTGGATCAAGTACGCGGTCGATTGAATCATTACAGGGGCTTCTAATCAAACTGGATCGACCTCTCGATCGACCAAGGCATGTCGATTGGGTTGGGTCGATTCAAGTTGATTTTTTTCTGCTTGCTCCATTTCATCACCATATGTACCAGTTTTCAGTAGTTTGAGCATAATTTTTGATCCAACCATCTGATTGATTTCAAACCATCTGGAGATGAAAGCTAACGGTCTTATATATATTTTGTCTAAATTTGGGGATGATATGATGGTGGAAAGTTTTACATCTGATGAAAAAACTGTCGAATCTCCGAAATGCCCGAAAACGTGAGATTTGCTCAGCAAGACGTCGGTACCTATGTGAGCTCCAACCATATCGTCACTCAAATAAACACATATGGATATTCACAAGAGCAAACAGTTGAACAACCAAACAGCCACCACCCCACCAGAGACCGAAACAAGAACGATAGTCTAAAAATTTCCAAAAAAAATGGTATCCAACCCACCGAAGACGACGAGAGCAGACATAGGAGATGAGTCGGAGCCCAATAACCACCGCCACGATTTAATATGATACGTCATCTTAGAGAGACAAAGCCAGATATTCAAGACATATCGGCGAATACCCAGCCACAAGGAACAACGCAAAAACCAAATTAGATCTGAATCTAGATATGTTGAGCCAGAAGCGAGAACAGAGAAAACTGATATGTGTAGACCAACCTGAATTGGCACTTCCATCTTCACTGAGGCCAAGACTTCTAGAATATATCAGAATCTACGACCGCTGACGACCCAAATTCATCAATAGCCCCTTTCTCTCCCACCAATGCCAAATATAAAGTCTCAAAATTCCTAGCTCAGCGAAAAAAAGAAAGAAAGATACACTACAAGAAAACATGCGATTTACGATGGCAATAAACCGTCGCAAACGACCAACAGATTTGTAATGGATTTACGACTAGGCAAAAGGTTGTCGCAATTCTCTTGCAAAAGTGTGAGGCAAGTCGTCGTCGCAAAACTGTCACAATTTTGCGAGGTATTCACGAGTGAATTGCAGTGGGGCACATGTCAGTCGCAAATTCCTTGCAATTTTGCGATGAATTTGTGACGAAAAAGACCATTAGCAATATTTGCGAGGTAATTGCGAGGGTTCTGGAATTAGATAGAGCATGTTTTTGACTGGTCGCACCTAACTTTTTGCGAGTAAACCTTCTGTCGCAAATTACTCGGGAAGTCATCGCACATCTCTCGTAAATGACAACATCTCGCAAATCTCTCACAATTTTTCCTCGCAAAAACTTTTGAAATTCTATAAATAGTCCAACATGAGATGAGAGTTTCACACATTATCAAACACATAGAAAACATAGAAAAAGAGAGAAAAAAAGATTTTAAGTGTGGAAGTTATAAAAAATTATCTTTGGAGCATGACATATATGCATTACAATCGTGGATGTACAATCAAAAAGATACAGAGACCGTTGAAGGGACGAAACAGTATCAGGACGGATTGAGTGAATTCTTGTACCAGGCGACTAACCAACCATTTGCGAGAAACACAATAAAATATTTTGTCCATGTAGAAAGTGAAAAAATGAGTCATATTTAGATATTGATACTATGAAAAGGTATCTATATAGTATCTATATAATAGAGGATTTAAGTTGAATTCATACGTATGGTTTTCACATGGAGAAGGTGCATGAAGTAGTAGTACGAGTCAGGGGTTTGAGCAGCCTATTTATAATACTAATTATGATTATGGGCATAATATATTTGGAAATTATGATCAATGGTATCAACAGGGGAATAGGTTTCATGATATGGTTATAGATGCATTTCATGAAACTACAACAACTTCATTTGTTGATAATAGTATAGAGGTACCTAATATAAAATGGTTTAATGATATGTAAGAAGCTGCAAAACAGCCCATCTACAATGGATGTAGAAAAGGACAGTCTAAATTATCACTGTCATCTAAAATGATGACGAGTAAAAGTAATCATAACCTAATTGAGATTTGTATGGATTCGTGGACTGAACTAATTAAAGAGTATTTGCCTGATGATAATCTTTCTGCTAAGAATTACTATGAAATACATAGGTTCGTTGTGGGACTATGATCATATTCATTGATAAATCATCTTCCTAAACAAATCCAAATCCTCTAAAACAAAAAGCAAAAACAAATGCAAAACAAACATGAAAGAATCAAGCTCCAACAATTGCATTTGAAAATACCCTTTTCTTTTGGTTTACATATGGTGTTTGATCCAAAGCTCATTTTCAATCATCTTAAATCAAAACCGTTCAATCATCTTAAATCAAAACTGTAGCTCAACAAAAACTGAATCGCAAGCTCTCTAGAAGATGATGGAACATGAAAAGAATAGCCATGGAGAGAAAGAAAACTTAAATAAAGAGACATGGAGTTAACTTTGGGATTTGTTGATTTACTGCGCGATGATTATGTTGAAAAAGATCGAAATCGCGGTATCTTTTTACGAAGAGTTAAGGATCAGGCGAAGAAAAAGTGGAAGATTAATGGTGGTGTCTTCTCAGGTGAATCAGCAAAAAAAAAGAGCCATGGATCCGAGCTGTCTTGAGAGAGAAGAGAGTGTATCATCAGATTAGAGTTTATCGAGTGTTTTTTAAGAGAAAATTACCTAATATAACCCAAAAAATATTAAAAATAGCTAAAATAACATTTCTTTCTTTTTATTACTTAAATAACTTGTTTTTACTACATTTTTCATTATTACCCAAAATATACTTTTAATAAAACTAATTTTAAATCCACTTAATCAATTAAATTCATCTTTAAAATTATAAAATTAATAAAACATTTTTCATTAAAATATATAATCAATATTACACTAAATATTATCTAATTTCATAATATAATTTGTTATCATAAATCGATAACCACAATAAAAACAACTATAAACGTTTTCATCAATAAATATCGCAGAGTATGTCGAATATCCGAAGAGTCTCTCATACATCTGCGGAGTCTGCCGAATATTTGCAGAGTTTACCGAATATTTGCAGAGTCTGCAAAAGCAAATGGTAGAATAGTAGACTGAAATCTAAGTCTATCGATAAGTTTGAAGACTTTCATAATGTCTGCCAAATACCAAAAAAGTCTGCCAAATTCTTGTAGTCTGTCAATTTCTGACAGATTAGAAGATTGAAAGAGTCTGTCAATTTCTGACAGACTGAAGATTGAAATCTAAGTTTTCTAATAAGTTTAGAAGATTTTCGTAAAGTCCGCCAGTAAATTTGGAAGATTTTCGTAAAATTTGCTAGCCCCAAATAGTTTGCGAGATATCCGCAAAATCTACCAAGAAAATGGAAGATTGTAATTTAAGTGTCCGCCTAATATCTGCAAAGTCTTCCATATATTTGTAGAGTCTGTAAAATATTCATAGAGTCTACCAAATGAATGGCAGACTAGTAGACTGAAAGATCAATCCATCAATAAGTTTATCAGACTTTAAAAAGTCTACCAAATATATGTACAGTCTAATATATGTAGAGTCTCCCAAATATATGTAGAGTCTCCAATATATGCAGAGTGCCAAATTTTGGCAGAGTCTACCAAAATTTGGCAGAGTATACCAAATATCGACCGAATTTGCCAAATGAATGCGAGACTAGCAAACTAAAATCGAAATTCATCAATGAGTTTGACAAACTTTGTAAAATCTTCCAAATTCATGCAGAATCTGCCAAAATAATGGGAGACTAGCAGATTATATTATAAGTTTACGCTAAATATCTGCAGAGTATACCAAATATCTACAGAGTTTGTCAAAAGAATGGTAAACTATTATCTATATCTTTTAGGGGTATTTTTGGAAAAAAATATTATTCAGAATTTCTAAAGTTAATAGATTATTTTGGCTATTTCTAATATTTTATAGGTTATTGTAGCAAATCACCATTTTGTAACTTTAGATGAGGATATTTTTTTCTTTTACTTATTTCAAATGCAAATGGTGCATCTCAACCCTTTTTCAGCATCCGAAATGTCCAGAATTTTGAGATACAAAAATATTTGCATCTAGCTATTGTATTTGAACACAAATTTTAAAATGGACAAAACGAACAACATTTGGATTTTGCATCCAAATGCAGTGTCTAAGTACAAAAACGAACAAGGCTTTAATTGATCCAAACCGTTTCTTTGAATCCCAATTAAGGTGTTACCTTATTGTCACAACAATCGGAATCCTTCTCTATTGACACGATCGATAATTTACTTTGTGGATTCTTTGGAAAATATGGAAAAATAGAAATCTCTGAATCTATCAAAAAAGAGAAGTCAGAAGTCAATGGCACCAGGATTTGGGAAAGACAATAAAAGAAGCCGGAGAATGGACAACAAGCTACCAAGATGTCTATGCAACATACTTTAATACGAGAATATCGGAATGTTATTTTTGAAGGTGATAACAAAGATGTGAACGTCGAAAAATAAAATGTGAGCAAACTTATCAATGGTGAAACGATGAATTTTATGGTGTCCGATTGGATACGAGAAATCAAGTATTGGCAAAAAAAGTTAATTTCTGCTAATTTTAAATGGGTTTCAAGGAGTTGCAACAAGACGACACCTGATCAATTAGTAAAAAACACCTCTTCAAATTAATTCTCATTTTTATGGTCCAAGATGTCTTGAATAAATCATCTATGATGACCAAGTTGTTTTCCAATAATGAAAGCAGATGTTTTTTTTTTTAAAGTGATTTATAAACTAAACATAGTAATTCTGCATTGCTAACGTACCATGTTAATAAAACAAAAGAAATAGAATATTAATCCGAGCAACATAACTCTTAATTACTACTTAAACTATCGATAAAAGATGTGTAGTTAGGTTATGTGGATTGTAATTTGAGTGGTAAATCCATAAATGTTTGTTACCAGATATGTAATAGTAATAATGAGCACAACGTGTAAAACTATCTTTACAAGATGAAGAAAGAGAGACCATAGGCCTATTAATCAAACTCTGTTGAGAGGAATCCTATGACTGAGTTGGTGACCAGTTCTACTCTTAGTCCTGTCCACATGAGATATCACTTGCGGCATCGTCATCCCCACCGATACTATAATCTCTGCGATCCAAACAACATTATACGAATGTGATTAGCCATGTTCATTTCCGAAAAAATTGGTGGATTCGGGTCAGGTGCACGGGCTTAAATGTGATCGTTCTCATAAACAAAAAGCTGGTGAAGCATAAATTTTTTAAGACTGACCTATTCCTTCTCGGATCGATAAATTTGGCCTTATGATTTCTTCACTATTCACCAGAAACACATCTCCTATGTACAGATGATTCGTAGGCACATACACACTACACAACTCTTCTTCTCCTTGGTCCATCTGTTACCAGAAAAATATCAAACTATTCTATATGCTGCTTTACTCTCCTCAAGTTATTTTCTTATTACCATTTTTTGTTGCTTAAATAACTTCTTCCCCACTTACCTGAAGTGTCACCGATGATGTGATAAATCCAAATGCGTATTCACCAATACGAGGATGACGGATGATTGCTACCTCTTTAAATGCCGTTGTGTTTTGGTCTGGGAACAAAAATCAAAGGTTAAGAAAAAAGGCAGACTACACATAGCAGCATAAAGTAACTTGTGTATTCAAATCATTGTCTCTAAAACCACATGAATGTATTTGCAAAAACATTTTTGGCTAGAAACAAAGACTAGTTTCTTTACGTGCTCCATTTACACTATGACATATATGTTGGAGAAAAGCAAAAGCTGGGTTTAAAAAGGCGATAGGCGACGGAGGCTACGAGGATGGAGCCTTGCGCCCGGAGCCTAGGCGCACGCCTCGGTAGCCTTTCGTATACGAGGTGCAACTACACACAATGAAACAGGTTAGTACATATGTGATTTTAAAACAAAGATAGATGCAATAAAATAAAAAGTGTAATAGCTTAAAAAAACAAAAAAACGCCCAATCCAATAAAAATTAAAACTTGTTGAGTCTTAAACAAAGAAACAAAAACAAAGAAACAGACTCAAACAGCCAAATCAAACAAAAAGCCAATCCAATCCAACTAAAAATCCAGATCATCATCATACTCAACATCTTCCACAAACGCTTCATTATCCTCATCTCCTTCAAAATGTTCTTCAATGTCATTCTCATCATCCTCATCAATCAATCCCATTGGAGATTGATATGGCCTTTGAGATGCTCTTGGAATTGGAGTGGAGTTCGTGGATGAAGTCCTCCCTCTCTCAGGCTGAGCCTGAGCTCTACTTGAAGATGCTCTTTCAGCCGCTCGGCCTGCTCTAGTAAGGTAACTAGACTCATTAGCTCCTGAAGCCTCGCTTACCAAATCCCATGTTAGATCATCATCATCAAACACTAGATCGACGATATCATCATTCTGTCCATCCATTTTTCCTACCAGCCACTCATTAGAATCGTCAATTTCTTGTAGACTGATGGGATCGATTGTTTCTCTTTTTCTGTAACGTCGTGTCAAAGAGCGATTGTACTTAACAAATACCATGTCATTCAACCGTTCCTGAGCCAATCGATTTCTTGTCTTGCTATGGAGCTGTTGAAACACACTCCAATTTCTCTCACAACCAGTCGCACTACACGTGAGACTAAGAACCTTTATGGCGAAGTCTCTAAGTGCTGGAGTAGACTGTCCATAAGAAGACCACCACTCTGCTGGTGCTTTTGTTGTCCTTTGTCTTACTGCCATGGGAAGAGAAAAGAGTCCTCTCGCTTCTTTAAAGTCTTCCAATTCATGAGTTATCTTATCTTGAGTTGCAATGCTAGGAACCAACCTTTCAATGGTTTTGTATAGACCTGTCACAACCTCTTCACAATGCACCTCAGTCTCTCTATACTGAAATTCTGGATTCAGAAAGTAGCCAGCAGCATGCAGAGGCTGATGGAGTTGACAATCCCATCGCTCATCAATGATTTCAAATGCACGTTTGTAACTTTCTTCTCTGTGGTTGAAGGTCCTAGCAATCGCCTCTTTAGCCCTATCCATTGCTTCATAGATGTACCCCATAGCTGGTTTTTTCTCTCCGTCAACCATCCGAAGCACCTTAACTAGAGGCCCCGTCAACTTGAGTGCATGTAAGACGTTCCTCCAGAAACTGTCTTTCATGATGAACTGTTTCACTTTCATTGCTCCTGCTTCCTTTGGCCATTTAGAATTCATCCATTCTTCAGACGTTACAAAATTCCTCAAATTTTTCTTGTGCTTGTAATACTGCGCAAGTGTGATAAATGATGTAGCAAACCTAGTAACTGCCGGTCTATGCAGATTTCCCTGATTTGTGAATGTCCTCATCATGTTCACAAGCGAAGTATGACCGTAGATGTAGCCATTCATGAAGATGCAATTCCTTATTACAGCCTTCACCGAAGCAATTTGTCCTATATCCTCCAACATGAGATCGATGCAGTGTGCTGCACAAGGAAGCCAATATAAATTTGGCCTTTTGGCCATTAGTAGTTTTCCTACAATAGAAACAAATTACAAATCGAAATTAGATTCAAATAATCAGAACAAGTATAAAATCAAAATCTGAAGAAAAAAAAAACAGAATATGAAAAAAACAGAACATACCAGCTTTCACATAGTTTGAAGCGTTGTCAGTTACCACTTGGACAACATTAGACTCCCCAACTTCATCCACCATCTTATCAAGCATATTAAACAGCAAATTAGAGTCTTTCACAACCTGTGAAACATCAACTGATTTGATGAATACTGATCCCTTTGGCGAGTTAACAAGGAAATTAATGATGTCCTTTTGGACAACAGAATCACGCCATCCATCAGACATGATTGAACAGCCTTTAGTTACCCATTCTGTCTTGTGTTCCGCCAGCTTATTTTCAGTTTCTCTGACTTCCTTCTTCAAAAGAGGAACTCGTAGTTCATACATACTTGGTGGCTTAAAGCCAGAACCGTATTGACCAACTAACTCGAGTGCCTCCTTGAAACTGTCGTGATTGACTGCGTTAAATGGAAGCCCTGCATCATAGAACCACCTTGCAATAGCACTACATGCTTTGTCCCTAAGTTCCTTATCACATACACCAAAAATATCTTTCCTGTCTTTTCTTCCTTTCAGAATATCAGGAGGTGTTGGAGCAAGAAACTTGTCCATTGGACCCCTACGTTTCTTCAAATTAGGCTGACTGGCATGTCCCTGACGTCCCTGACTTCCATGAACTTCAACAACTTCTTCCTCATCATCATTAGCATCGTATTGTGGTTGCTGCATCATTTGAGTTGTGGCTTTAGCTGCAGCTTTTTCAGCCATGAAAAGTCTGATTTCTTCTTTCACACTATCTGGAACTTTAGGACAGACAGTAACATTTCTAAAACCTCCAACCAGATGCTGTTTTGCACGTTGAACTCCAGCTTTTGTGATTTTATCACAAAAGTTACACTTGTGATGACCTTTTGTTGGTAGAGCAACCGAATATTTGTTTACTGGATCAGACGACATGATAAAAAAGAGATAAAAAAGAGAATGGAGAGTAGAGAGGATAGAAGAAAGATGGAAGATGAAAATGAAGAGGTAAGAAGCAAGGGAGGACTCGGCTATAAAAGCCAAAAAAATAAAAGAAAGTATCCGAAAATTAAAGAGTTGCTTTGGAACCATAAAAGAAAGTAAATATAAGCTTTTTAAAGCTAATTATGATGTGTTTTTGGAAATTTACCTTATTTAGGTGAAAGGCGTGGATTTAGTTGAGGCGTGAATCATGGAGAGGCGGGCCGGAGCGAGCGCTTATGCACGCCTTACTGAAATCGCCTCGCCTGAGGGAACAGAGGCGATGACTTTGGAGCCTCACCTCGCCTGCGCCTAAGCGCGCCTGAGGCGCGCCTTTTAAAACCCAGAGCAAAAGCAGTGAAGTGGTGTAGAGAAAGAAACCGCATACAGATGTTCAAATCATACATCCTTACCCGGAGAAATAGCAGTGCTAATTTGTTTAGAAGCTGAATATAGGTGCCTCACAAACGGCATTCGCCTTATAAACTGCTCCCCGAGCCAGAAAACCGTAGAACCCAACCAGGACGAAGCAAATATTCCGACAAAGAAAGTAAAAAGTACAGATGTAATGAACCCAAGTCCTGCAACATACAAAAACGAATCAAAAGATAGATATTACTCTCTGATATGTAAACTGTCGGAAATTAAAGAAACTTTCAAAGAATCGAACTCGATAATTAAGCAAAGAAATCTAGTATAACTGGAGAAGTACAACATACTTGTACAACTAGCTTAAAACTACAAAACATAACACTAACTCTAGCAGTAAGACCAAAACCCTGAATCCTAATCTTCTATTACGAGCTTTTAGCATCTAAAATATTCTCTGTTTTTTCATCTTTACTAAAGCACATAACAATACCATCAAAATTAGAAAGAAGCTGAATACAATACATCAGCTAGGCAGAATAATATAATTAGCTTTCAGTCTTACCAAATATGTCAACACCAAGGCTCTCGTATATAGGACTGAAGAAACCATCAACGAACTGGATAAACCACCAAGTGATGAGGAAGGTAACGGCAACAGGAAAGAGGACGACACTACCACACGCCCAATAAGAAACATAGTTAGACTCAAAGAAGACAAGATTTTAGAAATTAAATCACGAGTATGGAAATAGAAAAATTGTGGTAAGAGTGGTTTTACAATCCAGTCATAAACTTCTTGGACACCCAACTCTGAAGAACAGCATAGCAAGCCTGCTCAAATGCAAAATTGAAAATACATACAAAATTAGAAAATTCTTCAAGTAAACATCTCAATATAGATCCAAAGCTTAGGCTCACTTATACTAGTCATATTTAGCATTTTGAAATGTTACACCGAATTTCACAATTCGTCGTTGTCTTTGATTAACCGCAACTATGCAAATTATAAAAAAATTCAACTCAACATTTCGAAAAAAATCTAATTAAACACAGACATATACAGCAATTAGCTTAACCTTCAAAGTTTAGGAACCCTGAAAGGATCACTTCTACTGTTCATGTTTACATTTGAAATGTTACAATGAGTTTCACAATTCAGAGTTGTCTTTTAACATCAAGACCCTAAAAATTTCTCAAAGACATCACAAAATTGAGAAGGTTTCTGAGAACACGAAACTCTCTTCATCAGCATAATTTGTTTTTTCAACAAATTTCAAATTGATAGAGATAATTAGTTGTGTATCCCAAATTTCATATCCCCCATACATTGTTTCACTGTGGTCTTCAAAATTCAAATTTCAGAGCAACAAGGTCGAAGTTGATTTATAAAAATTCTTCTACCTTTCTCTAATTCAACCCAGAATTAGTAAAGAGTAAGCACAGAAACCATCAATCACAGAAACATTCGATCAATAAAATCGCTACAGGTTTCGGATTTGAAGCATAACCTTGCGAGTAGAAGAATTTGGAGAGTTTGGCGGAGACTTGAGAGCATCTTCGGGGTCTTGAGGAGTGAGTCCTTGACTGAGCGAACTCGTCGTAGCTTCCTTGTCTTCAGCCATCTCTGCCCACGAGCCGGTTGAAGTTGGTCTCGTCTAGTTTTGAGCGGCTAAGTGAAGGGACGAATCCGAGTCGGAGACGGACCAGTTCTTCGATTATTTTTACATTATCGGATCTTTTGGGTCTACTTTGAGTCACCTTTGAGTAAGGCATACTTCTTTGATCATGATCCAACGATTTACATTGCTACACGTCATCAATCTGTAACACAAAAAGATCAGCACCGTTTTACTTTGGGTTTCGGTTGACTTGCTAGACTCCAAAAAATCTAGATTTTCGTTTATTTACAGCACCGTTTTACTAGGTGACTTACAGCACCGTTTTACTAGTAACATAATCAGTCATAAAATTATGTTAATTTGAATTCTATGACTGACTAAAATTGACCAATCAGGTCTCGACACGTGTCGAGCTTCCCTTCAGAGCCGACTCTTCTGGCATCGTTTTACAGCACCGTTTTACTAGGTGATTTACTAGTAAAATGGTGACTTACATCACTGTTTTACTAGGTGATGTTTCGGTTGACTTATTAGACTTCAAAAAATCTAGATTTTCATCTTTACTAAGTATAAGTGATGTTTGCCCGCGGTTTATTTTATAAATTTAATATAATTTTCGTTTTGAGCTTATAACATAATATTTTGGAAACTAATTTCGAATAGGGCAGAGATTTATTTTTTAAAGATAAGATTAAAAAAAAAATGTCTCTGTGAGAGGCAATTAAGAATGCGATTCGACGGTTAACTATTTCTCTTTTGTTTCTCTTTCCGAGGACAGTTTTTTACAGATCTGATTTTGGAGTGGGGCGGTTTTTTGACGGTTCCCACACGATTTCGTACATCTCCGTAGTGGGTTTTCTACACAACTATGATGCATCATGGGAATCGAAGCCGTTCCGAGTGGATCGGTATATATATATGGAAAGGTCGTATGTTCCTCTATTCAATTTCTCCCTCTCTTTTGATATTCTTGCTCGATTTCGCCATTTTACTCGATTTCATTTGCTAATTTCTCTATTTTCAATGACGGCTAACCTGCGACGTGCAATTCAAGATCTCAATTTGGGATGTGAGGATGAACCCATTGCCCTCCCTCCCGCCGTGTGTTTTGAAGCAGTCCGGGTCAATCAATTTTCTTTGATTGGTAGGGCTTTGGTTCCCAAGCGTCAAAATGTCCGTGCGATCATGGCCTTTCTTCCGCGTATGTGGGGTCTCTCGGGTCTTATCTCGGGAAGGATGGTGGCTAATCGACACTTCCAATTTGTCTTCCCTTCTGAAGACTTGATGCAATCTGTGGTGAATCGTTGGTCTTGGGCATTCAACGAAAGAATGTTGGCTATCCAAAGATGGACTCCCGAGATGGCTAAAAATCTTCTCAACTTCATTCCGTTCTTGGTCCAAATCAGAGGAATTCCAATCCAATTCCTCACACATGATTTGATTCGACACATTGTGAGTCGACTTGGGGAAGTTAGTAGCTTTCAAGCCGGAAGCAGTAGCGGCGGTTGAGTCTGTTCGGGTCAAACTCAACTAGAATGTTAACATGCCATTGCGCTTACAGAAGAATTTTCAGTTTTGATATGATATTGGACGCATCAAGGATCTTGGAACTTGAGGATGAAGCTAAGGAGCAGCTTGAACCACAACTCGGACCAGAGGAGCAGCTTGAACCTGAGCAAGGAGAAGGAGAAGCTTTGATCGTGCCTACTGGTCCAATGACTAGATCAAAGACTAAGTTATTCAATCAAGCTGTTGGAGGGCTTCTCAATCACACCTTTAAACCAGACGATCAAGACATCATACAAGAAGGTATAACTTGTCAAAACACTTTGATTTTGATTCAAGTTATATAGTTTTAACAAATGGGAAAATTGTTGGGTTATACTCTTTTTCCCTTGTCAATCTTTGTCCCAATGGATTTTTTTGACAAGGTTTTTAATGAGGTACCCTCAACACTTTGTAATTGTCCATTTGTTAAAATTGAAACTCAAGCCCTCTAAGGATTTCGACCATGGACCAAAGAAGAAGCCAGAGGCGTCTCCCCAACTGTATTTTTATTGCTTTTATTATTTTCTAGACTATGCATGAAGAGTTTGTTCTTTATATGCCTTTGCAACCATTTCCGTAATTTTTTATCTATCTTCTTTTATCAATTTTTTTTGTGAATTTAGATCAACTATTGGTGTGTCATATCCGTTAGGAAAAATCGATTTCTTTGTGTGTTATATCAAAGAAATCAAACTCGGTTTAACAGAGGAAAATCCGCAACCTTTGTTGGTGTAATACCCAAATATTACACCAGATCGAGCAACCATCAATATCAAGTACCCCAGAGCAAAGGAGCCACAATGACATATCCCGATGCTCCTAAAATAGACTTAAACATGGATTTCGCACTTCTGAGCATCAAGAAAGCTCAGCCTCGACCCAACTAAGGTAAGAATGTATACGTGACAGGAAATAGAGTTCAGAACATCAAGAATCTCCCAGAGATCACATCGGAGCTTCAAGATATCACCAAAACAAGCTATGAAGCCCATAGAAGACAAATGGAGCAAGTCGAGGATTCTGAAGCTAAGCACGAGGAAACACTTGAAGATCTCAAATATTTCAACATCAATGGACTTCAAGAGGAAGGATTCATCAAATATTTCAAGCTGGACGGACTATTANTAACCCATAATGTGTGGTGGAAAGATAAGGTGAAGAACATTAAGCATGGATCTTAAAAGATGGCTTAACTAGCTCCCTAAGCATCCATGATGTTTGGGAAAGAATGAGCTAGTCTCTTGGATTTGGTTTTAAGGGATTTCCTAAGTCTTGTTAGGATAAGGAAATCCCTAAATTAAAGAGATCTCCATTGAGAATCTCTAGACTTTAAAACCCCCAAATCCAAGAAGAGAATTAGATGAAGAACAAGAAAAGACCCAAAATTCTAGCTTTCAACCCCCTTAATCATCCCAACCTCAAACCTTGGAGGTTTACTCACAAACTTATGTTCTTACCTCTCTTAAACATAAGTTTAGAGCTGATGAACATGATCAGTTTTTAAAAGATGAAAGATTAGACTTTTAGAAAACAGAAATACTTGAATCAAATCCAACATACAAGAGTTTCTTACAAGAAATAAACAAGAAAACAATCAAGAACTATCAAAAACAAGGAGGAACAATGAAAAACACTTAAGAACAAAACAAGAAAGAAGCATCAGGACAATCAGAAGCTAAAGATGATCAGACAAAACTGTGGCACAGCAGGTTAGGCCATGTTAGTCAGAAAGGGCTTGAAGTATTGATGAAAAAAGGGTGCTTCAGGAATGATAAGGTTTCAGAAATCAGGTTCTGTGAAGACTGTGTGATTGGGAAAACACATAAGGTGAGCTTTGGTGCAGCACAACATGTGACAAAGGAGAGACTCGATTATATACATTCTGACTTATGGGGATCTCCAAATGTCCCTTTGAGTTTAGGGAGATGTCAGTATTTTGTCTCATTCAGAGATGACTGGTCTCGGAAAGTGTGGATTTATTTCCTAAAGTCCAAAGATGAAGCATTTAGCAGGTTTGTCGAGTGGAAGAAGATGGTTGAGGTTCAATCCGAAAGAAAGGTTAAGAAGCTCAGGACAGACAACGGCTTAGAATTCTGCAATCAAAGATTTGATCACTTTTCTAAATTAAAGATGAAGGTATTGTGAGGCATCAGACATGTACTTACACACCTCAGCAAAATGGTGTTGCTGAAAGGTTAAATAAGATGATTCTGGACAAAGTAAGAAGCATGCTTAGTGAATGTGGTCTAGGGAAACAGTTCTGGGCTGAAGCAGCTTCAGCTGCAGTATATTTGATCAATCGGTCCCCATCATCAGTAACTGACTTCAACGTTCCAGAGGAGCTGTAGACGTCAGTGATTCCAAATCTCTCGGGTCTTAGGAGATTTGGATGTATTGTCTACGTGCATTCAGATGAAGGGAAGTTAAATCCAAGAGCTAAGAAGGGTGTTTTCCTTGGGTATCCAGAGGGTGTGAAAGGGTTCAGAGTGTGGTTATTAGAGGATAAGAAGTGCATCATCAATCGCATTGTGGTCTTCAAAGAAGACGTGATGTTCAAGGACATCCATTCAGATTAGCATTCAGGTACTTTTAATGATTTTGTGTTATCTAACAGGTTTGTAAGCAGTGATCTTGCAGGTGACAGGTTAGAAGATACCTCAACTCAAGGTGGAGCTATTACAAAAGAAGAAGAAGCTCCAGTAGAGTCAAGTCAAGATGGTCAGAACGAGGCGACTGAGGGTTCAGAATCCGAAAGCCAGGATCAGGTTGAAGGTCAATCAGAAGGTGGCATGCCAAAGAGACAGACAAAGATGTCAGTAAGGCTGAAAGACTACTATGTTTATCCGGAGGATGTAGAGATAGCAGGATATGCATATCTCATGATAGAGGATGGTGGTAGGGTCGAGCCACAAAGTTTTGAAGAAGCCATGAATGACCCTGATAGTGATAAATAAACAGAGGCGACAAATGAAGAGATGTTGTCCCGGCTAAAGAATATGACTTGGGTGCTAGTAGACAGGGTAAAGGGTCACAAGCCTATTGGATGTAAATGGGTTTTTAAGAGGAAAGCAAGCATAAGCGGAGTTGAGGGTCCCAAATACAAAGTGCGTTTGGTGGCTAAAGGCTATTCACAGAAGGAAGGAGTAGACTACCAAGAAATATTTTCTCTGGTAGCAAAGCATATCTCCATTCGTTTGCTCCTATCTGCGGTGGTTCACTTTGACATGGAACTACAACAAATGGACGTCAAAACAGCTTTCCTACATGGGTTCTTAGACGAGCAGATATACATGGAACAGCCAGAGGGATACGTAGATAACAAATTTCCAGATAAGGTGTGTCTACTCAAAAGATCTCAATATGGCCTGAAGCAATCTCCAAGACAGTGGAATACGAGATTTGATGACTTTATGATTAGAAGTGGTTATGAGAGGAGTGATTACGATGTTTGTGTATACTACAAGAAGCTACAAGGTGGAGCTTATGTGTACTTGCTTTTATACGTTGATGACATACTCATTGCGTCAACGGATAAGCAACAAGTATGCAAGTTAAAGGAGCTGCTGAAGTCTGAGTTTGAAATGAAAGACTTGGGGGAGGCTAAAAAAATTCTTGGCATGGAGATAACTCGAGACAGGAAGCAAGGTAGTCTCACTATCTCTCAAGGAAGTCATTTACAGAAAGTCTTGGGAAATCTAGGCATGGATCAATCAAAGCAGGTGCTTATTCCAATGGGGATCCATTTCAAGATGAGATCAGCTACAGAGAAAGAAGTGAAAGAGCAGGCAGATAAGATGTGAGTGGTTCTGTATCAGAGTGCAGTCGGAAGCTTAATGTATGGGATGATAGGAACAAGACCAGACTTAGCTTATTTAGTGGGCTTGGTCTGTAGATTCATGAGCAAACCACTGAAGGATTACTGGAGGCAGTGAAATGGATTTTGAGGTAAATCTGTGGTACTTTGGATGTGAAGTTGTGTTTCGTGAAGGAAGGTGATTTTGTCATCAAGGGTTATTGTGATGCTGATTATGCTGCGGATCTGGACAAGCGGAGGTCAATCTCAGGATTGATTTTCACGGCTGGAGGGAATACAATAAGCTGGAGGGAATACAATAAGCTGGAGGTCAAGTCTACAGAAAGTCGTGGCATTATCAACTACTGAAGTTGAATACATGGCACTGTCAAATGCAGCAAAGGAGGCGGTATGGTTGAAAGGTTTTATGAACGAGTTAGGTTTCAAACAGGAGGCAGTCAGCATTTACTGTGATTCGCAAAGTGCCATAGCTTTGGCCAAGAATGCGGTTCACCATGAAAGAACAAAACATGTGGATGTAAAGTATCATTTCATCCGAGATTTGATACAAGAGGGATATGTTCAAGTGCTGAAGATTGCAACTGAGCATAACCCGGCAGATATATTCACAAAGGTTCTACAAGTTGGGAAGCTTCAAGCAGCTTTGGAGCTACTCAGAGTTACAAGAAAGTGAGCCTTGGGGCTCGAAGATATGAAGCCGGGTGGGGTTACTCGGAAGATCAGAAGCTAGTTGGGTTTTAATCAGAAGAAGTCTAAAGGTGAGCGGGTTTGCTCATGACCAGAGATGGAATCCAAGAAGGCTAGAAGCAAGATTGAAGATACTAACGACAAGGTGGAGATTTGAAGAATATGTCCTCAGATATTAAGTATTCTCTAAGTGTGCGTGAGACTCTACAAGAAGAAGAGGGTTCGCCTGTTTCAGGTTGGACCGAGTCACGTGCAAGTCATATGCACATGTGAGTCTCATGTATAAGGCGATAGTATAAAGTCATACACTAATCTCATTAATCCCTTATCGATCATATATTAAGTCATAGAGAAAGGGGGTTTTCTAAAGAGAGAGAGTGAAAGTGTAAAAAGAATAAGAGCTCGAGATTGAGCTGCGTTTCTAGTGGATTTCGGAGATATCTCCGGCGAGAAGTAGGTGGCGGTGATTAGCCCTGAACTCGTTAAAGTTTCAGTGTCTTTCTTTCTTTGCTTTCTTCTCAAATCCTTTATCTCTTTCTTGAATCAATCGAATCGAAGAACGAACCAGATTCTTAGCTGAATCGAGACATAGTTCGTACAGATGACTTACTAGACTCCAAAAAAATCTAGATTTTTATCTTTACTAGTACTAGCCTACTAGGTGATGACCGCGCTAACTTAGTGCAATTTATTTTATAAATTTAATATAATTTTCGTTTTGGGTTTACCTAAATATACTTATAACATAATATTTTGGAAACTAATTTCGAATAAGGTGGAGATTTATTTTTTAAGGGTAAGATAAAAAAATATCTCTGCAAGAGACGATTAAGAATGTGATTCGACGGTTAACTATTTTGTTTTCGTTCCTTTCCCCGGGGACGGGTTCTTACAAATCTAATTTCGAAGTGGAGCGATTTTCTGACGGTTCCCACACGATTTCGTCCATCTCTGTAGTGGGTTTTCTAAACTAGTATAATGCATCGTAGGGATCGAAGCCATTTCGAGTGGATCGGTATATATATGGAAAGGTTGTCTATTCCTATATTCAGTTTGTCCTTCTCTTTTGATATTCTTGCTCGATTTTGCCATTTTACTCAATTTCATTTACTAATTTGTCTACTTTCAATGGTGGCTAACATGCGACGTGCAATTCAAGATCTCAATTTGGGATGTGAGGATGAACCCATTGCCCTCTCTCTCGCCGTGTGTTTTGAAATAGTTCGGATCAATCAATTTTCTTTGATTGGTAGGGCTTTGCATCTCAAGCGTCAAAATTTCTGTGCGATCGTGGCCTCTCTTCCATGTATGTGGGGTCTCTCGGGTCTTATCTCGGGAAGGATGGTGGCTAATCGACGCTTCCAATTTGTCTTCCCTTCTGAAGACTTGATGCAATCTGTGGTGAATCGTGGGCCTTGGACATTCAACGACGGAATGTTGGCTATCCAAAGATGGACTCCCGAGATGGATGAAAATCTTCTCAACTTCATTTTGTTATGGGTCCAAATCAGAGGAATTCCAATCCAATTCCTCACGCATGATTTTATTCGACACATTGTGAGTCGACTTGGGGAAGTTATAGAAGTAGCTTTCAAGTCGGAGGCAGTAGCGGCTGTTGAGTTTGTTCGGGTCAAACTCAACTAGAATGTTAACATGCCATTGCGCTTACAGAAGAATTTTCAGTTTACTCCAGGCGTGAATATGTTGCTCAAACTTCGATACAAGCGCTTAAGAGGATTTTGTGAAGAATGTGGTATGTTAACACATGAGATGGGTGAGTGTGGTCCACATCAAGTTGGCTCAACTAGATAATGATGAGGATGACAACAATGGTGATCATAAAGGTGGTAATGGAATGAGGAGGACGAACCAGAGGAAGCACATGAGGAACCAAACAATGCACTCAATCAAGACAATGCAGATGATGAAGTGGAGGAGGACGACAAGAATTATACCGATCTTATAAGGGATGTGCAGCAACTACCAGGGACTATGAGTGGTGGTCCTGCGTATCGCTTGCAATCACAAGTTGTTCGGGACTTGGAATCTGAAAAATCTGTAATTGAAAGGAGTGATAGAGCCAAGTAGAGACTGTTTATGGAAGCACTGGTCAATGAGATATGACAAGATTCCATAGCGGTAGGGAATCAAAATGTCACACCATCTGCTGCCACTGCTGATGATAATGAAGATCTGAGGATTACTTCAATGGAGGAAATGTGGGCGGATGTAGGAGAACTCCAGGAGTATGGGAGTTTTTCGGAGACTCATCTCTCAGTCTCTGAAGATGGTCATCAACAGACATCAGCTTTGAAAGATACATGTACTAATTCTATCATATCTGACTATGATGCAAGGCTAATGTCTGTTGAGGATGGACCTGTTATGAAACGTAGTAGAGGACTTGAAGATAGCACTTATAAATTTATCATTTGATCCTCTCAAGCATCAGAGCATGGCCTGAACAAGATACGTCTCAACTACTCTGTAGATAAGAATGTCTCTCCCAACTCCAACCCAATAGGCAGAGGCGCGGTGGGCCTTGTTCCACCACAAGTTCCATGAGAGTTGAGGTGTGGAGAGGTTTGGAACTGTCAGGGTCTGGGACAGAGCCTCACACTTCGACGTCTAGAGGAGATACAACAGATGTATCTTCCAAACATTATGTTCCTCATTTAAACGAAGCAAAATGAAGACTATGTTCGAGATGTTGGTGTCTCTTTAGGTTATGATCAGTTGCAAATTGTTTCACCAGAAAGTTTAAATGGGTTAAGTGGGGGTTTAGTTGTGTATTGGAAAGTTTCATTTCGGTTCAGTGTATTTTCTTTGATGCAAGACTTATTGATTTTTATGTGGAATATAAAAATTTAGTTTCTACTTGTCTTGCATTTATGGTAATCTTGTTTTGACTTACGCAATCATCTTTGGGAAAAATTGCAGAGAATTGCAGTTACAAGAGTTGGTCCATGGATGATGTGTAGCGACTTTAATGAAATAATAGACAATACAGAGAAGCGTGCAGGAAGAACCCGGAGTGAAGGGACTTTCAAGGATTTTACAACAATGCTTTAATTTTGTGATATGAAGGACTTAGAGTTCAAAGATCAGTTGGGTTGGTAAGATAAGAAAGATGATCGTGGAATGTTATCTTGATCGCGTAATGATTAATTCTGAATAAAGTAATAATTTTCCTACTTCAGAAACTTGAGTTTTTGGATCTTGCAGAGTCAGATCATCGACCACTAATTGTCAATATTGAGTACAAAGAAAGACAAAAAAAGGTATGTTCAGATATGATAAAAGATTGTTTCAAGATGAAGAGTTTGCAGACACGGTTAGAGCTTTTTGGAGACATGGAGGATCTTATTTTAACCGATTTAATAAGAAACTTGCTAAATGTAGGACTGCCATGGCTAGATGGAAGAGAAGCCACATGACTAACTCAGCCTAGAGAATTTAAGTCATTCGAAAAGAGATTGGTGTGGCATTACGAGATTCTACTTGCATTATAGAGACAATCAATCAAATGAGAAGATCCTTAAACCAAGCTTATCGTGATGAGGATTGATTTTGGAAGCTCAAAAGTAGAAATAGGTGGCTTCAAGTAGGTGACAGGAATACAAGCTTCTACCATGGGGTCAGAAAAGCTAGGAAGCCAAAGAATTGTATTAAAAAGCTACAAGATTCCCAAAGAATTTTCCATAGAAAAGATGAAGCTATTGCTAAGGTAGCCGAGGAATATTTTAAATATATGTTTATGTCTTCGAATATTGCTCTTGCTGATGATGTTATGCCTCACATCCAACACAGAGTAACAACGGAGATGAATGAGGTGTTAACCAAACCAATCTCTCATGAGGAGATCAAGAATGCAGTTTTTCAAATAAAGCATGATATAGCACCATGGACATATGGGTATACGCGAGCCTTCTATCAACATTTTTGGAATGATATAGGAAGCGAAGTGTGTGAAATGGTCAAAAAAGTCATTGCTACAGGCACAATGGAGGAGCGAACGAATCACACGAAAATATGCTTAATTCCAAAAACAACAGAGGCAAAGATAATGCCAGAATTTCGACCTATTAGCTTATGTACGGTAAGTTACAAAATAATATCTAAAATTTTGGTGCTACGTTTCAAAGAGATCTTGAATGATATCATATCAGAATCCCAGGCAGCTTTTGTCCCATGAAGATGTATTCAAGACAATATATTGGTGGCGCATGAGTTGTTGCATGCTTTAAAATAAAATAAAAAAGATTGTGCTGAGAAGTGTGTGGCGATCAAAACTGACATCAGTAAAGCTTATGATCAAGTTGTGTGGGACTTTCTGGAAGAAGTGATGAATAGAATGGGGTTTGATACTAGATGGATTGAATGGATTATGACGTGTGTCAGGTCAGTATCCTTTTCAATCCTTATCAATGGTTATGAATATGTGGATTTTAAACAATCTAGGGGTCTAAGACAAGATGATCCTTTATCGGCATATTTGTTTAGTCTCTGTGTGGAGGTGCTTTCTCAAAAGCTCTTGATGGCAGAGTGCCAAAAGAAATTTCAAGGAATGTAGCTGGCAAGATCATGTCCTACGGTTAGCCATCTTCTGTTTGCAGATGACTCCATCTTCTTATGTCGTGCTACACCATCAGATTGTGAATCAATGGCCCATATTCTTTAGAACTATGACATATCAGGTCAGAAAGTTAATCTCAATAAATCATATATTATTTTCGGAATGAAGATAGAGGAAAGAGGGAAACGTCTCATCCATCACATACTAGATATTTCTCAAATAGGCGGAGGGGGAAAATACTTAGGACTTCCGGAGCAGTTTGGTCGTAATAAAACAGAGCTCTTTTATTTTGTCCTTAAACGGATCAAAAAAATATATAGGAGGTTGGTACAACCAGTTCTTGAGCCATGATGGGAAGGAGATTTTGATCAAAACAGTGGCTCTAGCTAAACCAATTTATTCCATTAACTGTTTTTTTATCCCAAAACAATTTATGATGATATTAATAGTGCTTTAGCTGAATTCTGTTGGGGAAAGGAAAATGGGAAACGGGAGATCACATGGATTTCGTGAAAAAGACTTTCAATTCCAAAGAAAGAAGGAGGATTAGGATTTAGAGAGCTTCATAGTTTTTAATATAGCTTTGTTAGCTAAGAAGGCTTGGCGTATTTTACAAAATTCATATTCGTTAGTGTTCATATTATACAAATGACGGTATCATAGCACTTCGACATTCTTACAGTCGAGGTGTGGAAGACAGTCATCATATGGCTGGAGATCATTACAAGCATTCAGTTTGAATCTTCTTCTTCTGTCTCTATTTTAATGTAAGTCTCTATGTTTAGGTTGTTTTCCTAATTGCAATTATTTTGATTGATAGGTTCCTTTCACTCTCTCCAGATGTTGATGTTTAGGTTGAATCTTATAGATTGTTGTGTCAAATGTTTTGTATTGTGTATATGTACTCGTGTGCGTACGTATTTCCTTAATGTGTTCTCATTGTTGTTGTGACACCCATTTCTATCACTTTTGTGTCCTAGATTTCGCGCCTTAACTTGCACCACAAGCAACACACATGCACACACTAAAGAGGAGAAAAGAGGGGGTGAGTAATGAATTACTCAGTGAGGAAAGATCATCCCTACCCACAAGATTCACATTACAATAATAATTCCAAAAAATATACATATATACTATTAGGATATGACACAAGTAACACACAACCTAGCATGCCTAACAACAATCAACCTAGCATCCAATAACATTTACTTCATTTAACACATCACTTATCACATCACATAACACATCGTAACTCATGACACTGGGCTGGTCGGGCACCTCGAAAGGTCTTCCACCACCTATGGTTCGCCAGCCGGTTAACGGGCTTTAACGGGATCGTCATGTCATCGTCCTCAGTCCGACTGCACCGAAACAATAAACTTTAACGGGATCACCATATAATCGTCCTCAGTCTGCCTACACACAAACAACTATACACTATCCACAACACCACTCAACTTTAACAGGCTAACATCATCTCTAACATACAACTAACTTTCTATTTTTCACACTTTTTCATCACAATCACAATGCATGCCTACGATACAACAATCCACCTCCAACCTAGCATACAACGGATATGGAAAAGAATTACTATGCAATATGAGTTCACAAGTCACATCTCCTCACCTTAGCCACTTTGATGGTGAAGGCTAAATCATTCTCTTTTCTACTCTCTTAGGCGGATTCGCTGTCACTCCTTTAACATCTTGTTTCCTCATTATCAAGGGTCTCAAACCGGTTCTCCTTTAATAGAGAGATGGATCCAAGTATCCTTAACATGCTCATCAAAGTTTCAGGACGAACGGACCTTGCTTTCCCAACCAAACGATAACATTCAACAGGCTGGTTATAGATACACGCAAAAATCAGCTCAAACGCATCACTGCATCTTCCAAAACGCGACTTCTCCTCTGTCAGGTCTCAGACTTGCACAAATTTAAGATCGGACAGAATAGATTTACTCATTCATTTCTTTCTTTCTAATACAATTGGACAGATTCGCGTTGGTTAGAGATTCGGGCATATTGAACTAGACGAGAAGAATCAGCGATAACATCCGTCACATGCCTCCGATCTTAATGATATAGGCCTTTCTGGAAAACTGAGATTCGGGGCTTTCTATCCATAGATAGATCGTCGCGTGGTTGTTCACTGTTCGCCGGAAAAATGTCTGACAAGGTGGCGGATTGGTGAGGATCTCCTTCTCCCCTCTCTCCCTCTTCTTCTCTTTATCTCTTCTCCTTCTCCTTCTCTTCTCACGTTCCCTCTTCTCCTTATCCTTCTCTTCTCATGTTCCTTTGGTTTTCCTCTTTTTTTCTGACAAATATCTCTTCCTTCTGGTTTGTGCGGCTAGGGTACTTGACGTAGGGGAAGATGATGCATCATTTTCACGACAACAAGATTAAAAAAAGGGCTTAGTGGGCCTTAGTTCATCAAAAACAAAAATCTGGCCCACTTTTATAATCACGGTCGTTACAGTTTTCGAATCTGGTGGCCATATTTTCATCCGTTGGTCTGAAAATATACAAGTTCTTGGACATGAAAACGGTCAATTTAGAGGTTTCATTTGTGTTGGTACCAGACTGTCAAATAATAGATGAACACCAATTAAATGTTTCTTTATTGATTTTTGTTTCTTTATTGTGAATGTGATAACTCAATGGAAACCCGTCATATCACTGAGTTTAATAATTTCAGATGTCTTTATTCGTAAAATAAAGACAATTCAATATAAAAGTAAAATTAAAAATGTTTTGGTGCTTACTTCTTCCCAGTTTGCGCTATCACTACCTTTGATCCCATCGTCGTTGGAGCTTTTTCTGGGGAGTTGTCACTTGTCAGTCATACCTTGGTCCGGTTACATCGTCTTCAAGGCCAGCCTTGAGGCAAAATATGCGATAAATTTATGCAAAAATGGAGACGATTAGTAAATTAGTTATGGTATAAACACAAAATCAAGAATAAAGAGACGCTAAACACTCGGTTTCAGGACACATATTGTATTCTCACTTACCGAAAGATGCCAATGCGCTTCTGATTTTGTCAAGGTCGAGGCCTTGTTCATCAGCCTGCAATGAGAAAAACATAAACATGAATTCAATACATTGGTAAGAAGCAGATCTCATAAACCCATAAACTAAAGGGAAGGAGAAGAAGATGATTCATTTCGTCCGTAGATTGTGAATGTAAAATTTGTATTTAGATTTGAAGTGGAAAGAATGATTTAGTAGGAGATTTTTTTATAAATATTTTAAGAATTTGAAAATTTTATTGTTATTGGTGTAATGATTCTTAGAGGGGTTATTTGGAGAAGGATTTTAAAGACTTGTTAAAAAATTTAAAATCTCTTCTGACATTCTTATTAAAATCTATACAAAATCCATGGTTATTCAAAAAATTTAGGTTTTAAAGATTATATGATTTCATTAAAATCTTTGTTATTAGCATATAGATTTTAAACAAATTAGCACATGAAACTCTCTCAAAATCTAACACTTAGAGGGGGTTATTGCGAGATAGATTTATATAGAGTTATTGATTTTAAAAGTTGAAAGATTTGTTAAATTTGTAAAGAGTTTTGTTAGATTTGTAGAGAGTTTGTAAATTTAGAAAATCTATAAAATTATTTTATTGTAATTGATTTTGAGAATCTTAGGTATATATATAGTATTTGAAAAGTTTTAAGTGTTAGATATTGAGAGAGTTTCATGTGTTAATTTTTTAAAAAAATCCATGTGCCAATATCAAAGATTTTAATGGAATCATAGAATCTTTAAACCATAAAATTTTTGAATAAAACTGGATTTTGTATGGATTTTAAAAATAATCAAACCAATAACACTAGATTTTAATAAGAATGTCAGAATCCATTAACAAATAACAAGAAATTTTGAAAATTCTAAGAATCTTTCAANTTTTTAAGTGTTAGATTTTGACAGAGTTTCATGTGTTAATTTGTTTAAAATCCATGTGCCAATAACAAATATTTTAAAGGAATCATAGAATCTTTAAAACCTAAATTTTTTGAATGACAATGAATTTTGTATAGATTTTAAAAATCATCAAACCAATAACACTAGGTTTTAATAAGAATGTCAGAATCCATTAACGAACAAAAGATTTTGAAAATTCTAAGAATTCTTCAAAATCCTTCTTCCAATAACCTCCCCCCCCCTACTTTTCAAATACTACCTATAATTCTCAAAATCAATTACAATACAATAATTTTATAGATTTTCTAAATATACAAACTTTCTCCAAATCTAACAAATCTCTTTACAAATTTAATAAATCTTTTAACTTTTAATATCAATCAACTCTATATAAATCCATCTCCCAATAACTCCCCCTTAAATTTTAACAAAATCTTATGTTATTGGTGTGATGATTTTGTAATTCTATTTAAAATCTTATGTTATTCAAAAAGTTAAGTATTTAATGATTTTGAAATTCTGTTAAATTTTAGTGTTATTGGAACAATAATTCTTTACATTTTAACCCATCAATCACAACTTTCAAAATACTAGAGTTACCCATTGTATTTTCAAAATTTGGAAAATAAAATTAAAAAATTATCTCTTTCAAACATAGATAATTTTAGGTTTGACACAATCTTTCTCTCGTCTCTCGTGATATTTTGTTCAGTTTCTTTCTTTCCAATACAATCAATACTCTATTATCATTAACCCATATTTGATATGTCAATAAAGATTTAAAAAATCTAGATTTGTTATGCCAATAAAAATGAAGAAAAGTATAGTCATACAAAAAGAGATTGAACAATGACATAATATACAAAATAACTATAAATCTTAAATCCCAAAAAGACTTGTATTACTTATGTTCGTCCAAAATGATAAATGGTGAAACAATGAATAATGTTATCACGTCACTATTATCTTCTTTTAAATAAACACCTTATTCGAATATATAATATATAGAAAAAATTTCTTGAAAAATATTATCATATAATTACTTTACCAAAAAAATGAAAGAAATTTTTAATCAGAATCCATAAGAATCCACGACAATCAATAAAAAATTATATGGATTCTATATATATGGGTGAACATAATTGTTAGAATCCACATAAATCTTTGAAATTCTTAAAATCTCTATACTTTTAAAATCCACAAAGATTCTTCAAATCTAGATAAATAAGTTTCCCAATAAGCTTCCCTTATACTGTTTGTAGGCACACCGTTTCGTATGAGCAGAGGAGGAGAAAAGGCGTTTTCTCTAGGACAGTCGCTTGTTTGGCTTAGTGGATGACGTTGACTGCCCGTAAAAGTGTTTACTTCTTCAACAAGAGGTTTATGTTGACGTGGCATCGTTTTGTACAAAAAAAAAATTTATGATGTGGAGTCCTTCAGGAGCCCCAAATAGCTTCTTTTACTAGTATACTAGGGAATGACCGCGCGACGCGCATATTGTATTTATTTGTTTGTTCTTAATTTATATTTTGAAAATGAATATACAATTTTAATGATCAAATACATTTTCAAATTGAAAGATGAATTAGTATATGGTAAATGCAAACTTCCTCAAAAACAATATTTCGGCCTATATAGGTGTGTTGGTGAATTTCCATTAAGGTAATTTAGAAGTATTACTGAATATTTTATAATTTTTTTGATTATTTGAAAATTAGAATGCAGCGTTTATGTGAAAATTACATTCTATAGAATTCCCTATATATTAATTGAGAAACATTCTCATAAATCAGTTTATTTACAATGGTGCCATTTTGCTGATGTGTCAGCACCACAATTATTCTGACATTTTTTTATTAATTAATCTTAAATTTTAAATTATAAAATTATTATAAAATAAAAAAATACTAATTTCATTTTTGGGGAATCGAACATAAGACATCAAAGACAACATAGAAAGCACACAACCACTTTCACAAAGACATTTCATATGTTTCCCAATCAGTTTCTTTTAGATATCTATACATTAATTTATATATTATAATTACCTTAATTAAATTTAATCCAAAAACAAAATGTCTTTTTGGACATGACATTAAATACAGTTTAGTAACTAAATACGGTATAGTAACTAATATAAAGGAAATAAAGTAATGATGCACTTATCCCATTTATTTCCGCAATCTCTAAAATGTATTCTTACTATGTATGTAACAAAAAAATATATATGTAGTCGAAATCAATCTTTGTGATAATAGAGTCAATCGGGAAGATCTACTAGGCAGATTGACTATATTAAATATTAACTCATTATTGTTGAAAGCTTGATGTGCGATATGGCTGATCGAATATATTACGTTCGAATATATTACGTTCTTCACCTACTAAATATCACTTGCCTAATAATATTTATACTTATTTCCATTAAGTCCTACTCGAATTTAATTCCATTAATTATGATCTCACTAAACCCTATTCTTAATCTACTATATAAATTCTACTTCTATTACCACTTTTACTCATCATTTTAGAAAAAATAAGTATTTATTTTTATAAGGTTTGAATAATATTTAGTGCAAAGAATATGGGGGATATATGGTGTTTTAACAAAGAAAAGAAAAATGATATATCTAAAACCAATTATATGTAATTAAATGTATTGAGTACGATTAAGGTAACCAAATGGTCTTAAAATAAAACATAAACTTTAATCAATCAATTAATTTCTTTCTTAAATTAAAAGGTTTGAATTAATTGCAAAAAATATAAGTGATATATGGTGTTTTAACTAAGAAGGAAAAGTGATATATGATATACAAAAAAATCTTTTAAGTATAATCCGATATTTTTTAAAAAAGCAACAGAATTAATGACTCTCATTAATAAGACCTACCCTCTTTAGGATTACCGAAAATAAATTCGATTTTGCTTACCAAATTCAAATAAATCTTGCTTACCAAGTAAATATTTAAAAAATTAATGGTTTGAAAACCCTATTCTTCCTCTACTATATAAGACGTTTTTCTATGACCACTTACATTCATCATTTCAGAAAATCTTATATTTCTCCAATCTTTCAAGCTTTTATTTATTTAATATTTTCCAATATTTTTTCAGTATTATTACATACTACATGTTTTTATTATATAGGTGGTTTTACACATATCTGTAATTTAGGTGGATGTTCTCAAATTTTATTTGTTTCTCAAATTCCTCAAATACAATCATTCAGATAGGTATAACTACGTCCTAATTTGTTTTCTAATTTTATTTATATGTACATAACTCATTAGTAATACATACAAATCGACAGGCTTCCGCCTTTTGATTAGAGTCAAGGATTGGAGCAAAATATGCATTAATAAGTAGACCCGCCCTGTTTAATTTTTTTTTTTTTAATTTTACTTAAAAATAAATGTCTCTAAAAACATATGTTAGTGATTTTATTTTACAAATCATATTATTATTTATTTCAGATATTTTTTCATAATTTATTTTTGATATCTCTTCATTCATCTTTCTTATTTTTTAATATTTTACAAATTTGAAACTTTTTGATACTATATTTTCAACATAACAATTTATTATATAAAAAACTGGATTAAAATATTTTACTATATAATTTAACTTTTCAATTATACAAAACTAAATAATAAATAAATTCAACTTCACTTAAACGAAACTAAATATTATTTTATTAATCACATTTATTAATAAGAATTTAATGAAATTTTTTTATTAAAATAATTAGAATTATTATATTTTAAATTTCAATTCACTTATCCGAAAAAATATAAATTCCTCACCGCGCGGGCTATCACCTAGTTGTACTTAAAATACTTTTCTATTATTGTTGGTTACTTTTATGTTCTCGTAAAATCGGCAAAAAACATTTGAAAAACCAAGTCGAATCGAAACATCCAAAATTTCATATAAGACATAAGATAAATTTAAAATTATTTGGAAACATTATTATGTACTTTAGATCAAGGATGTGCCAGCCGAGGAAAAAAATAATAACAAGGACGTGCCATATCGTAGTTGTGACTCCCATAGAAGTTGATATTTACATCATAAACATTAATATTTAAGAGTTATTATTCACTAATTTGAGGTACAGATTCTGTCGGTGCTTTGTAGATATCCATCTTTGTTTTTTAACAGGTTCATCTAGCACATATCCACGATCAAAAAGAGAATTGTAGTATTTCAAGCAAAACTAATAAATATATTGAGAGAGTATACTTATGCCACTTATTTTTTTTAGACCATCTCTTTATCCCAATGCTCTGATCAATGTTCTCTAATAAAGAAGTAAACGCAAAGGAGTGAACCTAGACAAACTTGAAGCATATTTTTGGTCATATTAATTAGTCCAATACTAACAACAACAAAAACCTACCTAGTCATAAATCCTAAATATTGATTAAATAGATTATAAAATTATTAGAAAATAAATTATTGGTTAGAAAAGAGTTAAATGGCAGGGGGTACCTAAGCTCTCTAAATCTTTTGGTCATAAAAAAATTGAATAATGAAATGTAGAACAAAAAAGTTATTGATTCCACATTCATTCAAACAGCTTCTCTCCAAAGCAACACTATATTTCAACCTGCAACTTATTGGTACCAAACTGAGATCTTCATAATCAGATTCAGTTCACCCAGCCTTTATCTGTGAAATAGATTTTTTGCACTTGAGATTTGAACCAAATTATGTAGGATATCAGTATGTATCATTTCTTGGACAAGTATCAAAACCTCTACAAATTGTTTGAAATGTCTTGATGGTATAGGCATATAGCTTTCAGTTCCGCTAGATCATGACCAATTTGTAGATAAGAAAATGTCCAGTTTTATTTTGCTTGAACCTAAAATTTGAGATGACATAATATTAGATTTCAAATTTGACTAAGCAGTAGATTACCATAACACTCGTTTAAATTTCAGTCAATATATACCCCAAAATATTTAACTTACGAAGCATAGTTAACTTGAACATTGCCATCCATTTCCTGCTTCAATTCACCCCAAAAAAAAAGAAACATATGTTGAATCATAGTGGTTGCGGAGAAACGTAGTAGCCTATTTATGAAATAGGTAAACGTTTAATAGATTAAAATGATTAAAGATTTTATAGCAAGGATATAAAAATCAATTGGTGGAGTGGCGAACTTAATCCTCTTTGTATTCACAAATCCCAAAAACCCTTACCCATACGTCGACTTTATTTTAGAAGTCAATATGAGAAGCATTTGAGCATCCCCGTTTCATGATTGTTCTCACATTGAAAACGAAAATCCTGGAAGAGAATTGTAACTCAGCCATGAATCATATTATAGTATGTTTTGTGACCTACATTTGATCTAGTGACAATTAGTGTCTATCAAACATAAAAACATGACATTGGTGTTAAAAAAATAGCTGACTCACTGTAATAAGAAACTTACCCCATCTAAAAGTGTCTTACCTTTCTCTTTTTTTTTTTTTCTTTTTTTTGGCGGTTCTTACAACCCTCCAGCAAAAACACTCGGGCATTCTCTAGTTTTATTCGTTCTTCCTCTTCAGTATAATTCATAAGCTTAAGCCTTATTCTTCATGTTCCAAGAAAAGCAAACATGGAACATCAAATTCGTCCTTATGTGACCATACGTTAATGTAGAATCGTGGACGGGGATCTATGATTTAGCATCACCATCTTCAAAATGTATTTGCAATTTGATGTCAGCACCACGACCCATTGGTCTTACTCCGTCTTATTGTTTCCATGTTTCCTAACGGGCTTTAATAGGTGGTAAGAAGCTGTCACATAAAGAATCATCAACTTAAGATTAAACCGGTAAATGAAAGAGTGATAGCTAGTGTGAGCGAACCTAGAGCATGAAAATTTTGTCTTTTTCTGATGATTTGTGGGGATTTTAACAGTGATGGGTTGTAAAAAAGATGTGTGATTCTATTTTATGCATATCTATATAGAATAGTGTATTGTTTACTACCATTACTATTCATCATGTTAAAAAAATTATGTCTGTTTTTTTTATCGCAAATCATGTGATATAGATAAAAAAAATCTATAACTTTTAGTTTGATTTCAACTTTTAATGAATTGTTTATGAAAAAAATGTAAGATAAATAAGATTGAAAAGAGAAAAAAATTGTATAACAAAATAAGAAAGAGAAAAAGTGAAAAAGGAGAAGACACATAAATAAAGGATAAAATTGTATATATTGGGACTCAGGACGGAAATCTACTCCAAGAAGCCCGCATTATAATTTGTGAACACAAAACCAATCAAAAACAAAGAAAAAATAACAATGAATACACTAATGAATACACTATAACAGAAAATCTCAAAAATAACAATAATAAAGTTCATACAGTTATAATCTCTTTGTAATCGTTAGCGATCTACCATGAGAACCATGATCGCACGTTGTTGAGATTTTGGTGGGACAAAGATTGATTCCAAAGATCTATATTATCCCCAACATTTATGAGCGGAGACGGATTTGTAGCCGGAGAGGAACAGTAGGGTTCCAGGGGCCGAACGATGGCAAGCTGATGGATTCTGCTCCAACCCAGGAGTTGTTGATGTTAGAATCGTATTTGCGGAGGAGAACGAAGTCGCATCTGCGGTCTTGCCATTGTCTCCTTTCTCGATGTTGCTTTGGAACTCAATCATGGTGGTTTGAAATCACCATCATCGTGATTATTCCTGATTCAGAAGAGAGGAAATGATTCGAGTGAATTTGTTACGCTATTGATCAGTGAGATCTGAGAAGTCATGAGTGATATAAGACGTTTAAATGTGTGAAAAGAGGAAGTGAAAACGATTGGCTTCACTCACGTCAATTATGGGAAGCGCTCAGATTTTGTAAGAGCGTGATGTTAGAAGTGCTCTTGTGATGACGTGGTGGGTTGTGAGAGAATTGACACCAATTGTTGAGAACTTGGAATGTAGATGGCTGTGCAGCAGTACGGAGACCTTTGGAAGCCATGTTTCGATTTCGATATTTGCTTGCAACAGGGACCGAAGTTTTGATGTATGTGTAGGGTTGAATGGCCTTGCATTTTATAAGGTTCGTTGAGGGAAAGGGTAAATATGAGGGAAGTGGCCATTAAAAGTTTAAAACAATTGAAATGGAATAATCGAGTGGGCATTCAAGATGAGGAAGTGAGGGAGAGAAATCGATGGCACAACTATTTAGGTTATGGAATCTGAAGTGGTAGGGGAAGAAGAGGGTGGTGGAGAGGAGACGTCGTTTATTGTTTTCTTATGGGCCGCGATATCTTATTTTTTACTGGGCTTAATTTTTCTTATTTGATGGGCCTTGTGTTTGGGTTCACGAAAAGAGGATGTGTTTTTTTTTTAATTACGATTTGAGGATTAATGATGGAGTCTTTTTATTACTAGAGCCCAAATCTGCTTTAAGCATTGTGGAGCGTGAAAAAAATTAAAGCATGTGATGGAGTTTTTTTTTTTTGCATTTTAGAATTAGTTTACTGATGATGATGTGGCAGTTTTAGAAAGCTTTTTTAAAATCTGATGTGGCTTGCCTCTGGAATCTCAAATAGTAGGTTTCATTTAGTATATATATTCTTCAAATTTACATAAATAAGTTTCCCAATAACTTCTTCTTATACTATTTTTAGGCACACTGTTTCGTATGAGCAGAGGAGGAGAATAGACATTTTCTCTACGACAGCCGCTTGTTTGGCTGAGTGGATGACGTGGACTACCCGTGAAAGTGTTTACTTCTTCAGCGAGAGGTTGATGATGATGTGGCATCGTTTTATACAATTTGTTTTGCTAATGTGGAGCTTTTCAAGAGCTTCAAATAGTTCATTTTATTAGTATAGATTTATTTAAACTATTTAATTCAAAAAAATTCACATTTGTGATAAAATGAGTTAAATCATGTTTAACTATATTTAGTTCACGTTTTGAAACTATGATTAAACATATCCAACTTTAATCCAAATCTGACCCGATCCAAAATTAAACCACATAACCCAGCACACTAAACAAAAATTATAAACGAAAAGCCAATGTTTTTAGAACCGAACTGGTGACCAAATCAGAAAAGCTTTTGGGTCAATATGGTTTAACCAAATTCAATCGGGTTTTATGATGGAATTGAATCCACATGCTCTATTATTATGCTTATGCAAATATTATTTTACGAGTATGATGGGTTTCCACTGGAAATCATCATATTGAAATACAAAAAAAAGTGGAAAGTAAAATTGAATTTAATACATTGACTTGGTGGCTTACGTAAACAATCAGATCCTAAAAAGCTGCGGCAGAAATAAATCATCAAGAACGGCAGAAATGAATCATCAAGAAAGGATTTCCATTATCCTAAATAGAAAAAAAAAAACACGGCCAGCGGTCAACGTAAAGGTTCAAACCAAACAAAGAGCAAAATGTAAAGCCACTCGGCGAAAAAGAAGTTATGTTCACGTAGAAATTTGAGATGAGCACAAATTCACTCAAACTCAAATCTTGTTCAAGTTGAGGGAAGGAAAGCGAACACTGATGAGTATATTGTCGTACTTCTCTAAACTGATTCACTGGTTTTAACAACCTAACTCTATCAAGCAAGGTCGATCTGCGAACATCTATTTCGCAGGTATACTCTCGTATCATGCGTCCTAGACGAACACGCAATAAGATCGGGACGATAAACATTCAGACATCTTTTAAAGGATGCTCTCTACCCTATTTTGGTCTAGATCTGAGATTCAGGACATTCGTCGTTCTCAAGACCCTGCGATCAGAATATAGTTCATGACGCCAGACTCATGCAATAAGAACGAATAAGGTGAGACAGAAAATCCTAATCTTCGGCCTAAACAATCGGTTCAACAACAGTTAATGAAATTCCCCATAGATCCCCTTAAAGAACACCCAACGAAAGTAAACTACTCAGACATAAAAGAAGAAGTAGAAAACGTGATTGATGAATGCATAACTTGTATAAATCGATTAAAATAAAAGAGGGTTCAAGAACAAATCAATCTCCCTCAAAGAACAAAGTGGAAACCACGAATCAAAGATTCGCGGCCGCCAAGAGAAGTTTGTAACAAGAGAATTTCGTGATGCTAAGTGGTGATGCCCTAAAAAACCCTAAAGGTCGAGTATATATAGGTCTTCAAGTGCCCTAGGTCGTGGATTAGGTCTTGGCTTGCATAAGACGGCTGCGGGTTTAAGTTGGGCTTCAAATGGGCTCGGGAATCCGTGAGTGGCCTGGCCGCGCGAGCGACTGGCCGTGGCGCGGCCACTGGTCGTCTGGTTTGGCCGTGGCGCGGCCAGCTCGTCCTTCCGGGTGCTTGACGGACCTTCTTGCTTCTTCCATAACTTGAGATCCAACCGTGGGATTGTTCTCAAACCACTTCGAGGTGAAAGACAGCTGATAAGGCTACCTTGTCTCCAAATATGATCTTGATCTCGTGGTGGGAAGGCCTTCATTTGATGTTGAACTTCTGTCCTCGAGCACTGTTTCTGGAATTGTCCATTTTGCTCCAAAATATGCGTCTTTTGCTAAGTTTACCTGAAAACAGTCTTGAACAACCAAATACTCGAAATCTAGTGTTTATGCACTAAAATCTTAGTAAAATGCTTATTAAAGCACTCACTTATGATAGTAAAAATGGGTAAAATATGCATGTTATCATGAGTCTTCCCACTGGAGATAGGAAACGAGACGACCAGCTTCGGGCTTTTTGTCTAATTCTATCCACGATCATGGTGAAGAGGTCCTTTTTACGTCTTCCAAAATGTTTTGGTAGGTCGAGGTATTTGCCTAACCCTCCCTCTTTTTGTATCCCGAGTGTGGCTTTTACCCTTTCTTTAGTATCACTATCCGTCTTTGCCGGGAACGTGATTGCTGACTTTTGCTTATTTATCTTTTGACCCGAGGCCACTTCATACTTGTGAATGATTACCATAAGTTCCTCACAGCTCTGAGCATTTGACCGGCAGAAGAACATCGTATCGTCTGCGAAGAGGAGGTGGTTCACTCTGGGACTTCTTTTGGAGACACGGATTCCTATTAATCTTCCTTCACGAGCTTTCCTACATAACCCAAATAGGACTTCACTACATAAAATGAATATATATGGTGAAAGCGAGTCTCCTTGGCGTAGTCCTCTGCTAGGCTGGATAAAACCCTGTGTTGAGCCATTCACAAGGTAAGAGTAGCTCACTTTGCTTAGACTTTGCATTATCCACTGTATCCATAATGAATGAAAACCAAATCTTTCCAATACTTCTATGACAAAATCTCATTCAATTATGTCGTAGGCTTTACTCATGTCTGTATTAACAGCCATGAAGCATCTCTTTCTTGCCTTTGATGACTTCAAGTAGTGGAGAGATTCATGGGTGATGAGGACATTGTCAGATATGGCTCTCTTAGGTACGAAATCCGATTGGTTTTCAGCTACAATTTCATTCAGCAATGGGTGCAGTTTTCTTTGACCAGCAAGTCGCGAGTCGCGTGAAACGCGAGCTTCGGAAGCAATATCAGCTTCTGGGGGTCCAGGCTCGTCTTGTTCTTGGTTTGTGGGGTCCTCCACGCTTTTAGGGTTTCTGAAACTCATAGAAAGATGTCTAGAAGTTAGAGAAAAATAATTTCTTTGAGTTGCGATCCTGACCTTTGCTTTGGACTGCAAAACGCAACCTCCCCGGCAACGGCGCCAAAAACTTGATGGGGTCAAAATAGTCGTCCGAGATTGGAGGATTTCTTTGCGGACTTGTCGAGTTTTGAATTTGTAGGACCCTAAGCTGCAAGTGCACAGCGTGCGCTGTAGTACTTAGGGTATCGAAGCACAGGGAGGAGGTCAACTGCAAAACAGAGAATTAGGGCAACCAAAGATGCAGGGAACTGGGGTTTTGGGGTAAGTGTCACGGTTTTTGCAGAAAATAAAGAAAGCAGTATCACGTCTTATATAGAGAAGGTTGTTGATATGTCTATATTTTGCATCTTAGTTCCTCCCATTTAGTGTAGATTTCTTGTCTTTTAGGAACTCAATTAAGCGTCATTTTAGTGCATTTTGATCATTTAGAGTTCTAGGTTATCTTTGCATAGTCCTTGCATATTTTGTTGCATTTGGAACCTTGATCAGGTGAAAAGGACACTATGGAGGCATGGATGGAGCTAGAGAAGGATTGCAAAGCACTTGGAGGAGGAAGGAGTAACCAAGAAGATGAAGGAAAAGACTTCTCGACATGGATCGACGTAAGTCTTCGATCCAAACTTCCAGATGTTCGGATCGATGAAACGGATCGATGAAGGACGTCGAACCAAGTTTCCAGGAGTTCGGTTCGACGACATGGATCGACGAAGTACGTCGAACAAGATTTCCAGGGGTTCGGTTCGACGACATGGATCGACAAAGTCGTCGAACCAACCCCAGACGCCAACAAGAAGAAGCCTAGAGACCAAGGGTACGGTTCGATGACATGGAACGACGAAGGACGTCGAACCAATTCGGCAGGGGTTCGGATCGAAGAACTGGATCGATGAACACGTCGATCCAAACCCAAACTATTTCTTTTTGTCATCCTCATGGGTCCCTCCTATAAATACTCCTTAGACCTAATTTTTATCAAAAAAAACTTTTATTCTCTCTTGTCTTGTCATAAACTTTTAGCCTCCTTGAGAGAAAACCTTGTATTTGCTTTGAATCTTTTAGTTTTATGCAATATCTAACTTGAACTTCTCTTAATCTTTTCTCTAATCATGTTTAACCTTTCTATTATCTTTGATTTGATGAGTTTAACTATGATTAGTAAGTAGTTCCTTAGGAACTTGGGGATGGGTTAGATTTAGGGTTTTCTAATGGTTCAATCTTGCAATCTAGGATAGATTCTTTCATCTCTCTTCTTATTAAGGTGTTCTTAATGCCAAATAGCTAATCTTTTGCTATTTGAATCATAAGCATTTCATACACCCACCAAGTGTTTGATGAAATGCTTGAACCAACTTAATAAGAGATTTACATACCTAGCCTAAAACATCATTAGTTGTGTAGGGTGTTTATCATGCTATTTAGACTTGTGATTAATGCTTGCTAATTATTTTAATGCTAAAACATCATTAGTTCATTAGGGTGATTAGTGAAGGGATTATTGCCACACATCATGGATTAGTCTTTAATTAGTGTTCTAGACGTAGAGATGGCTTGATTAGTTGCTTAAATGATTGCAAGATTGTCCATTTAGTTTCCCAAATCAATGATTCCATCCCTAGGTTTCGTTTTTAGTAATTTGATAATCCTAATTAGTAGTTAATTGCGTCATTAGTACTTGATTAGTAGTAATTAAGGCTTAGTTTCATATTATTGAACTTGTAGTCTCTCTCTTAGGTTGTGTTTCTTATTTTAATTGTTGCTTATCACCTTAAACCTTTTAATTTAGCTTAGCTTAAACAAAACTTTGCATTCTTATTGAATCTTCTCCCAAGATGGATTGATACCTCAAATATTGCAATGATATGATCAATTGAGGAATTGCTAGCAAGACTAAAAACTCTTGTTTCAATTTGGTGCCGTTGCCATATTGGGATTGATTGATCATTAAGATTTGAGTTTAGTTTGAGACTAAGTATTCTTTTTGTGTTTATTGAACATCTCATTTTCTAGATTTCAGTTTACCCTTGAATGCATTTGAGATCACAAGGAGACAACAACTTCAAAGGTTTTCAAGAGATTGATCAGTTGGAGAGGGTTGCTAGGATTGCAAGAAGGGAAGATGCAAGGTTAGAAAGGTTGAGAATGGAAGAACAAGCTGATGTTCCTCCACCGATGGTGCATGCAAACCAAGCTCATAATGGAAATGAGCAAGCTCCAAGGGGCAATGGAAACCCCTTGCATGCGCCTAGACAAGGAAGAACCATTGGGGCTGGTGACGCTCCAAATATTCATCAAAATAGATATGGTATCCAACCTCCACCGGTTCACAACAACACATTTGAAGTAAAGACAGCATTCATCTCCATGGTTCAACAAGACAAGTTCCATGGATTGCCTATGGAGGATCCACTTGATCACTTGGATAACTTTGATAGAGTTTGTGGGTTGTTCAAGATGAATGGTGTGAGTGAGGATGCTTTCAAGCTAAGACTCTTTCCCTTCTCTCTTGGGGATAGAGCAAGGCAATGGGAGAAAAACTTACCTCAAGGTACCATCACCTCTTGGGATGAATGCAAGAAAGCTTTCCTATCTAAGTTCTTCTCCAACTCAAGGACGGCCAAGTTGAGGAATGAGATCTCTAGCTTCACTCAAAAGAACAATGAGTCTTTTAATGAAGCATGGGATAGGTTCAAGGGCTACACAATGCAATGCCCTCATCATGGCTTCACACAAGAGTCTCTACTAAGCACTCTCTATAGAGGATTTCTCCCAAAGATTCGAATGCTTCTTGATACTGCATGTAATGAGAACTTCTTAGGCAAAGAAGTAGAAGATGGTTTGGAGCTTGTAGAGAATCTTGCCTTGAGTGATGGTAATTACAATGAAGACTATGATAGAGCTCCAAGGGGAGGTGAATATGAATCTCACAAGAAAGAAATGAAGTCTCTACATGACAAGATGGACATGCTCATGTCTTCCAATCAAAGGCATGTACATTTTGTTAGTGAGTACCAAGAAGATTGTGATGATCAAGTTAAGGCTCAAGAGTGTGAAGAAGTGGTCAATTTTGTGGGTGGCCAAGGAGGCTACAACAACTACTCCAACAACAACTATAAGGGGAATAACAACCTCTCTTATAGAAGTACTAATGTAGCCAACCCCGGAGACCAAGTCTACCCTCCACAAGCTACTAAAAACAAACCTTTTGTGCCTTACAACAATCAACAAACGGGTTATGCACCAAGGTCTAACTACCAAGGAGGAAACCAAGGCAACTATAATGGTCAAAAGTACAATGCTCCACCTGGTTTTCCTCAACCTTCACAAGGTCCACCACAAGACAATGTTCAGCTTATGCTTCAACAAATCCTACAAGGTCAAGCCAATAGTGATGCTAATATGGGAAAGAAGATTGCTGAGATCAACACAAGGATGGATTCTTCACTCAATGAGCTTGCAACTCAAATAGGAGGTCTTCAACAAAAGTTCAAGCAACTTGATAACAAGGGCAAGGCTTCTAGCTCCAATTCTCAAGGCACTTTCCCCGGTAAGCCCGAAGCTAACCCAAAAGAGTATTGCAATGCTATCTCCACTATTGATGTAGATGAGTATGAGATAGTTATGCTAGAGTTTGAGCAGCTATTCGAAGCTCCTTATGATACATCTACATTCAATGAGGACATTGAAGTTCAAGATGGGGAGGTGGTTATTGAAAATGACTCCATGGTTATTGCTACATAAATGGGTAAAGAAGTGTTTGATGAACCCAAGACTTCTACTAAGGCAAGAGTTGAGGAGGATGTAAGAGAAGTGGCTAAGAAGAGTGAAGAAGGAGCTTGTGATCTCCTTATCTATAAGCCACCACTCCCATATCCTGAGCGGATTTTGACTAAGGCATAAAAGAAAGTGCTTTCAAGCTTTAGAGGAAGTATGGAGAAAGTTGGAGCACCCTTGCCAAAAAGGGAGAGTTTGTCTCAAGTCAAGGGTCAAATAAGGTTCATCAAAGACTTGCTAGCTAATAGGGAGAAGGTAGAAGAGCTGATGGAAAGCCTTAATCCACCAAGCACAACAAGGGATGAGCCTAAGACTATTCCAAAGCTTGGTAATCCCAGAAATTTTTTAATTTCTTGCTCTCTTGGGAATTTAAAGATAGATGAAGCTTTGTGTGATTCTGGATCAAGTGTCAATGTGATGTCCCTTGAAATGTCTAAGAGCCTTGGGATTACAAACCTAAAGAAGTATCCCTCACCCATTACCTTTGTTGATGCTTCCTCAAGACAACCTATAGGCCTTGTTGAAGATTATCCATTGAAGATTGGTGAGTGTCTAGTCCCAACTGACTTCATAGTCATGGACATGGTTCAAGCAACAAGGATACCTCTCCTCCTAGGTACTCCCTTCCTCAATACAGCTGGTGCAAGCATTGATTTCACAAACAAGAGGGTGATTCTCAAGAGTGTGAATGATAAGGTCATCTATCCTATGAAGCCTTCTACCCTGGGTTTTTGTGGCACAATCACATGTGCTACTATTGAAATTGATGAAACACCACCATATAAAAAGGAGCAGCTGATGGGATTCACTTGTGTAATGCTAAAGGATAATGATACCTCGTACCACAATGAGTATGATGGGTCAAGCTTTGATGGTGTGAGTCTTCTTGCTATGTTTGATGGAATCAATGTGGTGGAACATATAGCTGAGCCACCAAGGAGGGCAAGAAGGAGGTATAAGAAGAAGAAGAAGGTGTTAGACATTGGAGCAAACACCATGTTCATCGAGAAGGGAGGAGAAACTTCACATCCACTCCATGACCCTCCCAATGTGTAAAAGGTTTGAAAAGTCAAGCTTAGTGACTTTAAACAAGCGCCCTTGGGAGGCATTCCCATGTTATCCTTGTATATATTCTTGTTTTTATTCTATAATCATGTTTTTTTTAGTTTTGAAAAGTCTTAGGTTGAGTTTGCAGGGCTATGAGATTTCCAACAACTCAATCAAGCAACCCATCCTACTCCTCCTCCTCCATGCGTTTTTGATCAAGGTACCACTCCAAATCATTGTAAATACCATTTAGTTTTTATTTTTGCATTTTGAAATCTTCTCCAAGCTTGGATTACACAAGAGACTGTGTAATTTAAGTTTGGGGGAGTATGGTATTTGACTTTGTCATTTGTGATCTTATTTTTCTTTAGCATGCTTATTTGAGTCTCATCTAAGGCATAGAAAAACCAAAAAAATGAAAAAAAATTTCAAAAATTTCAAAAAAAAAAAAAATCATTTAGTTTGCATTTGCACTTGTTAACATTTTAGGATTGAGTCTAGAATTTTTCTCATTTAGGTTGTTTGCATATGCATTGGGAGCAATGATGAGCCTATCCTTGTAGATTTTTAACTCTTGTAATCAATTCAATACCCTAGTTAGTAGTTCTTTA